>OY776089.1:18310814-18910814 GCA_963675205.1 Catocala nupta | reverse complement strand
TAAGTACATAATTAGGAATCTAATTATATTAGGACATAGCCCACCTCTACCTTGGATGTCTTTGTAATTGATATAGCAGAGATTTGTATTCGTTCTATTTTTATCATTTAGGTACAGAAGTTAAACACAGGATGTGTGCTTAAACATGGAATCTTCTGCAGTTTGGAATAGCCCGGCAGGATGGCAGCCAACACACCCTCTGATGTTATCCTGATTCCAGAAACCTTACTCACTAAGTAAGTCTTTTAGTCTCCTTTCTTAGGTATGTCGTGCCGTCAGCAAGAATCTGTAACTTTTGTCTTTTTCACTGGTCAGCGACTTTTCTTTAAAAGTCCCGTAGCACGCACGTGTTCACCCGATATTGCAAGTGTCCATAGGCTACGGTTACCGCTTACGACAACACGAATCATGTGTTTGTCTGCAATTTAACAATTATCAGGGTTAAATATAAAACAATTACTGAATGAATCATAAATATTATTTATTCGCATTGTCGTTTCGATTTATTTCAAAATAAAGATGAATCAAATAACATTGTAGGACAATCGATATGAATATCTTAATTTCGTACAACCAGGGGGTTTACCATTCGGACCATATAAAGAGTAAAGATTTATAAAATAATTAATTATTTATTCACTGGGTTTATTATATTAACCGGATTTTGCCAACTTGGGGTTACTAGATAACTACAATAATGAATGCGTAATTATATGTTTTTAGTAATGAAGATCTGTCTGCAATGTATTTTTACAAACCTTAAGGCCCGGCGCACATTGGCGGCATGGCACGGCAGAGGATCCTTTGGCATCCCTACATGTAAGCGCACACTGGCGGTAACTATGCCGTGACATCCATAGGCATGCCGTGGCGGCATAAACAACGCTAAGCTATTGAAGCTACGCCCGGGGCCGCGGGATACGGGTGGGCGCTGTCTTGCCGCGGTATCCCAAAGACTGCCAAAGCGTTCCGAGGGATGCCGAAGCGTTCTGAAGGCTGCCGTCACGGCATGCCTAAGCATACCGCGGTATTGTTTTTGTACGTACGACTGTTAACATTGAAATTTCAACTTTATTTTCATACGATTAGGTTATACTTTTATTCGCCGCCTAAAAATACCTTGCCATGGCGTGCCACCGTGGCGCCGGGCCTAAGCCGTTGCACTGATGGTGCCATAGTATAAGTGGTCTCACGTAAAGTTGCGAGTTCAATTCCTACATTTTTAATAAGGTGTTCCTATATTAAATTATCTGTGATTCGCTGTTTCGAGTTGAAGTCTAATATTTGTAAAACTCCCAAAACAAAAGGGAACACGCAGGTGGGACCTCTAAAATATAAGAACATTTTGACATTCATTTGATCATACTATGAGATTTTTCATTTATTTACTTTTAAATTCTTACATTGCTGAATATTAGTTGCAAAAATGAAATCGCAACATATAATTAGAGAAGCTACGGGTTAAGTTATCCTATTACGTGAACATGTCTGAAACGCCTATAAAACAGCATTAAAGATGAAAAATCTGATGATAATTTGTCTCTAATGATAGGTTACTTGTAGTCATATTACTTAGGTTGCGGAGGTCATAGTACTAAGCAAGAAATCAGTCACTTCAGGTTAGACTGGAAGTCTACGCCAAACCTACTAGGGAAAATGCTTGACATGTGCTATAAAATACCTACTTATTACACTGGGCTTACACCTGCTCATGCACATATTTATACCTAGAAGTAACCGTCTTCCTTTTAGAGTACGCTAAACTCGATGTTGTAATTGCAAATGATTGTATAAATTAAACAAGGTGATGATGTATGCGACACATCAAATTCTTTAAGTACTGACGGGTTTTTGGGTGGATATTGGATATTGAGCAAATTTGATATGGACTTTAAAGGTGTAACTTATACATACATTACAAAAATAGCGCGGTGGAAAATAATAAAAAAATTGATCCACGCATAATTGATTCCGAGAATGGATGTTCTAAATACCGGGTAATAGATACTATATTAGCATCTACTGACAACGGTTCCAGGTACTATGTGGCTTTTAAGGGTTTCTTGACATTGATTCGCGACTTTTCATTAGTAGAGTTGGTACTTTAATAGCTACTTACTTTTCTGAAAAAGGATCTCTGCTTGCTACGACCTTAGCTCTTTTCTCTTGTTTTCTATATTCTTGTCATATACTTACAGGTTTAGAGAATTGTTTACCTGACTTGTATCCAGAATAACTTTTATCAGGTAAAATAATGTTTCAAAATATGTTTGTTTGTTTTATGTTTTTTTTCTACGTTAAATTTCCATGGAAAAGCATGCTTGTAAATTGAGTTTGTCTTTATGCTTCTGTTCTTACGTAGATTTTCTTTAATTTATTAAACGGTTAGAAATCGCTCTTGAAGTTACGATGGCCATTTTCACGGCGTGTATTGATATAATATATGGAAGTGGTGATTGTAAGCGCAGCGGGCGCTGCGCGGCGGCGAAGCGGCGCGCGCTGGCTGCGTCACAACGTACGAGCACTGCCACCATGTCACATGTTGTTGTTTCGTGTTCGCCACAATCGACGCTATTTCATCGATGTGCTTATCTTAACCTTGTCGCGGGAACGACGCGCGACGTCGCTGTCCGCTATGATTTATTCATACTCCTGCAACTTTCTCCCTTCGTGGAAACATTGTCGTTAGTATTTGTGACCACTATCATCGTAATTATAAGTTCCTCGTACGGATGAACAGCATGCGACATGTTGGTAATGTTAAGTAAACAAAAATTTTTCATAAAAACTGCCGAAACGCGTTGATGGGGTGGATATTCGCGAGTTAAAAGGTGCGTTAACTTTTATTGGAATATTTGCGCTGTTAGCACGTTGTCGAAATGGTTTTTGCTTACTCGTGCTATAAAACACTCTTCTTATTATACTATTGTTCATCTTTGAAGTGAAGGAGATATTCATTAACAATCGACGCTGAAAGTAAGATGTGTCATATTATATGTCAATTTTCGGAATGTCTGATGCCGCCAAATCTCTCGCTAAGAAATGCTTATTGCTTATCTGTGCTATAAATGTATTTTATTTCAATTTTATGCTGATTATGTCAAAAACAACTTTGACTTCACGGATGGTGCAACGGTTAGTGGTCACTCAGACACTACGTGGTGCTACGTGTTTGATGGTATGTTCAATCCCAGCAAGATATTAAATATTGTTTAAAATATACCTAATTATATATAGTAGTTCTGAACCTGATCCTTGTAAATTGTTTTAATTTTAGATGTTCAACATAGGGACTGCTCTTAATATGGTTTATGTATACATATATGTATTACAAAGCGTCATGTTTGCATTAAAACGACATTTGCTTCAACATTTACACTTAGACTGAGTATTAAAAACATCCGTTCGGTCAGCAATTGGTCATCAAACAGGTTGTTTGAAGGCAGCTTTACTACGAAGTACCGTTGTTTCAGCTTGTAATAATATTATATAAGGGATGATATCCACGTAATATGTTACCTGCCAGTGATCAGATAATATCTAACAGTTTTATTAGTATGTCATAAATTATCGCGTTACACTATGACTTATCGTTGGAAGGTGGACCTTATAAATGTCAAGCTAGTTATAAATTTCCCCATTAATACCGCTGAATACATGAAATAAAAAAGTAGTTCTCTTTATTTATAATATGGTGTAGGCGCAGTGAGACAAATAAAGAAACTAAAAGTGATTTCGTGCGAGGTCGTCTTTGTGCGGACATTCTGACCGGCCTTATTAAACTGTAAGGTGGAGTCGACACCTCTGCTCTGCAACGTGAACTGCAACTAAGGCGTGGGTTAATCTCAGCCTTTAACCTTGGATCTTATGCAACGGAATTTTAGAAAAGTTTAAATAATTTTTTAAGTAGGAAATCGAAAGAAGCCTTAATACGAAAAAGCCTTGCAGGATGTTTGCCAATTTTATAAAGGATCATTTTAATGGTTTGACGTGATGTTTGATTCTTTTATCTTTATATCAAACTCCACAACCCTGTATGACTAAAAGCATTACTGTAATCATACTATAAAATTATTGATTTCATGGTAGACAGTTGATGTCACAGCTAAAACACCTGCATGTTTATTTTTTAATTTAGAACGTACTTGTTCAAGCGACGAACATTCAGGCTCAAGCTCACAACATGCAGTAGTGACGTAATTAAAAGCGAGAATGAAATACAAAGTAAATAAACCCGACGTTGGGAAGTCTTAATGGTCGCTGTTAAGGTATACATTAAGGACAAGTGCGCTGCCTAATAAATCACCACGTCACGGAAATCACCACAGAACCGCCGTAAGCGTAGAAATTGATCACTGAAAATAAAATACAAAGTCGTGGTCCAGTTACTCGCGAGCAATTATTCTTTAATGAAAATACAATAGACGCTTTATATAAACGTACATTTAAATCGCTCAAGACTTTCAATGATTTAGACTAAATGGTTCAATAAATTATATCTACTAATAAATATGTATAAGTCGAGACATTAATGTCATTACAAAACATGCAAATCAAAGTGGTCGGTAACCAAAAATAACAATTTTGTAAGACCACATTCAAAGCTAAGTGTTTCTATGAATCAATTACTACAGGATTGTTATTTAAATGTACCACAAGACGTTTTTATATTTAAATCATTACTGTACTCCGAAGCTTTTATTTTGCAATTCGAGATAAAAAATAAATGTTCGGCAGCGATTAAAACTCTTAATAAATGCGCCTGTAATAATTTTTTCCAGCGATGCAATTGAATGGAACAAAAATGTCAGTTGAATTATGAAAGCGATCGATAATGAAAATGTTGGTACGCATGCAGGCCAGTAGAAAGTGTCTCGACCTGCGTGAGCTTTCGTTAATTTGGCAACTCGGCGCGGGTCACTTGAACCGCGGGTCACATAAATATGTCGGCACCCCGCCCCCGGCACTACTTTGTTTGTTAATATACTGCCAATTATAATCAAAGTACGTGCACTTGTCGGTCGCTGGTCGCCAGTCCCTGGTCGCCAATACGATATCGATTTCTTAATCTTTTTAAATCGACCACATTTCCTCGTTTCCGTATATCTGCTGAGATCATTTTACACGAGCCTTGGGCGTGTTTTACATTTTCGTCGTTTGTTATTGCTATTCATGAGTTTCGTTACATTTATTGGGTATAAGTACCAACTTTTATTGCGAATTGCTTGCATATGTCATACGTATTATATTACTATATATATTTTATTTTAATTTCACATTGATATAAGTGAATCATCTTGCATTTATAGCGGCATACCGTTTGTGTTTACAATATGAAAGTGTATGCATAGTGAGCGATTGCAAAACACAGTGATTGTAGAGCCGAAATATGATTCCCACGGTGCGGGCGCTTGGCGCGCGGCCGTGGTGCGATGGCGGGGCGCTGTCGTCCATCAACATCATTATCTATTAAAAATATCACGTCATATTGTTCGCTATTTTGTATAAAGTTACTTTCCGCGTCGGCTTCGTCTCGTTATCGGGGATATCTCGAAACACCTATAAATCACAACAATAGTAATTATGAAACGCTCAACTCTCACGTGTTCAGTTGTCTTGCGAAACGCTTTGAGCATAACATTGCTCTTTTGCATAAACAAACGTGTAATTTTTATTATACTTGAAATTAAGGTTGTTCGATTCTAACTAGATCTTCCGGTTAGATTGATTTGATATGCAACAATTTTGATGTTGTTAAAGATGCTGACAATATCTTTGTGTTCCAATGATTAATTGGTGCTTGTGATTTAAAATGTAATAAGAACGATTGCATATTTGTTACCTAACATACATATTTTTATAATTCGTTGGTTAGAAAATTATCTTAGGTACTATGTAAATCTGAACGTGACTCCAGAACTACAATGTAGCGTTGTTTCTATTTGTTTATCTCCTGATGCGCTCTTACATAATATCTTAACATGAAAGTGATCAAATTTGCTATTTAGCTGGGCTGTTTTACTCTCAGTTTCTTTGGATAATTTTCCTCTATGTTCACATAAATCTCTTTGCTATCCAATACATGTGATGCCACAGTGAGTTAAGTTCCTCACCATTACTAAAGCGCGAGCATCTTAGCTTTTGCGGCTTCGATAGCTGATCGTAGTGAACCTTAGACGTACTTGTGATTAGTGCCCATTTTTACTGTCGCTGGCAATACCCTAGTACTAATGACATTTATTTGGAGTTCTTCCTTTCTCTATTTCTTCTTAGTGCGTACATATTTATATTTAATGAATTTCTATAAATAAGATATAAAATACTTTTAGTGTGAATATTAGTGATAGTGATAAGCTGAAACAGGAATATCTTATTTTAAATGGATACTTAAACGCATAATTATGTATAAGATAAAAGACATTATAATCGTCAATAATATTGGTAAAAGTCGTAAAATGTGTTTTTTATTACCTAGATCTATTTTGAATATTTTAGCTGCATACAACACACATGCTTCGATATGAAAGCCTCAGTATGATAAAATGAACATGTCCATGTTCTTACAATACGCGAATAGGTTAATAAGCCGTCGTAGAGGCAAACAATTGGACCGGTCGAGTTCGGCTGACACATGTGTATTACATTACCTGTATAACCGTACAAAGTTTTTGCGCGTAGCTGCCTGCTTGTTACGTGAGGCAGGTAATTTAGGTGGATGTAGGAAAGTACAACGTTACTTTTTACGGCGTACGCGAGGCTATGTGTCAGGCTATGGGGCGGCTGAGGCGCGGGCACGCGGTAATTGCGCTTCGCTCCTGCCTCGTCCTAGAAAGCTCACCGCACTGCTTCGTTACGGCCCTTAAGACTGATTTATGTCCGTAATAAATATTTTTTGAAAGTTCGAGTGCGATAATAACTCCATTAATTTTGATTAATGACATTTTCTTAAAAGTGAATTTGTGAACTGCTATCTCCGAGCGCGACCTGTCTCGCCGTGGATGGCAGAGAACCTTCTACAATTTAATTAACTCGGTGCTCCCTGACCGATTGTTCTTATTTCGATTGCGGTTTAAAAACCAGTCGTCGTTTACTGCTAACGTTTATCATGTTTCATTAACTTTTCCATTTGCAACTTTTATTACTCACGACTTGTGAGCTTTGTTAATATACGTACGAAGATATGTAGGTAGATGAAACGGATTTCAATTGCTTGGCTGTGTGCAATTTATTTCTTGGAAATATAAACTGTGCGTTGTGAAGTATTTGTCCGAAACATGGTTATTTTCCAAGGAGAAATACATTCCGAACTGAGCTTATCGCGAGCGGCCGCTTCGGGTGGCGACACATTCAGCGCATTTGCAATGCGAGATATCCCGCATTACCATAAACAGTACAAGGCGGAGGGTACGCCGTCTATCGCACTACGACATATAAATTATTCAAAATAAAGTATCGCTTAACCCCTGACCCGGCGCCGCGAGTCGCCCGCGCAGCCGCGCCGCCCGGGAGCGCTGCCGGCCCTGCCTCCGTCGATCAGCCGGTCCGGCCACACGATACTCCCTCCAGCGAACGTGACGTGTCCCTCAGTACTTACAACACCTCAATTATTTGGAACCGCTAGCCTCCAGCCATGCTCCAACTATTATACTAAAGATATATGACAAAGATAGACGGTTTCAGTTCTACGCGCCTCCCATTAAAGGAACCGTTTAGTAAATTGTAAAACATTAATTTGACTACAGTATAACATGATGAACACTTTAGACTTCTTTTTATGTGGCAATAAAAAAGGCAAGTAGTTATTTTATAAGGATACAAAAAGTGGAATAATAAGAAAGCTCGTGGAACGCAGGCTAGTTAAGTATAAATGAGCCGCTTAACGTATGAAATTCTTATTATGAAGCATTTGCGATTAATGCGGAGCAGTGAAGGCGCAGCGCGCGGCGCGCGGTGGGCGATGCAGCCGCGTGCGCGCGCATGTGTCTGGGCACGCGTGCGCACCCGGCAGGAACCGCAGGACGCTGCTTATTTACTTAACAGCTTTCGCAAAACGGCCCATTACGGATAACTGTACTAAATAATTACTGCAATGTGCCTTTCTATTTCTATGCGCGCGCGTGCGCCTCCACCTGCCGCTGATCACTGTAATTATTTACTATGCATGAATGCGGCGCGCGGCGCGCGGCGGCTGTCTAGGACGACTCGGACAAAGAACGGTCACTTCTGCAACGGACTGCTCGTGGACAGGTTCCGATATCGACATGGGTGTGCTGCATAGCAATTTTAAAACAACCTCATTAATTCACATTCGCACGAAATGACTCCTAGACAAGGGCATGACTCAACCAGACTAAATTTTATTTCATCGATTTCAATGAAAATTAGCATTTTATGATATTATAATATATTTTTAAGACAATACAATGGGAAATTGTTACATCAGGTTTTTTTTTGTAGTTGTGTAGTACAAAAGACATAAACGCTCACGAACACTTCTTGTGCCTTTACAGGGTATCATGCTTATTTATTCGTACACAAATACAGCGACTTTTGTAAATTTTCTTTGTTGTGTATTTACACAATGAATATTGGAGTGATCGTAAGTATTGTTACTAACTTTATCACGTACATTAGACGTACAGTCAACACCATTAATATGTATGAGAACAAAATGACTGTGTTATGTGAAACTTATCATACCAAATATATTATTTCGATATTCAATGCAATATCAAGCATTACAGATAAATTCTTTACAACGCGTCTCTAACTTGGTGATTTACAGTTATTTTCATACATCACTGTAAAAAATACTTTTGTTATATATTTATCTTCTCGAATCAAATTTATACAAATATATACATCTTACGTTGTTAATTAAATCATTAGCTATTATTTTATCTCAAATAATTATTAGCGATCAAAGCTGATATGCTAGTTTTAGCATACATTTACTGTATCAGTATTGCATTCCATTTATATTCGATCAATAGCTACATCATCACAATCCGTTCGAACGACTTTACTTAATTTGGAAATTCATTGCTTTGATTTAGCAGTTCAATCTCGGCAGTTTAAAAAATACTGTTCTAGTATTTTTTAAACTGATCGGTTGCTGATATGTGTGTCAGTGTCTCTTTTGGCTCTTACCTATAGATTCTTTTTCCAAAACTCATAAAATAGATCAACCCGCTTTTTTATAAATTAAAGATTTCGAGCAATACGTTTTCCAATATTCTTATTAACCTCTCCAGCTCAGTAAGAATGTTTGTGTTAGTAGTAGGCTCACGTCGGCAGTGGTAGTGGGATTAGACTGTAAATTACTGGCCTATTCAAGGGTATATTTTCCAAAAAGTATAGCAGTTAGATATCAGTGTTGCTGACTGTACAACCACTGTAAATTAGTTTAATTGCGCGTATCCTTGAGTCAAAGAACTCACTCAACTTCCTGTTAACAATGCGTTGTGAACTCTTCAGCGGAGTCTAGTCACATCTCACGACAGAGTTGTGCTTTGTGCGCAGCATCTATTAATACAACTTATATTAATATTATAAATGCGAATGTAAGTTTGTTTGTTATGCTTTCACGCCTTAACTGCTTGACCGATTATCATGAAATTTCGCATACACGTTGTCAGGGGTACAGAAATAGACAGAGGGACCTTACATTCAGGAAAAACCTGTTTTGAGGGATAGAAAATTGACATAACCTTCGTTTACGCGAGCGAAGCTGTAGGCAAAATCTAGTTCATAATAATTATTATATTTCTGTACGTGTCTATGTTATGGCCTCGTGTTTCCTGGCCTTGTCAATACAGACATCATGTTCGAGTGGCGTCTCTGAAGCAGACCTTGATCATATCGATGACTATCAGGATGTTACTTTTAGTATTGTCTTGTTTTGAAATAAAATAGCTCACCCATAACTGTTGTTTGTGACTCAGTATTAATATACAACAATTCAACTTCGTTTAATAAAATTTCCTCGTTCTTTTTAACGGCTTAAGTGAGTAAGACGCTGAAGTAACTTTAGCGTGAAATCTCGGATTTGTTTTATGGGTATGGTAGTGTTACTACGTATTCTATTATAATTTGCATATGCTCGGCTGGATGGTTTGATTCAGGGATAGAGTGGTGTTTAAGTGTAAGCCACGTCACTGCGCCGTGTGTTGCTCCTAATACGGGGTACAAATTGTGTAATCCACAAATATTGTTCCTACTCTGGGTGTCTTTTGTGTTGATTTTTTTAAGAGGCAACGCCCTTCCTATTTATTATTCCTGTATCGCAGACTTTACAAACATTCAAACAATGGACGCAAAGAACATCCAGACTCGGAAGAACCATTTGTGGATCACACAAATTTTTGATCCGTGTGGGATTTGAACCCACAACACTCTGGGCAGTAGCAGTGGCGAGGCGACCGCTTAAACTACTACGCCAACTGAGCAATGAAATTGTTTGAATGTTTGTTTATTCCTCGTGATACAGGCTTCAGTCTTAGTGCGAGATAATTATTAAACATGTATAATAACTCGGCTTTCTCTCTATCACTTACCTAGAGCAAACAAATCTAAAAAAACATATTACTTATGCGATATTATATAATGTTATGATCTATAAATAAAATATGCACTTTATGTGTGTATTATTATAATAATTGTAAGCGTATTATAAAAGACTGGTAGGTAATTAACTGTAACTTCCTGTCTTTAAATTAATTATAGGTCGTATTTATTTAATAATTATATTATAAATAAATTGAATTAACACTCAATTCAGCAATGAAGGCAAGTGAGTAATTATTCTCAAACATATCTCAAAGAGTTTGTACTTACATATACTTTGCCATCATGCTAAAGTAGTTCTAGTAGGTTATTCTAAAAAAGACTCTCTCGTAGCCAGAAATATGAAAGGATTTTCTTTTTTGTATTTCTATGGTGGCATGTAAGACTAAAGCCTGCCATTGTATCCTATGAACACTTGCGATATCAAAAAGTAGCTCGCGAGTTACCGACTCCTGTAGAAAGTGTCTAATTTTCTTATGACATTTATCTGCGCAGATTTATGCGTATGTTGAATTATACATTTATATCTTATAGACAAATAACGCTAGTGCCCAAGGTTATCAACATTTCGCCAACCCTGTTACATCCCACATAATTGAGGACGAACTTATTGCTGTCGAGCAGACACAACTATAAACATCGCACTATTGTTTCGAGATTCCAGACAAAAGCACTTTGCTAGAAACGAGCCCGGTATTCTATGAACGATCCTCATGCTTACGTCACGGCACCGACGCGACGAGGTACTCTAACATTAATAGGCGTTTCAAATTATCGGTACAATGAGATAGGCATGAGCCGGTGACGCACGCGGGCGGAGCCAGACAATTGAATTGATAAGCGACTTTCTAGCGAACGGAGCTATTGTTGGCTCCGCGGACTGTGCGACAAGCTGCGGGAGACTTACATCTTGTACTGTACTTATTGAGTATTACACCAGGTACATTATTAAATAAACCATTGTCACTATTCTTACAATAACTATACAAATGAGATTAATGGATTCTTGGTACGGATTCAACCACTAATGTAGCCCGGAAAATCCAGCAAAAACAGTGATCCAATAGTATTGAATCTCTCGTCAAATATTTACACCTAAATTTACTCCATTATACATGAGCTGATTATGACATTTCACATATGGCTAGAAAGATATATAGAGTTCTCTGCTCAAACTGTTGCTATTAAAAAGTGTCACTAGATGGTACTGTTAAATTTAACGCTAACCAACATTCACCCTAGCTTAGCCAAGGGGGGAGGGAGGGCGAAATAAAGTGAAGAATAAAAAATATATTAATGTCTGTGTAAAGGTTATTTCAATTAAATAGAATCATGAACTAAACAATGGTTTTGTCCAGTTGGATCCCTCCACCACCTCTCTTTACCGCAAAGAAAAATTCACTTACGCACATGCTGTGAATCCTGGTAAGAATTATTGTTCTATTTTCAACTGCTAGCTTATATTACTACCTTCTACTAGCTTATATTTCTACCACCGAATAGCTTAGTGCTCTACCGTCAACTAGCTGATTTTTCTACCCACAACTAGCTTATTTTTATATTGCTCAATTCAATCGACTTGCTCATTGCTATAAAATAAAAATAAGTTAGTTGACGGTAGTGTCAACTTCTTCTTCTTTGCGTATCGTTGGCAAACATTTTAAATTATATATTTGCCGCCCAGAAAGCAGCTACGCTAGCTGCGTTGTCAGAGGCAGCCATCATAGCCTGCTGCGTGCAAGTTGTCGGCCATGCAGGGCACGATGTAAGGTCATGGGACATCGTTTGTTTTGCACTGCACGCTTAAGCCAGACCGGTACCGTCTGAGAGTTTGCACCTAAACATATTTTCTTTACATCGAGCGACCTGGGTTCGAAGTCTATTTAGCGACTTCCAGACCGACCATGGCAATTGATGTCCAGGTGGAAGACTGTCAGCAGGTCGCACGAAAGGTGTAGGTAGAGATATTTTTCTTGCCACAGGTTGCATCTCGCCTTTGATGGCTGCAAGATCAGTGCATGGACACATGTAACAAAGCTGTTATGGCTCTTCAGCCTTTGCTGCACTGGCCTGTGACCATACAAGGGGTGCCGTGCATCACCATGCATATTTGCACTCTCTGCTGAACTCGCACAGTCCTGCGGCTATCCGGAGGTGCAATGCCAGCCAACGGGTACAGTAGCTTTACCGGGGTCGGTTTAAGGCAACCCGTGATAATCCGGCAAGTTTCATCAAGTGCTGTATCTACAGATCTTGCATGCACCAATCGACTCCACACAGGGCACGAGTATTCACCGGCAGAAAATGCTAGCGCTAGGGTAGAGTAAGTTTGCAATACTTGCGTCAACTAATAACTATCTTAATTTTTTACTGCCAGCTAACCTATTTTCTACCACCAACTATCTTATTCCTATACTGTCAACAAGCTTGTCTTTCTCCCTTTTACTAGCTTAATGCTCTACTATCAACAAGCATATCTTTTCCCGTGACCTGGCTACTGACAACTTACTTACAACTACCTTATTTATCTACCGTCAACTAGCTTTTCATATAGCTTTAACTAGCTTAATTATCTAGGATAGAAGATATTGCTTGTTTTGAACTGAGATTTAACTAATGCTAAAGCAGCTCGCCTGGGAAATATCTTTAACCTAGAAAAAATGCCTAATGTTCCTGTAGTAAGTGTGGTTTCCTGGCTCTTCCTAAACCTTTATCTTTTGCACTGGCTAGGCAGAGATTCCTCTTTTGAAGGGGTGGCGATCCGCAAGATACTTCTGATCACAATCATAGGCTATGTATCTACTGTCATAGATATTATCTATTTTCTTAAAGTAAGTCTTTCCTTGCCTTTTCTGTAGGATACTAAGGATCTTTATCAGCATATGGATGTCCTAACGGTGCGGCAATTGTACATTTTAAACACAATTCTAAAACAAGATTCGCTGCTCCCGTACGACCCTTTACGTACTAACAAGAGACTAAAACATAAAGTTTGCTTTTCTATAAGAAATCGGTGGTCCACAGCATTCTCTGGAAAAATTTTCGGCTTCTTGGGAAAATACCTCTACAACAAAATAAATGAGAAATTACAAATTTATTCGCTTACACATTATAATTGTAAATGGACTATTTCTTGCTGGCTAAAGACCCTCAGCTATGAGGAAACTGAAAATCTTTTGCATATTCCCTCTTAATAGATTTTTGAAGTATGCACATATTCATCCAGCATCAACAAGCTAACAGATCTGCTGGCTTCCCAGCAGATTCTGATCCCAAGATGATCTGTTCCCATTGTCGTATGGTTAGCACACTTAGCACACACACATAGCACTTATACACATACAGCCACACACACACATGCACGCACACACACGAACCCTTGCACGCACGCATACACGCCCACACACCCACACACGCACACACACATACAGACACACACACACACACACGTGCACATACGCACTCCATATCTTATAGTCTACTCAATTACTCACCTCACATATTAAAGGTATGTACATTATTATATAATCAGGTCACTCATATCCGAGCACTAACTTGTCTAGAGTCAGGAGAGGCTGGTAATCTGTCATACAGGCCTACCTAGTACAGATACCAGTCTCTCACACAGATTCTCCCCTTTATAAATGTAACACCTAGCATAAGATTCTGATTTATTGTAATTATTTCTGTGTGAGAGAGAAAATAAACCATTATTATTATTATTATTATTTAAAGTCAATATGGATTCGTGACTAAAGATTCAATAAGGTTGGTTAATCCAGAGGCTAAGTTAAGTCAACTATATGGAGTGCCTATTTACATCTGTAAAGGACATCGGCGAATTTCGGCCCTCACAAAAACAACGGACAGAAGTTAAATGTATACAGAAAAAAAGTACTTCTTTTTATTGATTGTTAATTACTGTAAACAGAAAAATCTATGGTTTAGATATAAATATCACGAAAAAAGGTAATAAACGTACTGTAAAACCGGAAGCAGTTGCTCTTTCGAGTTATAATGTTGCCAGCCTTAAATATAAGGTCATTATTTATTATTTTTAAATTAATGTTTTTAATATACAATACATGGTCTCGATTGTCAGTTTGAACAGTTATAATAGTTTAAATAAATATCAATCACGGTAAGGTATGTTTAACTATAATTACCGGCGTTTGACTTTATGTTTATACGTGCGCTTCTTCTATTATTATTTTATTTTTATGTTGGATCAAAAGACTTTTATTCAATAACAGAAACGGAATGGCAATAACGAACAATAAAGCTGTGAAAAATAGCAACAAGTTACATTCGTGTTAACTTTGCACTCGTGCGCAGTGAACGTTAATAAACTAGTACTTATTTTTGCGACTGCGATTTATTTGTGACCTGGCTATTTATTTGGATTCTGAAACTGCATTTTCGATTGACCTGGCTTTGTTGTTATTGGATATTTGTATAAGTTGTCTCAAGATATAATTACAGTCACTACGGGCTGATCCTCATTTTTCCCACGCAAGTTACTAATCAAAGAGCAATAAAATAGTATTCATGAATATTACTATTTATACCTAAAATATTTTTATCTATAAAATATTTTTTTTTATTTACTTATTTTTTTATTATGATTTACTTATTATAATTATATAAACCATAAACAAATATGTACCTACAATTTTCGTACCTACTAAATGGTGTCATTATTATAACCTAGAATTATACATATAAACTCAAATATCTCTTTAATACCACCATTAATATACTTTTTTTTTTACATATGATCTTTTGTATGTTTTAGCAGTAATTTGATTACATTTTCACTCTTGTCCGCGATGGGCCTGACGGACTAAGGGACTCTGCCGGTCTCTTTTATGAGTACGTAATATGGAATCCATCATGTAGTGAAAGTAAATATAAGGATATATAAGAAGTCTGGTAACTTAACTGCATAGTCTGTTAAGTCTTAGCATACCGGATATAATTACAAATCAAATTTTAAATACTACATCGCGTGTAAGACCCGTCACCTAGTATTATATGTATTATATTAATTATGTGTATAAATCGCGAAAGTCTAAAAACGTTCAACTATATTGTGTCTGGTCAACGATGTGTCGCCGCGGTTTAAAAGCTTAACTGTAAGACTAACCAAAGGCAGGTATTAAATAAATAAATAAACAAATTCATATTTTATATTCATGGTAATAAAACGCTAATATAGTAATGGACGTCATATAACAGACACTATTTCCTTATAATAGAATATTCAGGAACAATATTTGCAAATGCAAATTATTTCTTTGTGTCTTCTAATATATTTAATGCAGAAAAATGCATATTAAAGAGACAAAAAATAATCAACCTTGGAAGTTTATATCGCAGTAATTTATTTTTTAACTTTGTTTATTCTGTTATGCATTCATTTAATTAATTAAATTATTTAAGAAATCATGTATCTGCATGCATTTATCTAACTTATTATGTCAATCTTTTCATTAATATACATAAGCAAATTCAATTATTTCAGAACATTCTATTCTAGTTTAATTTAAGCGCTAATATACCAGTAGTTGGGGCAGGTTGCGATCGAAGACCTTCCAGCATCTGCTCCCTCGCCTGCTCCTTAGCACGGCAGATGGCCAACTGTAGGGACGCTTTCGCATCGCAATACGCCTCGTACAGTCGGCCCTCCTCTATCTCGTCGCGGTGGCGACGGCCACGGCTGCGAGTGTAAGACCTCCGGGCACGAATGCAAGCCGCACGGAGGTCTGCCAGCTCCTGGGACCACCAGTAGACCCCCATCCTTGAGGACTGGTATCGTACACGGGGCATGGCCGCGTCACAAACAAAAGGTCTTGACCGTGACCCCTGGGGCGCCCTTACCGCGCAGTGCTAAATAAGCTTCGCGCGCGGGGCCCCCCTCTTACGGAGACCCTCCAGCCCAACTTTCTCTCTGAAGTGGTCGAGGCACTTTTTCCTGGCCGGGCAGAGCACATGCCCCCGGTGATGGCACCAGTGGGAGGCCGATATCGGGAGGTGGATTCCATTGTGTCCCCGGTTACAGATGCAGAGATGGGGGCGGTTCTCTTGCGGATCCGCTCCAAGAGGACTGCACCCGGACCCGATGGTGTACCAGCGCGAGCCCTCGCGCTGGCCCTCGACCACCTGGGTCCCCAGCTCAGGGGCCTTTTCGACACGAGCCTGGTGTCGAGACGGTTCCCTGAGTGCTGGAAGGAGGGAAAGTTGGTGCTACTGGCCAAACCGGGGCGGCCTCCGGAATCGGTCACGGCTTACAGGCCTATTGTGCTGCTGGACGAGGCAGGGAAGATCCTAGCTACCCGCATCGTCCAGCATTTGAGTACGATGGGACCCGACTTGTCGGATGCCCAGTTTGGATTTCGTCCGGGGCGTTCGACGGTCGGGGCTATTATGCGTCTGAAAGCCGCGGCCGAGGAGGCCGTTGCTGGTGGCGGCTTGCTGTTGGCGGTGTCTTTGGACATCGCCAACGCTTTTAACAGTCTGCCATTTAGCTGTATCCGGGAGGCGCTCCGATATCACAGAGTGCCCTTGTACCTGGAGCAGCTGGTGGCAGATTATCTAAGAGGAAGAAGTGTCGTCCTCGAAGTTGGTGGCGAAGTTTGGCGGCGGCCCATGTCGTGCGGTGTCCCGCAGGGCTCTGTTCTTGGTCCGCTCCTGTGGGACATCGGGTTTGACTGGGCCCTACGCGGTGTCCTACCCCCCGGGCTGAATGTCATCAGCTATGCTGACGACACTCTTGTCACAGCCCGCGGGGGTAACTTCGAGGAGGCAGCCCGCCTGGCCACCGTGGGGGTGTCCCAGGTGGTCGGGCGTATCGAGGCGCTAGGTTTGAGGGTTGCAATGTCCAAAACGGAGGCCCTAGTTTTTCATGGGCCTCGTCGCAAGCCACCCAGCGGCGCCTCGATAGTGGTGGGCTCGGTTCATGTACCAGTCCAGGCCCATATGAGGTACTTGGGCCTGGTACTAGACGGACGATGGCGTTTCGACGAGCACTTCAGCCGTCTCGTTCCGAGGCTCCTCGGCGCTGCGTCCGCTCTTGGGCGGTTCTTGCCTAACTTAGGCGGGCCCAGCGTCTGTTGTCGTCGGCTCTACACGTGGGTTGTCCGGTCGATGGCGCTTTACGGCGCGCCGGTGTGGGTGGACTCCCTGACCGCCCAATGTAGGGCTCTCTTGCGGAGACCGCAGAGAGTCATGGCGGTCAGGGTCATACGCGGATACCGCACGGTGTCGGCTGACGCAGCCTGCGCTTTGGCCGGAACTCCCCCGTGGGACTTGGAAGCGGAAGTGCTTGCCGAAACGTTTAAAGTGATGTTGTCGGTATGGGAGGAGACGGGTGCTCGTCCGCTCCCGGAGTTAATAACTGGTACAAGGAACCGAGCCCGCCAGGGCGTATTCCTAAAATGGAAGGCGCGGCTGGAGATGCCTTTAGCGGGATTCAGAACCGTTGAGGCCCTCCAGCCGATGTTAGAGCGGTGGGCAGGGCGGCAGCATGGGACTCTTTCCTTCCGACTGGTGCAGGTGTTGTCAGGGCACGGTTGTTTTGGCAAATACCTGCACACGGTCGCTAGGAGGGAACCGAGTCCCGTCTGCCACCACTGCGGGTGTACTGAGGACACGGCGCAGCACACGCTCGAGGCATGTCCTGCCTGGGCGGTGCAGCGCCGTGAACTCATAGGCGTTGTGGGAGTCGACCTCTCGCTGCCGGCCGTGATCAAAGCCATGGTCGACAGCGAGAGGAACTGGACAGCGGTCGCATCCTTCTGCGAGGACGTTATCTCGCGGAAGGAGGCGGCGGAGCGGATCCGTGAGGAAAGTATCCTTGCGGATCCGAGCCGCCGCCGGCGAACCGGGCGACGCAGGCGCGCCTACGCGCGCCTTATGCCGCCATAGCGTTGGCTGCGGACGGGAGAACGGGGATCTCTCGTCCGCCAGCCATTGAGTTGGAGTACCTTTGTCGTGCCGGGGTTTCACCCAGGAGTCGTCGTCCGCAGGCATTTCTTGCCTGTGTTGGACACTGCTGGGTGGATCGCTGATGTAGTTTCAGTTCCAGCGACCCACCCACCATTCAAGGCAGCGAGTTGGCACACCGTGGTAGGTTTAGTCGGTAGTACCCGGGACGTTCCATCTTTACCCGGGTGAGCCCGACATAACCTCTCCGTTCCCCCTTTTCAACGGAGAGGTATGCGTCAAAGCATTCCACCACGTTAAAAAAAAAAAAAAAAAAAAAAATTGTTGGTTGCGATCGAAAGGTCGTGGGCTCAATTCCCGTTCATTGCACTACCGAAATATATACCGAAATGGTTTTGCTTGGAATAGGTTCATTCCAAGCAAAACCAACTCATTTTTGTTTTCGCTGTGCTCTCTTGTACCATGTATATCGTAACATACAGTTCCAGCTCAGTCAAAGCTATGCTTTTTATCTTTTGTGGCATCCAACCTACACTTGACACTGGCGACGAGGTAGTCACTCCCATGAGTGACACAGATAACGCAGGGCAAGCTACTATTCGGAAAAATGATTTATTTTGGGTACCAAAATAAATCATTTTTCTTTCTTTCTTTCTTTCTTTCTTATTCATAATCACCAGACCGTTCTGGTGGCTATAAATGCAGTCAAGATATTATAGTCACCAGACTATAAGATGTTGACTGCTCAGGCATCCAGATAAATCGGAAGTAATAGCACTACAACAACCATGTTCCGAGGCAAGACAGGGAAGCTAAGTACATCTTCATTAGTCTACACCTACTGCTGTCACCTGTAAACTTTTTTTGACAGTAATTAATCTATACAGAAGCAAAAGCTAGAATGCGGTAGCTAGTTCTACTGTTAATTTATCATAAACATAATGATCCAACGCTAATTAAATACCATAAATGTTATAGAATTATGTCTCAACATTTCAAAGTTCTAAAAAAGTTTTAAACATGTAACAAAATATTTATTATTACATAAAACCAATAAACAAGCTTTGTAATGATAGCCAGGTCGATTCGCGGTCATATTTTTTATATTCTCAAATGTTTACCGTCTCGTACATTTAGGTACAAAATCATAATAACTTTTGACATGCGGTGTTTCGTTATTAGCTCGATGAATATTAGCCGATTGTGGCTTCATTTCTATCTATTGCAATAGACAACAATACACGTAGTTAGAAACATACGCTGCTTTCAGGTTTCTTTTCTTAACGAGATATGCAGTGATGTATAGTACATCAATGCCCGCTGCTTCAAAATGTATAGCACGAGGTCTCCACTCATGTTTTAGGTCCCAAGTTATAGGGTCCATTGGGTATTTTTATAGTTTACTTTTAGTAATAGCACTAAAGAAAAGTCAATAATAATTTTTCCAACCTTGGAATTGAACCGAGTCCAACAAAGCTTTTATTTTGTACTTATATTTTTTATGATTTTAATGTTGCTCTAATGATGTCTACATATACCTATACCTAACACAATTGAATTAGATATATTGTTTGCCTCGATGGCGTAGTGGTTAGTGTAACCGACTGCCACGTCTGAGGTCGCGGGTTCGATTCCCGCACAAGTCAAACATTTGTGTGCATGAACATGGGTGTTTGTCTTGGTCTGGGTGTTTCTATGTATAATATGTACGTATTTACAAAGAAAAAAAGTATATATGTATGTTTATCCATTATCTAGTACCCATAGTACAAGCTCTGCTTAGTTTGGGCTAGATGGTGTTGTGTGTATGTGGTAGAATATTATTATTATTATTATTATTATTATTATATGTATGTATATAGTGTCACGCTTATATTCTGTAAAGATCGGCAGAGTCCACATTTCAACAGCCCCCCACATATAAGTGAGATAGGTAACTACTAAGTAGGTTCATACTTTGTGCTGAGCCATTCGTGATGATTCACATTAAATATATTTTTACAAGCTTTATATGCTGTCCATTTTCAACTCTGTTTTAGCTCGTCTTGCGCAGGAAAATCGATTTAAATGTGTTATAGGATAATTGTCCAGATTTCCAGACATGTTCTAGATGAAGACACAAAGGGAGTTTTCGGGCGATCGCTCGACCGCGCGCTATTCCGTTACTACCTTCACAATCAGCAATAGCGCACGCGTCATGGCTACATAACAAAAAATTACAATGACTTGTATTATCTAAACAAAGAATTCAAGTATAATAATTTCCGAATACTCGATTCCGAATCCTTGAAACGAATATCTCGCTACACTAACGGAGTTTTTGCGCGCAGAATTTAACTTACGTAACGTTTAGAACGCTACGAATATTTATATATAACACTAGATTTATTATAATGTGATGTACTTATATTTAAATAAAACTGGCACACACATACATACCCATATTAACACGGAACAGTATTAATGTTCTAGAGAAAATGTATAAATATTCCAAAAAGAATACACATTCTCTTATCATTCCATATCAAAAGTGTAGGAATGACCCAGTCAGAACTGATGATTTTACGTGTTTTCCGAAAGACGCGCTAGCTGTTACATCTGCATCCTTTGTTAGGCCGAGATATGAACCTTTTGCCGTAATGCGAAAATGTAAGAATATATAAAAAAAAAATGTTAGGTGTTTGTATTTCAAAAAAGTATACCTACTTAAATGTTAACGTCTAAGACTAGGACGAAATAAGGAGTTATGAGGTTTACGGTTATTCTTTTTAACAAGTGTTAGGATACCTATCTTATAATAAGACCGTTTTTATGTCTAATTATAAATGTTAATGTGTGCAGTAATTGTTCCCTTATTGTTTTAGATTTAGTTTAATTATAATAATAATGTCTATTTTACTCGTTCATGACACAGCTGGACACGGCTAGAAGCTACAATTCACAACGCTATTTTAATCCTTCGCAAAACTTCGAAAACAGAGAGCTATCAGACACGCAAGTTCCTTAACGATGTTTTCTTTCTACGTTAAGGCGATCGATAATTAACTTTTTATCACGCATATAGCATCCCATCTATCTGTAAACAAAAAATGTATATGCACTTGGTTAACAAAGACCGTCATTATTTCAGACCTTTTAAATAAATATATTGTTCAAATGCCGAAGGTTTCACACTTCTCATTCATGCTAGTTGAAAAGCAATTTATATTTATAAATAGGGTTGATGATAAGGGTTGGAATTATGGCTCTTTGTTTCATAAGTTATGTTTTCCCAATGTTAACTTTTCATTAACATTTTTATACAAATAGAGCAATATTTTACATGGCGCTATATAAATTCCTACAATACAACATATATTCCGAATGTGTTTACTTTTAGTTCAAGTGGATTCGAGGATGGTTTAGGTTTGTTTTTTTTTTTCACCTGGACAGGACAACGTCTGTCGGGACAGCTAGTATATATATATATATATATATATATATATATACATATACAGGGTGATTTTGAAATCGTGTAATTCCTTTTAACCACGCATTCTACTGGTGATATAGAATAACCCTGACCATATTTTTATTTAATTATAATTTTTTTTTTTTGAAAAATTATTGTTCCATTTTTTTCGTGAAATGGTGTCAGATAGTCATATGTTAATCAACCGAGGCAATTTTATTTTTTTTCTTTATTAATAATTAATGTCGTAAATAATAACGGGCGGTCCTTTTTATTGCCCCTTATTATTTACGACATCAGTTATTGTTATGTTATTATTTTTAAATTAGTAAAATATTAAGATTGTGTCAGGTGGTTAAAATATGACTATATGAAATCATTTCATGAAAAAAATCTGTACTCTAATTTTGCTGAAACCATTATTCTAATTAAGAAAAAATATTGTCAGGGTTATTCTATATCACCAGTAGAATGCGTGGTTAAAAGGAATTACTCGATTTCAAAATCACCCTGTATATATATATATAAATATATGCACGATTTTTGTACACTTTCCCTTATAAAGCTTTTGCGTGTTATGACGCCACCAGCGCATAGTACTTAATTTGTAATTTTTGAACGTTAAAAAAAGATCATCGAGCTTTCTTATTTTCTTCACTTTGTACAGGTGCCTTAGTATTTGTTTATTTTATTCATGTTATCAATTCCACGGAACCGATATCAACTGTAAACATACATAGGTATAGTGTACTTTTACAATATTACCAATAGATAGTGTGAATGTATTCCTAGAACATCTTAATTCCATTAATAACAACATGCAATTTACTATGGAATTAGAGGCAAATAAGTCATTAGCTTTTTAGATGTATAATTGATTCCTGATCATATTTTGAGCCACACTGCGTATAGGAAAAAGACCCATACAAATAGGTACTTAAATGGCGAATCTCACCGCCATCCCAAACAGTTAGCTACCGTGGAAATGCTTTTGTTTCAGATAGCCCACGGGGTCTGTGACAAGAAACACCTGGACGCCGATCTTCAACATGTCAAGCAAGTACTGCAAGACAACAAGCTCCAACAGCCCCGCCGCTGTCACAGATCCCGAGAAAAGCCAGCCACAATTGAGCGCCGGCCTGCCATACTGCCAAATGTAAGGGGTGTCACTGACAAGATTGGCTATATCTTGAAGCGAGCTTCAATCAACACATATTTTAAGCCGCCAACGAAGATAAGTACAATTTTACCATCCGTCAAGTGCCAACTACCTTTATAAAATAGATTGTGACTGCGGTCTCTCATACATTGGTCAAACCAAGAGAAGCATAGGCACCCGCTTAAAAGAACAAATAGCTGATGTAAAACTCCAACGCTCAATGAAATCTGCTGTGTGTAAACATGTGCAACAGGGGACCACAACCTGAGATTTGACAAACCACAGATTCTCGCCAAAGAACACCAATTCCTATGAAGGATGCTTCGCGAGGCTATTGAAATAATAATAATAATAATCTATCACATACACACAACACCATCTAGCCCAAACTAAGCAGAGCTTGTAATATGGGTACTAGACAATGGAGAAACATACACATATGTACATATACCTTATTTTTTTGTAAATACATACATATTATACAAAGAAACACCGAGACCAAGACAAACATCCATGTTCATGCACACAAATGATTGACTTGATTGATCAAAAACATCCTAATTTCAATATAGAAGATGGTTGGAATGTACCATCAGCTTGGGATCCAGTATTTTAAATAGTCAAACCCAAGAAAAAGCAAAACACAACTAGACTTCATGATACTTTGAGCTCATTCTGCGTAAATAGAAACACCAATGATTAAATTATGTTCCGATACTTTGAAATAACTACAGTGGAACATTGAGACAACTACCATCTTAGCTCCCCGTGACCATGGCTGCTGAAAAGCAACCGAAACGTTGGAAAAGTGTAAAATTAAATCTTAATCTAAATAGTTTTAAATAGGAGTAAACAGTAACTAGTAAAAGCGTTTAACAATAGTAGTTTATAGTTTCAAAATTATGTAATAATAGTGTTTTATAAAAAATAAACAGCGCGATAAAATGCGTATAAAGTTGTTTAATTTCAATATAGCGTAAGCTTTTCCATGTAAGTATTACAAACATAAAGACGGCATAACCCTGGGCGGAATACGATATCACTTTAAATTGAATCTTTATGGAATTAGTAGATATACATTGGATCCATGTCCTCATATAATATGCGTTGTGTTGGAATGTTATTCTTTTTCTATTGCAATCGTAATGATTGTCAAACTTTATAATGTCTATTTATTAAAGTCTTGACCTGCAGCGACCTACGGGCGCAGGCGCGGCCAGCCACAATTGTTATTCAATTATGTCTGGTTCTCAGGAATTGTGAAATTAATAATCAAATAATATAAAATACTTCTGATATTAGTATACGAAACTAATATACTCAGCTTATGTGTGTAACAATACAACAAAGCAAACCATCGTACCAACTATACTTAAAATAAAATCTCGTTTATTTAAAATGAGCTTGAATTATTATTGACTGTGTGTTGTAATAGGATAATTGAACAACATTTGTATTATTCAAAACAATCTTGTAAAACGATTGTACATTAGTACAATCATTCGCCGCTTGCGCATTCGCATACGTCATTAAATCTATAATGCAGTGAGTTTTAAGATTCAATGGAACAATAGAGATATATCAGGATCGCAGTTGAAATATTTAGGTTCTGTAAACATGCCATAATAATTATAACTAGCGTTTGCCCAGAGGCAGAAATTCGAACGTAATAATTCTTTTAAATTTATTTTTGCAATTCTTCTCCATGTATACTTTAATTAAGTTAATACCCCTCATGCGCGTGATATGGTTAAAAAGGGGGGCGGAGAACATTTTATCTTTATGTGTTAGTAACACATAAAGATAAAATGTTCTCCGCGCCCCTTTAGAAACCTAAATATAAATAGCTTTAATAATTTTATTAGCTTAAAATTAGTAAAGTTCAATAGTAGTAGTAGTGTAACAGTTTTAAAATGATGTAATACAGTGTTAAATAAACAACGTGATAAAATCCGTATAAATGAGTTTAATTTCAATGAATAACATTCGCGTAAACAGAAGACAATATTATTTACGTATTAATATTATAATTAATATAAATTTTAATTATCGTTATACTATGGCAAAATAAAATAATTTTAATTAGCATACATTGAATTTATTGTCAGACTGACGACAAGTCAATAATTGTTGATATGATAAGCAATAATATTGAATCAATTTAAACATGAATACAACTCATTGGACTTCATAATTTGAGTTTATTTTTCTCAACCATTATTGCAAAAATGATTGATGAGTCTTGATCAAATACTTGGTACCATACATGAATAAGCAACAAGTACAAGTACTTAATAAACCTCGTGTTTACCAATTAACGGTTGACGACAAGCGTTGAATGCGACAAACGGATGTCGACACCTTGCAAAATTTTTAATCAGACGAATGACGCTACCGACTGTAATACCCGCGCATTGTTCTCAAAAAAGAAAGTTTTATTTCTTCGTTGATTGTTTAACTATACATGATTGACTGACGGTAATCAACCAAAATTATAAACGCTACCAGCTTTCTTGTTCTATTGACGTAACACGCTTTCGGTTCACACAGGTGATGCTGTTAGTAAATGCCTCTATCTGTTTATTTTAGGTAGCTCAGTGTATTATCTGTTGGGTTTTATACAGGAGATTCGGACTTCAAGCTAGTAGAAACCTTTAAGTCTACTCGTTATATTCTAGGTCACCTGGTCAGGTAAACCTGCACATAATATTGTCTTCTGTTTACGCGAATGTTATTCATTGAAATTAAACTACTATATACGGATTTTATCGCGTTCTTTATTTATCACTGTATTACAAACTTTGAAAGCATTACACTACTACTACTATTGATTTTATTTTACTAATTTATAAGCTAATAAAATTATTTAAACTATTAAATCTATTTATTTTTGGTTTACACTTTCCCCGACGTTTCGGTTGCTTTTCAGCAGCCATGGTCACGGGGAGACTAAGATGGTAGTTGTCTCAATGTTTCAGTGTAGTTATTTCAAAGTACCCGAACATAATTTGATCATTCGTGTTTCTATTTACGCAGAATGAGCTCAAAGTATCATGAAGTCTAGCTGTGGTTACCAAAAAAACAAAAATAAATAGATTTAATAGTTTAAATAATTTTATTAGGTTATAAATTATTAAAATAAAATCAATAGTAGTAGTAATGTAATATTTAAAATTTTTTGTGTTACAGTGATAAATAAACAACGCGATAAAATCCGTATATAGTAGTTTAATTTCAATGTAACATTTACTAATGAAATAGACGTTTCCTAGCTTTGATTTTTACGAAGTAAAGATTTAGGTATACAACGTTTCTTTGCATATATGTATTTGTAAATATACTATGTCATCTTGACATGTTATAAAATATATTTATGATATAAGAAATATTTTTATTAACCTTAATTATTCATTAATATAAATTACGCCATCGATACTCAAAATAAAGGACAACATTGAGCATCAATCTCAAGGATTTATTGTCTTTTTGTATGAGACGGTTATAATTACTTTGTTTGGAAACTGTTGGCAGATATATAATTTAGTCCCAATTATTGTATTTATGCGGTGGTGCGGCACGAAGAGCGGCGGTACATGTCCATCGCGGTCCGAGTAAGTAATCGTAAGGTACCACTCACACTGATTCCCACTGACAGATACTTGATGAACAAAGTAATAATGTCGAAACGTCCAGTGACGGACGAATGATGATATTAACCGCTGCGCTCTCATAAATATTCAATAGGTTTGTTATTGAATAAAAGTAAAAGTGTATCCTTATCAGCCATAAACAGGGCTCGTGATTGATTGCCCGCTACCAGATTGTACGTCTAGGAAGTGCACGATTTATTAAAATTAATTATTGATTGTTATTTTTTCATTTTAACTCGAGGCGCAGACGGTCAACTGCAGTACCTACAAAGTCGATGTCGCAAAAAGTAGTTTCTGGTCGTTAATACGAATTTAAGCATTCGCAAAAAGTGGTTGTAACTGCAGGAACAGGCGCGCACCGCCCAATGACTTCGAAACGAATGCAAAGCGCGCGGCGCGACGCGGTCGAGACATGACGCAGCGGCGGCCGCGGCGGCGCTGCAACAATCTCACTCCTCTCGGAGATGATCGTTTTAATAGCTACGATTTATCACACTCTTCGTTTTTTAGTAACTGTGTATCACAATCAGTAAGCCACTCGACTGCAAGGTCGTCGAGTACAAAAAAACTCGAGACTTAAGTTTTTGCTCTATTTTTACTCACGAAGAAAAAGAATATCAGAACACCTATTTGGAAGTGGCGAGCTCAACGAGACTGGTCGTTACAGGAAGTTAAACCGATTGAACAACAATAAGATTTATGTGTTTTGAGAAAACTTTTTAAAGTTTCGTGTTATTAAATTTTTTGCCACTGATATACATTAACGTTTGGATAGCGTACGAATATTTGCATATATGTGTATTCTTAACGAGATATAATTTGGAAGTTAATTTGAAATAACTACACACATACATAATGGTAGTAATGGTACATTAGTTGCATACATCTAAATAGGAAATTAATGCAAGTTGTTTATCATTTGTTAGCTCACATTAAGATATTAAAGTATTAATTATGTATATATGTGTGTTCAATATTTCGTAAGTTGCTCATGAGCGAGTAATTGAGGTGGCAGGGCGCGGGCGCTCGAGTGTCGAGCGGTTCGCTGTGCGACCCCGGCGCGGCGCGGTGCGGCGCGGGTGCGAAGTTCGGCGGTCGCACTGCACATTCTGTTCTGTAAGTCACAGCACCGCGTATTGTGCTACACAACTTATAAGCGTTATGCAAAATACGAAGCGCCTTTCGATTCTGCGATATCTATAAATCGAGACGAGCGATCGTGGGATAGCGCAGGTGAACGGACATTTTGATGAGTTACTTTAACTTAACGGCCCGGTTTATAAAACGATTAGTTTTAATTCTATTACTTAAAACTTTTATATCTACGACTTATTTACCGTTAACTCACTATAATTTTAATATATTCATTACTCTACTTGCTGTTACTTTGTTGAAAAGTGAATAGATTCAAGTACCAGTAAGGTAACATCTTAGACTTTTTAAGTTCCTTATCGTGTTTATTACGAGAGTCCGCAATCTCCACGAGAGATAAAGATATAAACATTGTATGCTAGTAGCAGATTAAAAGATAGCTCTACTCATTAAATAGAATATGTTCAAGAAACTTGAAGCATTGAATAAAACATACATATATATCCAAGCGATTATTAACAAAACCGAAGTGATAAAACATCCCTTATTTGTGATTATGCTGTGATGATTAATAGCACAGTTTCATTTAACTTATGATACAGATATTACTTTCAAAAATCCATTTACAATGTCATAAAAATCATAGATAACAATCATCGGAACGCATTAAACGTTTATGAGTTGCTTTATGATGCCATGGTGCTATTATCTTTAAGTTGTATCTCTCACTTCGTCCCGTTAAACCTAATCTCTGTCTTGTTATTCGGACAGGTCTCTTTGTTGCTATTTTTGTAGATCTCATTAATAAAAAGTATATATTTTATTATGCACTCGCTAAGATAAAAATAATAAAAATGATCAAAGATATCAGCGGCTACAAAAAGGTTTAGGAATGCAGATACTAGATTTCAAATCTAGTTTTATTTGTGATTGCAAACTGCAGCAACAAAAGTGAATTTTATTTAATACTACTCGAATGTGATTAAATAATTTTAGTAAAAGTTATTTTATTAAATCAGACAACTATAATTACTGATTAATGACAATGATATAAGTGACTTTTATATATGACGTTTTTATTAATAAGGACGTTTTGCACTTTACTCATCTATAGGTATATATATCATCTCTATACCATATACCTAAATCAAGAATATTAGTAGCTTGAAAATTAAATGTCCATTTATTTCTAAACTTTGAATCGGAATTGTGACTCGTAAAGGAGATGAATCAATCTTCGTTCGTAATAATTGTTTAAATACGGCGAAGAACAATAAACTGCAATTCAAGAGATGAATTACAAGAGCTAAGTTTAACCTAAATTGCAGTATTAGTAACCGCTGTAGTGACTAACTATATTATTTAGTAATATTTGATTTAAGTATTCCCGCAAGTCATAAAGTTCGACGTCAGTATCTCGTTGACACACATGAGGATGCCGGTGATTGCGTCATATCACAATTTGGTCGTTGCAATTTGCTTGCAGGAAAACAATAAAGCTCAAATTTAGCACCGATAGCCATTTACGTCAAATCACGTTGTTGTAAAATGGTAATTGCGCGAATAGATAACCTGTTTGCGCTTTCAAGTGCGAACCAGTCTTTATTTTTATAACTCTATTAGACAGATTTTGTTTATGCTCCATTATTGCTTAAGTTTCGATGTTATTCTCAAGTACAGATCTTTCTTTCGTTGGTGTTTTGACTATAATTAATTAATCTATGATAATTTAGAATTACATAAGGACCTTGGTCGGATTAAAGCAAACATAAAAACAGTATATACATATGTAGGTATAAATTATCATAGTAATTATTGTAAGAAAATTAAGACTATATAATGCAGTACATTACCCATCCATAATGTATATTATTCATCGATCTACTTGCCATTACTGAGATTATAAATTCATACCAAAAGTAGTTTTTAGGTATGTGTGGATAGAATCTCATTTCGCGTCAAAAAATAATCGAGCTATTTCTTTATTTTGTATAGGGCTTAAAATTATAATTCTTAAGGCAAAAATGTAGTTAAACACGTCTAATATATTATTTTAATAAACGAGCTCGTTGAATAATCGGCGCTTATTTGGGCATAACATTATTTAATGGATTTTAAACACACACATTATTCAAATTTATACAAGGTTTTATTTCATATCAGTACATAACAATTCGCTGCAGTGAATATGAATTGATTTTAAAATTCACAACGCGTTTATAGTAGAGACAATATTGTTCGCGAGGCGCAGCGGGGACTCCAGATGACATCTCGCAGCGTGCAGTCTTACTTCTATGAGCCCCGCTCTAATCGACACATGCCGATTACCCTTCGGTTCAGCTCAATAGAGTTCATTTTGCATCTGCCGCACCGAACATCCTACACCACTTTAGACTGTATGCCTATTACAGTTATTGAAAATAAAAGCGTAGATAAAAAACACAGATAGAGGTACCTTGTTACGAAATTAAGCAACCAAATGGATTTCGATATCTGTTCATTGTTTGATTCACGTTGTTTTCATCTGTTGGAGCGGGCGCGATTTGGCGCGGGCGAACGGTGCAGGCGCAGGCGTGGGGTTATCGCAGTTCGGGCGCCCGTCACGGTTCCCACGCCGAGTGGTATTTTAAATACCTATTTATGTAGGTACGGCGACAGGACCGAGGTGCATTCTGTTTGAGTAGCCTCTTCTGGATGGGTCAAGGATTCGCAGGTGAGTGCAGATCCGTGCTCGTTATACGATGCGACGTCGACCTGGCCTTGTTACATGTTGTTGTGCCATGTTCTATTATACAATTCGATTGTAGACATGATTTATATTTAATTGTCTTCTATTTTGTCGTTGTTCTCTGACGAGTGTCATTGAATAGTCAAGCGTAATAAGTTATAATTGAACCATATTCATATTATAACATGTGAAGTATTGTTTTAAAATTATACAATCACATTGTGAACATATTGTACTGGAATAAAAATTCTAAAATTATTACATACATTTGAAAAAATGTACGTACCTATTCAAGCAATGCTTTATTACAAACATATACGTGTAGGCAATTTCGTTCTCTATTTCAAAACAAATATATGTTTAAAAAAACAAATCGCAAAGGCTTCCTTTCTTGTCTAAAACAAAGTGAAATCACAAGTTAAACAAAACCACAATTGCTGAGCGTTGCTTTCTTACATTTTTGTATGATACCTAAGTGGTAAGTTTCACAATACTAATTTCCTTGTTACTTTGCCTAATTAAGCCAAATGCATGTAATTCGAGAAGGTTCACCGCCTGGGTAAAGGCCAGGCTTTGAACCCAGGATCAAAACAGTCAGTCAGTGCTTCCTCCTATTAGGTGATTGTTCCTTTAATTATATGATTGCTTTACTAATTGTATAAATACATAATTACGGTGTCTAATTCAGCTTCTTTATATTGCAGATACCATTATGATTAATATCTCTATGTATAAGTTATTTGAAGAACAGCTATCCTTTCTATTTGATCTACATACGAAGAACACAAAATTGATACCCAAAAATGCAAATTGTTATCAAAGTGTTATTCTCGCTTCTGTACTTACATAACTCCATTGGAATATAAATCTAAAGCCTCTTTACGATTTTATTGTATAAAAGTGTTCGTTACGACAAAATACTTGTGTAAATAAAAATTCCATTTTATTATGTTTAAGTAGTTATGTATACGGAAGACGGCCGTATTAAGTTTCCCGACGATTAAGTGGGTTGTCGACAGGGAGCATGATTCACATTTTACGCTGAGTCCATTACTTTTTCGGTGAAAAGAATGTAAAACGTTGAAGCTGAAAAATGTGCAGCAGTCAAAATATTGCGTCGCGTTTCTCTCTGCGGAGCGTACACGTGTTCACGCTGAGATACGCGTAATATATGAGCTTTATGGCTTATCCTTAATAATATTTACAATATTACAATCAGTACAAGGACTTCATATTTCAGTTCGTACACAACATCAGTTTCTGTTGGAATTATGAGCTGAGGAAACAATAAAACACGCGTCTTGATACTTTGATAAAGTTGGATCGTCACAAATTATACCCGAAGTGGGAAGTGGCGAGTCTATCAATTAGAATCGATTTGTTATTAGTGCGATGTTCTGTCTGCTAACTAATGGTCTTAGATCGCCGCTGGCGCAAATAGTATCGATTTATTCAACGCTTACGATTTATGAGACGTATTATTAACTTTTGTGTCAATATCACAATGATCTATTAATGATTGAATAATTAATATGGAATCGAGTTATTAAATTAAGATAAGAATCCCATCACTATCAGGACAATAGCAAAAATGCTATTCTTGTGGCTAAAGTGATGTCGGTAGTATGCGATAAAATAGTTCACAGCCGGGAGCAAAAAGAGACGATGGAGTACGCAGAGGATCCAAATCGTCTCCAGTGGTTCAGCCATTACAATCTGTTTGTACAAAGGCATATAAATTGAAATACGAAATGGCAAACAAATTTATTTACTAACAGAAAATCATACTCTTATGCTTACTATGAATAATATGCTGCAGATGTCTTTACTTTAAATATAATGAAATATTTTAGATTTTATAGAAAATTTAATTACTACACAGCCTTTATAGACAAATGATGTTTATTATGTAGAAATGTAATTAGCTCTCCATTTGTGGCGTAGCGGTAGAGAATGTGTCTGTTGGGCTTTGGTCTTAGGTTTGATTCTCGGTTTCGTCATCGTACTTATTAGTTGTACTCTGTCGAAAAATTCTCGATACCAGCACGGAGTCTGGAACTATTTCGGGTTAACGGTAATATAAATAATAATAAAAATATTTATTTCAGTAACTTGTTAGGTTTACAATGTTGCATTGAGGAATATTCATTTAACCAAAAGTTTGCTTGTGATTGAGGATCCCTGATGTAATAGGCTCGATTCATATTACGTGCGACCTACAATGATAGCTGGGCAAATGTAGGTGATATACAATAATTATATCTCTGCCTGTCTCGGGGATATTAGGCAGAACATTTTGTAAATATGCGAATTTTTGCATAAATTATAATATACTAGAGACGCACCCAGCTTTACACGGGTAGTACAAAACCTTAACAAATAATACACCTAAATCTTCCTCATGAATCACTTTGTCCGTTGAGTAATTTTTGAGTTTATCGCGAACAGATAGACAGACGCGGTCGGGGACTCTGCTTTACAATATTGTTAATTTACAATATTGTAATTTAGTGATAAAGACCAAAATGAAAGAATAACTTGTCTGACAAGAACCGACGAAAAGTTTTTAAGTGACTTATTATTTTGATTAATATGACCTCTTCATTTCAATATTAATTATATCCTGCGTGATATGTATATACGATACGACAGATTATCGATAATAATCTTTATGTAGCTGATTATTATGTTTAAAACGCAATAAATAAATAACTTTCTACATTCCTCTCTGGTTTTTGCCATAATTTCTTCCTACTTGAATGCTGGTTTATTCGGTCTACAATGCTCGATAATGATTCTTTATGGCCGATTTGATCAAATAAGAGAACTATCGTATATTTTATCATATTTTGATATGCATCGGCACGTTTGTTACATTGGCAAGGAATACATTTTCATTGTTATTCTATTGTAACGTAATATTTGATGCAATGTTATAATACACTGTTTAGTTGACCGTTTTAATTTAAAACTTAATCGGATCACCGTTCTCAAAAATAATAATATTGTTGTTGTAAATCCTAGTCCAGTCTCTATCTAGTTTAGTATAGTCTAGTCTAGTAATATTATAAAAGCGAATGTGAGTTTGTTTGTTTGTTTTTTTGTTACTCTTTCACGCTTTAACTACTCGACCGATCATCATGAAATTTCACATACATGTTTTAAGGGGAACAGGAAAGGACTGTTACTAACCTGACCTTAACTACATTTATGTGAGAGAAGCTGCGGCCGAAATCTAGTAATATTTTAAAGTAATTCGAATATGTGCTTTTTGTTTGTTAAGCTTTCATGCCGTAACTACTCCACCAATCATCATGAAATTTTGCACACAGGTTTTCAGGGGAACAGAAAAGGATACAGGGTGCCTTCGTCCAAGAAACAATACAGTTACTAAGCTAACCTAAATTTTTATGAGAGAAGCCGCGGGCAAAATCTAGTAATGGAATAAATCTTTAATTGTGCTTGTACATAACGTCATATAACGTACTAAAATAAAAAAGAAAACACATATGACGCAAATTGAAATTTCCATTTAAACCCGGGATTTTGTTTAAACTGGGAAAGGCCGACTTGGGATGTATCTCTAGTAGAGGTAATTCAGATTATTAAAGTTCGAAAAATCTCTTGTAGTTACAACAGCTTTGTCCGTCTGTCTGTTATACAACTTTCAACTCAAGAACCGTAAGAGCTAGAGACTCGTTGTCAACGCCATTCGACTCAGCATAGTCGATATACCCCGAAATGACTATGACCTTTGACCTCTGACCTTAAGGTCACGTGATCCCATTTTTTCGAACTCTAAGATATACGGCAATTCATTGCCGTTTCTCACTTTATTATAGGGTAGAGCTCCTCTAGCCTATAAGAACATCACATTACAGCAACCTCTATAAGCTCACCGCCCGCCAGTACGCTGTTAAGAATGGGCTATGGGCAGCGTACGCTAGGACTAAACTAGGGATTGGCAATACGAGAGATTTAGCCGTAGTGTCTCAAAGCTTTAGTAACCGCTTAGCATCAAGCGAACGCTTCGTTTGTTTACAGCCTTAGCAGCATAACACATTTCAAAAATGGCACTTCTATCAGCCTATAAAAATCTTAATTATATTAAGGTCCTAATACCCAGTAGCGGTTTCATCCATTATGTAATGTCAGCTGTATGACGTACAATGAACATTCTTACTTCCTTATATAAATGCGTAACGAGTATGTTTATCTGACTGTTACACATTCACGCCTTAACTACTCCACTGATCATCATGAAATTTTGCTTACACGTTGTCGTGGCTACAGAATAGGACAAGACAGTAATAGAATTTTTCTGGCTGAAAGGTACCCTAACCTTCATTTACACCAGCAAAGCTGCGGGCAAAACCTAGTATGTATATAAATTACTAATGCTACATATAAAGGTTTTAAGAGCGATAATTCAAAAGTAACGAAGCAGTAACACCCGGATTTTCAGAACTGATCAACGATCTGATAAAATAAGGACATAATTTGCTAGGCTGTTGCTAATCCAGTCAGCCAATACAGCAGTTAATATGCGTCTGACCGTCTATATATAAAGTTTTGTGTAAATCTGGCATTCAGAATCCGAGCTTAGTAACTTCGTCTAATATTACATTTTCATGGCGAAACTACTTAAAGAAATTTCAAGAAGTTTGGCATATAGATATTCTGAACCATAAAAAAACATAGATTTTAAGGTTCAAAATATCTATAGGTATAGGTATTTTAAATAAAATAGGTTAAATTGCATCTAACAGTTATACACTTACATTTTAAACTCTTCATCGAAATGTCAAACATTAAAATTGTTTAGAATTCAGTGTTTAAGACAAAATTAGTGAATGTCGAAAGTTATGTTCTAATTTAAGGCTTTAACGTATGGGAATCGCGGTTTAAAGGTTAGTGGGCTTACTCAAATTACATTTAGGATAGATAGTACGAATCGCTTGTAAGGCTAATAAAGCTAGCAAGCGATTGTGCTAATATTATTTAAATGTAATACAATGTATGGTGTATTTTACTCTGATGAAGGATAAGATAAATAGTGGTATAGTAACAATTTTGCAAGAAATACGCGCATCTTTTCTACATCTGTTTATAATTTCCTGGGAAAATCTCACGCGTAGCTTTGACAAAATAATTAAGAATCTTGTTTCAAGATTATTCCATTAAACCGTCTGTGTGTTGCAATACACCGGGGATATTATGCTAATAGTGGCATGTAAGTGACTATGCAAATATAATAGACATGTTAATAGGCCCGATATATCCTTAGGGTTCAGACAGATTAAATGTGTAAAAGCGTAGAGCACACGGTAGCTTGGACTTCCTATTAGTGGCAGCATATTACGGTTCGAGATACCGTCTTATTGAATGGTACATTTAATTTTCTATTCAATTTCTTATCTGTGAATGTATGGTACGGTATATTTGTAACGTGGGAATCGTCATTGATTCACTACGGATTACTTCGATGGCTATCAGTAAGAAAAATAAATTAATAATAACATCGATAGTGGCCGATGTAATCTCCGTGAGCTACCGAACTGAGATTACTTATAAGAATCGATCTAAAGTGATGGTACTTCTGAGACGTCGAGAGGCAATAGATGTTAAAGCAATTTCATACGTACTGCTAAGTCATTGGCGGTTGCTAGATAATTATCTATTAAGAATCATTTTACGACTATATAGGAATATTACGGGAGATTAGCGATAGAAGAGTAGTCGAGTAGTCAGTGAAGTTAAACAACTGTGTCGAGGCCAGGTCAGAAAAGACACCGGATATCTCCGTAAATCGGCAAGTTAAAAAGAACTGTTATGGAATACATATTCCATAACAGTTCTTTTTAACTTCAAATAACGTACCTATATATTTATCTGCTGAGATAGTCGAGGTCATACAGTAAGATCATCAAATTTAAGAGGGGCCGCTGTATATGGCCAAACCACTTCTTAAAATACGGATGTTTTGCCATGTTTAGTCAGACTAAAAGGCAACTCAAATGAGCTTATAATTAATATTTTTTTACTTGTTGTAGGGTAATTTTACAAAGTTTAGTTCCAGCGACCCACCCACCATTCATGGCAGCGAATCGGCACAATGTGGTAGGTTTAGTCGGTAGTAACTGGGACGTTCCATCTTGCCCCGGGTAAGACCGACATTTCCTTTACGCTCCCCTTTTCCCGCGAAGAGGTAAGCGTTAATGCAATCTCCCACAATAAAAAGGGTAATATTACAAGCTTTTATTTAACTTGCAATGTTTGTTTATCAGGCAAAAATTTGCAACTAGACTTCTGACCAATTCTCATAGTCCGAATAGGCTAAAATTTGGTAATTATGCACAAATCTGATGACAATTCAATGTTATGGTGAGCTAGATATGCTGCTGCTGCCAACTTCTGACCACCCAACTCCTCAATAGCCCACAGCAGCCATACTATTATTAGGCTCGTAAGCTTTGCTTTGGCAGCACTTTTACATTGGTATTTACGACACTATATTTTGCCTATGGCTTCGCTCGCGTGAATGTAAGTTTGGTTAGATTAGTAACAGCAGTTTTTTCCTGGATGAAAAGTAACCTATGCCCTTTTCTATACCCCTGACAATATGTTTGAAGGTGTGAAAGCGTAACAAACAATCAAACTCACATTGCCATTTATAATATTAACTAAGGATTTATATTCTATCAATAACATAGATAAGCAACAGGTATTTGATGAGAGCATGAATAGCATCTCAGGTAATTTAAAGTTACAAGTGATAATAAAGTAATACGTACATGTACTGTCTATAAATATTCCTTTTCACAACACACAAATTTGGAGATTTATCTCCATAGTTTAATTTAATTGTATGAAGTAAAGTATGCAAAATCTCATGACGATCAGTCTAGTAGTTGAGGCGTAAATGCATAACAAACAAACTCATATTCGCATTTATAATATTATAGTTAGGATTAGGATATGGGATCTGATGATGGAGCCGGAAGATCACTGGTACACATTAAAGCTTGTTTAAAAATATGCTTTTACTATTCATTATATTAATATTAGATAAAAATCTGCATTTTCATGTAATTGGCAAAGATTTTATTTCACACATTGTCACCTCGCTAAGTCGTGTTATCCTTCCTTTCCCTTTCCCCATCGTCAGAGAACAACAATAAAGTGTGCTCTTTATTAACTCACAAGTGTTCGAACACCAAAATACCTTCTTACGACGATTACAACCTGTACGGAGGGCAGCGGGGGAGCGGTGCCAATCCCACACTAAATTCAACCACTTTATGAAGGCTTGTCTAATAAAACAAACGAATAATTCGGTTATTGAGCCTCTTAAAGACTTTACGCGAGCTCTTTTGTCTGTGTGAACTTTATTACTTTTATATTAATGGTGCAATAACATTAACGTCTCATATTATGTCTTGAGCAATTTTTGCAATCACTTTTATCTTCAGGCTGATTAAAGTGTAGTTTGCGGAAAAATATAACACGGAAAAGCTTTTATTTTTCTTTTAAGTTCATTGTCGTATATAAAGAGCACGGTACGAGTATAACAAGCGGTAATGCTCGGCCACAAGATAGAGTGCGTCCGAGCGACCTCGCCTCGAAATAAATGCCGTAATTAAGTGAAATTATTATAATTCTGTTTCAGAATTAAATGGATGTCACAATATCACGCCCTTAAGTAACCGTAAATTCATTAAATATTTGGTATGTATCTCGACTGTCTACATAAATGGTGTTGCGTGTTTATTATGCATAATTCGCTGTGTATAAATTGTTTTTGCATTGCTTTGTCTCTTTCTGTTGCCGAGAAAATCGTAAGTGACAGGAAAATGTGTCCTTACTGTAAAAGTACATGTAACTGCACTTCATTAAATGACATCATAGCTTGTACAAGATGTAAATGAATAATTTAAGTAATTCACGTTTATATATCTGGACGAATAAGTTATTTAAAAATGGTAATTTAAAGAGTATTCGTAACAGGGCAATATGTTACTGGAAAGTATTCGCTCTTTACTCGATTACTTATTTGGGTCCAGCGGAGTTTCGGGTGTGAGCGTAGTTATCAAAAGCGGCAATCCTATCTGTTATCAGTCCATTATGGTTGCAAACAAATGACGCAGCTTAAAGTCTTAAAGCTTTTTAAACGGGTGAGAGTCGTGAGTCCCCGGCGGAGTAATTAGCTGAGTTGTTTGTGCAGACTGCCCGCGCCGCGCCACAGAACATGTAATGTAAGACGTTCCTGGGACAATGCGCCTTTCGCCTTGTACTGCTTACATACATACGTGCCGTTTTTAATTAAGTTCACTAGATTAACAGCACATTTATCACGGAACAACTTTAGAAGTAAAATACGACATAGCATTTAATTATATTGCTAGGCTAAACTAAGGCTAACAAAGGGAGGTAAATCATTAGGTACATCATTGAATGTGAAATAAAAATTGAGTATTGGTAGAGCCAATAATTTATGTGAAACTGATTTCTGATGATAATGTACAGGTATATTATCATCAGAAATTATACGTCATTTATAGCTCACAAATGTATAAACTAATAGCTTGCCTACCAAATAAGACGAACTATGTTTAATAATAATATAAACTATATCAAACACATTACTGTACAATAGTCTGTATAAATTAGCAAAACTTGTTGGCAATGAACACCACTAGGATTTGAATAGTTACAAAATAATATATCACCACTTCAACATGACCATATACTTTTATTAGCAATAAAATGAATATTTTTATACGTAAACAATAAAGACAAATGTGGTGATTTTATTAACGATGCTTTTTAAACAGTTATAAATTGCAAAATAAAATGAATATGTCATACTTTTTCTAATTAACTTAATGTTTCTTTTTAGTAATTGACTTTATTTTTTTTATAGGCGATTTCTGCATTTGTCATATTTCCTGTGTCGCGTGGACTTTACAAAACAACGTACACAAAACTATTTGTAGACCACACAATTTTTGTCCCGTGTGGGGATCGAACCCACAACACTCAGCGTAGTATCAGTGGCGAGGCGATAACTTAAGCACTACGGCATCCACATTAAGATTCTTAATGTAACAAAACCGTTTAAAAATGAACAAACTGTACCCACTGAGCTCTACAGCATTATTCTTTGACGACATTTAGCCGAAAACGTTGTCAGTATTGTGACAAATTGTGCGATAAGTACCTATGAGATAAATATATCGGTCACGAGTATACCAGTCGCTTGCTGCCGAATGTAATTGACTCGCGCGCATCTGTCGCGACAGTCCAACAAAACTATAGCGACGATCTGACACTAAATAATCCATTCAAATATTAACGCAGAGGACTGCTACCTAAGATTCGACAGCCATATTTATAGAATAAAAAATAAAACTAGCATAAGATGTAACAGGACTTAGGCACGGCGGTAAAAAACGAGACGCACAAGGCCGTGGAATATTTTCAACGTGATATTTTACTGTAACTTATTATTTAAACAAAGATGAATGATCTTGGTTCAGTTTTGTAATCGTGAATACACGACAAAAAGTTTTGATCGGTTAAAAGCGAATGTCGATGGTTGAGATACGAGTTTACTTCGTACAATATGCATGGCTCTTATTAGTTTTTGATCCACTTATATAACACTAGATATTGTTTTACAGAATAATTATATTATATAACTTTAACATATAACTTTTTGATGTGATGATTATATACACATACATATATAGATATATTTATTATAGCTTTTAAAATCAAACATTGTAAGATTTTGTTACCACCAACATCATTTACAAGACGACTTCAGCGATAGCAAAAATAATAAGATAAATAATCCGAAGAAAAATGTAAGATGCCTTACCAAAAACGACTTGATCTCAACCATGGCTCAAAAATTAGAATATCAACATTCCTTCAAGATTTTGACATTATACCTAATTATATCAGCTAAATATGCTTGTTATATTTTATTTCTAGTGGTAAACATCTGTTGACGAAAACGAAACTTATTAGTAGGTATATATCCTAATTCGGCTCGTGGAGATAAACGTGTGGCAACAAAAACTAGTTTACCTAATTTTATTGCATTTTATTTTGTTTACAAATTATACCTGTCTTTGCTTCCTTATTCTTGCGATATAATGATCTTATGTTTAAAATAATTTTGTAAACAAAGGAGTCTACAATTAAATTCGTAAAAATAGCATAATTTCCTTATAAAATATGTGCGTAACAATAAGATAAGTAATTAGAAAAACGGGAGCAGGATTTTGCATATACAGAGAAGGAATACGTAGGAAAGATGACAAAAAATTTGGGAGAGCATTAGTAAACCATGACAACTAGCTAGAATTTATATTACTGCAGGCTAAACAAGCACTGAAAAACTGACAACATGACAGATAGACTCAAAACTACTATCCGTTAATCACCCTCAACAAACGGGCACTTAATTATTCACAACACTTAATGCATTAGTAGTGCCAAACTGCAACTGCTACAACTGCACTATTGCTGCAGTCAATATAAAAGATAACAAGATTAAATGCCAATTTTTGATTATACACCAACGGTGCCTTCTTACTTCCTGATAGAAAACGTTCTTAAGGCATTTTACTATTAGTGGATGGAACTTCCACAAGTGGGCCGGCTCATTTGTACCGTATAAGCAGCAAAGACGATTTGTGTCATTCAATTATTATATCAATATGCCAAAAATATTATGTATCTATTTTCTGCGCATGAATCGTTAGTAATGTGTTTGTCATCACAAGGATGATTTTTTCACACAAATTAGAATGCACTAATTTGTGTTACAAATTAGAATGCATAGAAGCCGTAGCAGAGCTTAATCCATCAGTACGATTTAATCTAAATGTGAATGAGTTAAGAAACTTTCAATGATATTATTTCACAAGTTAAATTATATTATAATTTAATCGAGTTCGTATTGCGAAACGAATGATTAATTTGCAATACTCAGTTAGCAGCCGAGAAAGGACACGTAAGTATATAAATATAATTTACAACAACCTGTTCAAAACGGCACATCTTCTAGAAAAGCATTCATTTAAATATTTGTTGGCAAGGTGTTCGATATGCTCTCGTGTTTAATCTTCACGAGCCTGCCCGACTCAATATTACGAAAAATATTATCTTGATAGACCTATTCGTTAAGTTAATTGTCTACTGCACGACACTTGTTCGTTTGTATTTTTTTTTTATCAGCTTCCTAACGACATTGCTTCGTAAAATGACAAAAGAACTACCCTAAACAATATATTTTTATGCATAATATGTATGCCATCATTGTAGCCGGCGTCAATTGTAATTGCTAGGGCAGCAAAGGCAATAATTAAAAACTACGCGAGCAGCCGGTGGGCACGATAGCATCGCATTCAGATGAGCAGCCTGCGCAGACGCTCACTACATGAGATATACCTAGGTACTCCTTTGTTCTCTTTTTATGCTTTCACAGTTAATGAGCTGCTGTTTACCGTTAATAGGTTTTAAGAGGCGATAATATATTTTAAAACTGCATTACTGACACCGTATGTAACAGAATAATAATCATGCGATTATTTTATGCGTTTTTATCTTTACTTATAATAATGTAATAGACAGTTGCGCTAAGTCATAGACACAGGCTCCGACATATCAATTATTATTATGCAATATGAAATGTGATTTGCGCGTGCATAAATACGGCAGTGCGTTAGAGCTGCACTCACAAAGCTTCTACCGATGTCTATAATCAACATTACCTACTGATGCAAGCACTTTGAATAAGTATTAGCCTCGGTTTTCCGCAGTGGGCTGCATACAAAATGACTGTGACGTTTTAGCTGTGTCATACTTCCCTGTAAATGCACAATGTGGGCGAACTGCAGCGCTCGTAGGGCGATCTGTTCAGGTAATAATTTCTTTTATCGGTGACCAGGCAGCGGTTAGATTTCCGTAATGCGCGGGCGCAGTTAGCACGAGTCAAGCGACGTGGTGCGATGAACGTGTGCGATACCATTCATTAGGCGAGCGCGCAGAGCGCTCACGCGTCAAATTAGCCCGAGCCGCGCTTAATTAGACAGTGCAACGTCGCCTGCCCGCCTGCCCCCGTGCACTGTGCACCCCACGCTGCGTTCAACCGCCCGCGCACTCACTCCACTCTCCTTATCTTACACTGATTACTTAGGTACAGATACCTATGTGAATAGCATTATGTACGTATATTATGTACTATATGACGACAAACAACCGTTGACAGAGCTGATTGTCCCAATTATATACAGCTATAAAATCCACCTTAGTTTACATTTATCTGTATATGTTTCTTTGTGGTAAATATCTAAAATAATAGCTTCTGAAGCTTGCGCTACTGAGTTTAATTAAATGACAATAGCAAGGATCAGCTGCTGAGACCGTTACACGGTGGCACGCGATGCGCAGCGGCGGTGGCGGGCGGCACGCGCACGCGGCGGGACGCGGCGCTGCCTGCGCAGTGCGCACCCGCCCGCCTTGTGACTTAGGTCAAGATCGCTCCACGATGATGCCAATTACCCACTTGACACACAATATCTGTAACGCTGCGACTGTCACTAATTAGTTACAACTAGCTGACAGCATCTTGCCGGTATTAAAAAACCAGTTATACCACTGAGCACGCGATAACGATGCTATTTAAAGATGAATAACGTAATTACTAGCCAAGTTTTTATATTGTATAAATTATTTAAATTTTTGAGAATAACTCTGAGCCAATATGCGGATGCGATTATTTTCTGCGTCACTAGACACCTACAGTTAGCATTAATGCATTTTAGATGATAATTGTAAACTACATGCATAAAGATCTGGTATATATACAGGATGTTATGATACTTGTTGCAGATATTCGCAGGTGGATTGAGCTGCCCATTCTGAATACAGCCTCCATAGATCGGAGTATTGCCGTTTTATAGTAACAGATAAAATAAATATTATCTTTAATATAATTGTTTCTTTACGATTATAGCATCATCAGTTGTAACTACAAGCCGTTTACAATATGTAAATTAAATTAATATATTATATACCTATGTTCAAAAAATACAACGGGCTGTGACAGTTTAAAAAGAACGACACTTCTACTTTTCTAGTTTTACAAGTTTTTAAGTTGAATAAAAACATGCTAGATTAGTATTTATATAACACTAGAAATTAACTACTATTTATACAATTTCCTTATAAAACTGTGAACAGCTCTATCTATTCATTACAGATATTTGAATACAGATCTTAGATCAACTAAATGTTTCTGAAGCGTCTTATGGTTTTCCTATTTGTTTGTTGCAACTTCACGTAAAACCCGCTAAAGAATTTAAATGGTTTTCATAGCTTGAGAATCAACTTTATTTAAATGACATGTTGTCTATTTCTCTTAAGTAAAGCTGGAGTTATAGTGCATGAAGTAATTTGTGCAAGAGACGCTGTCGCGAACTTTAGTCTACACCGAAGAAGTTCCATAGCTTAGCATGTATTTATAGGTATATATATACTAGCTGACTCAGCAAACGTACAGCCATATATTTTTTTGTCCAAAAGTTGTTTATTTTTCTGGATAGGAACACCGTAATCACCGCGCGGTATTAAATATACTTTACGACCTATTCTCATACCTACCAACTACACATAAAAATTTCACCGTGACAGATTTTTATACAACATGTAACATAATAAACGCACATCCTGAAAATAGTTCGTTCAAAATCGGCTAATGAATCAATTGCAACATGTTTTTATATAAGTATTTTTTATCCCTAAAATAATTAAAACGAATTAAATTATAGTCAACCTTTTATTAACCAGCTGAAATAAACGAGGCAATAAGGTTTTTGATGCATTAAAGACAATAATGTTAGATTTATTGTAATATACCCATACTATCCGCGCCCAAAAAGGAGAACTAATTCGTTAAATTAAAATATTTAAGTACATAAAAGTAACATTTTAATGATAATATTTTTATTACGATTTAATCGTTGTGCGTTATATCTGTGACATGTTGTATAGATACACTAAGATTATGCATCTACAGATTATTAAATCTTGAGATTAGAGTCGTAATTGTATTCTATTAGACTAGTACTACTTCAAAAAGAAGAATAAATAACAATTCGAAAATAAATAACGGTTGTTAATGGACTAGCGCTACTTATTTTCGAATTGTTGTCCATAATATTCTTTCATATGCTAAATTGAGAAATCTTTGCACATATCAATATAGGAATTTATACAAACACGAACAAATTTATACATATTATGCATTCTATATATATCTTCAAGTCAAGTTAAGTTGAGTTTTACTGTTATAAAATTATCAGTAGGAGCACGAGTTTTGGAAATGTCTTTGGAAGACAGCAATAGACTCTATTACATACGACTTGTTTTAAACAAGTGACTAATTGTAAGAGTTATATATTTCGGCTTATTACTTTGTATATATAGGCGTGTGTCTTTGTTATGTTATTAAATAATGACCCATTTGTGGTACAGCAAAAATTCTATTTACTTATACGACATAGTTGCGTTGCTAGAAAAAGTTGTTTACTACTACTGAAGTAGTTCAAAAAAGGTTTTTCTAGCAATAATTATCAGCTAAAACTAGGTAAAAAAAGATATTGCAAAGCGGTCGGTGTTCGTAACCCGTTGAACCTATTATCAGAATATATATAACGTGTATAGTGGAACAATTAACGTAATTACGAGAACGGTTTCTATGCGCAGGTGTAAAACATCGACTACTCATAATTCCTAGTAACGGAATTGGCTTAAGGCGATACTAGGGAAACGTGCTAGTAGGCAGCAAAATTACTGGTTCACCATAATAGATCCCTATGCAATTCTAAGCACCTTTGCCCGACTATTCTACTAGCAAAAATTATACACTCCATATTAGAAAAATCGTTTTCACCAGTTTGCAAATATATGAACTAAAAAGTGTATTGTAAACTTCTATTTTTAAATTTGTTATGGATTTTCGGTCAATGGTTATATAATTTTATTTAAAGCTTTATTTTTTGTGCTTTGCTCTCCTTATGAACGTTGATGCTGATAAGATTTCGTGACGTTTAGCTAATTTTAGGGCTCCAAATAAATTACAAAATAACCGTTAAACTGTGTTATTCTACAACAAATAAATATAAATAGTCCCAGCTGATAGTAAGCGGCTACAATGGCATAATGATCGCTTGCAAATCGACGCTGGTCTCAAAATGAAGTTAAATTTAGGTTTGATAAAAAAAAAGGAATGTGAGAGTTAGGCAGGTGCGCCTCTGGAATTCTAACTCATCGAGTGAAACGCAGTAACAGTGTTATTCTTACTGGTCTACCAACGGTTTTTTTTTTAAACATCTGCCACAATAGAAATACTTCTTTTTATCCCGTGTGGGGATCGAACCCACAACACTCGGCGCGGCGGCAATGGCAAGGCGACCACTTAAACTTTAAGGTTCTTTTCTTAGTGATTTTTTTCGACAAATTGGCTCATTCGTTCTGTCATTAGAAAACTGGCAACGGCACAGCAAGTTCCACCCAACTTACTTTAGATAGAGCTTTTCTAGAAATTAATTGATATAATTTAAAAAATGACAACTATATACTGACATACGAAAATTATCGAGCGTTTGTCTTGAAAATTGTCATATGTCAGTACAGTTCAGTTTCGCTAAATTACATTTACCTGTAATAAATACAATGTGAAATTATCAAAATTTGGTATTAATACTGGTTTATTTCTAAAAATAATACTTCTTAACTATTTTTATCATATTAGTACATATTATTTTTTAATTAAGCTTTTATGAAATAAAATAATACTATATTATACAGAAATAATTAAATATCAGGATATCCGCTTGCAAAAATGTTAACACAGTGAATTTTTCATCAAATAGATAAGCTGATTGGAATTAACTTTTGAGGGTACTGAACATAATTCCGACGTTGGAATTCCTAATATTGACATGCGAGCACAAGCGCAAGACATAATAAAGGGTTTTTAGAATTCTGAATATCTATATAAAATCTAATGGACGATATTAGTCTAAATCAAAATTCATTTCTCAAAGCAACACTTATGAACGCCAAACGATGATGCTATTTATCACCAATACTTTAATCTAAAATATGACCACGTAATATTGTCTTACGTTTACACGAATATTATAAATAAGAATGTGAGTTTATGTGTTTATTTCTTTCTTTCTTTGTTTGTTACTTTTACGCCTCAACTACTCGACCGACCATCATGAAATTTTGCATACACGTTGTCACCTTTCATCCATACAAAGTACGGTTACCTAATCTAACCTAACCTACATTTACACGAGCGAAGCAACAGGCAAAATCTAGTTATATATGAAAATTAAACTACTGATTAGTATCGTAGTAAAACAGTAGTACAGATCAATAATAGTTAAAGTTTAATAGTTCCAAAATTATGTAAAAGTGTATTGGAATATCAATATATGGCCACGCCTTTATGTAACACGCTGTATATTCTAAAACAAATTTGGCCAGCCATTTTGCATGTTATGTAAGATTGCATTGGTACCTAAGCATTGTTAGACACGAGGCATTGCGTGTTTACACCACGTGGTACGCCCTACGGGCATTTGAGCGTACCGGTCGCTCTAACTATAGGATTTGAAATTACTTGAATCCATAAGTGATTACAGTTCTAAAATACAGGCAGTTCCTTAGTATTTAAATACAAGTCAAATATGACTTATAATATCATTTCGTGGCGTATCAATCCATACATAAAAATAAAATAACAGCGTTTTACTAAATGCATATGAATGTTTACACGATATTGATACCAAAACACCAATATTTAAAATGTTGGTCTGTCTGTCTGTTTGTTCCGGGTAATCTCCGAAACGCAGGACCGATTTTGACGGGACTTTCATTGGTAGATAGATAATTTTATGAGGAGTAACAAAGGCTACTTTTTCCCGTGAACGCGTACCCACAGAATAGTACGCGGTACAGAAGTTCATTTCTCTAACTACTTGGACGAAGTCGCAGGCGTCGGCTCCCTAGTTATAATTATAATATCAATCATGTTTATATATTATCACACTGCTGGGCAGGGTCCTCTTCTTAGTAGTAGAAATATAAGGCGGTAGTCCGCTACAGCGATTCAGTGCGAGTTGGTAGACTGATATCTTTGAGAACATTATGGTGAACTCTCAGACATACAAGTTTCCTCACGATGTTTTCTTTCACTATAGTATACATATATCGTGTTGTGTACACAGTATCTTACAGTAGCTTTAATCAAAAGTTATTATCGTATAAATTTCGATACAAAGAAAACGTATTCAGACACAGTCGTGACAACCATAATTACAAAGTAATTACTTCAATTAACCGCTAGGGGCGCTGTAAAGTTTGTCATACAAATACTTAAATTGACGTAAACGATTTTACTTAAGCGAAACTAACATTGGAACCCTTAATGCTACTGTATAATAAAATATTATTATAATTTTTACCGGTCACATAGACGTTTTTATGGACTAAACTAGTTCATTTTCCGGATATTTATGTATATATTATGGTTATTATATACCAATTAAATAGATTTAAATGTATTCTTAATAGGCGCAGGATTTGATTATATCATCCTTTAAAAAAGATCATTTGGTATTATCTTTTCGGATCCGTTCTCTTGGTGCTAAGGCCCTAACCCATATAGTAATATCCTTTGTATTTTAGTACTTTTAACGATTGTAGTCTTTTAATAATTTTATAACATTTTTCACTCAGTTGCGAAGCCATTATACTGATGCAGCATTGCCGGCATCTCCGGTTAAAAAAGTATATTTTAAACAAACACACTTTTGTATTTATAATATTGGTAAGGTACCACTTATACACTAAACGTAATAACAGAAATTAAATACAAATTGCCATGATGAAAATGTTAAGATAGATCGTAACGAACCTGGATAAGGTCCGTTACAAGTATATGCGAGAGAGCTGAAAGTTCACGACATAGCGAAGAAGCTACAGGAATGCAGGATGATATGTAACGAGTATGTTAAGATAATACCAACCGTTTATGTAGGTAACTCGGGAACTGTCCGTTACCTGAGCAAGATATGAAGTTATAAAGGCATACCCAAAACCACGTGGACAGATGTGTTCTATAGAGATATGAAGGGAAACAATGTGTCAGAAGACGACGTTAAGAACAGAGCGCAGTGGATAAAGATCCTGTTTGTCCATAACCACTATGAGATAATTGGAAAGAGAATGTGTGAGGAAAAGAGAGAGGATGAAAATAACACCAACATTTCTAAATGTTTTATACGAGATATTTTCCGAGTTGCCAAATATTTTGCGAACATTCAAACGATAGATACAAGTAACACTTAGACTGTGAACTTACAGTATTCACTAATCAGACAATTTTTGGTCACCTGTGTAAATAATTCTGTTACACTCAGAGTATTAATAGTGCTGAGATGACAGTTTAAACAACTGCGCCTTGCATATAGGCAATCTATATGAGAAGCTCAAATATTTTACGCTCAAATATTCTGACGACTGACCAAGCCAGAGGATATCGTTATCGGTTCGGAGGTCAGATGGCAGTCGTTCTATGAACAACCTGATATTCAGCCGTATCTGGTTTGACTAGACTTTGATTTATAGTGTAGCTTTATATAATTATTGATTTGAAGCTTACATACGCAAAAAATACGTAGCTCTAGCCATATAATATATACATATTATATGATGATGTGCCAGTGTCATAGAATTTACAAACAAATATAATATTATATATTTTCTGCTATCACTAAAAATAAATTTGCAAATTAGTTTCGTCCAACAACAATAGGTATAACGGTTATATTAGATTTCACCACACGATCACGCAGAATGTGAGCAACTTGCAAAAATCAATAAAACTTGAACATTGGGTTCAATTCCCGACAACACAGTTATTGGGTTATGTATCAGAAGTATTAGAAAGTAAGAGCAAAGGAATCACTTGCGGAATAATGATGAATTTATAAACGATAATTTTGGAGACATAGGAGCGACAGTCCAAAGGCATATTTCCCTCCTTTCTTTCGGAGCAGCCAACTAACTCCGCCCTAAAAAAGCTGTCAGTATAATAAACTTATGTTGCGTGTCTGCAATAGCTACCCCTAAAGGACGCGTAGCGCTATCAACAAGAGGAAAGCATTTATGAGAAATATATCTTTGTCTCTCTATTTGTATTTTGTTTGGGATTCAGCAATACTGGTTCTAACTAGCTTGCATGAGTTACTCTAATACGTGGTATTTAAAACTGTAGTTTTAAAAAATATACATCGTTCTATACTACGGCCAGCGCGGCATCATGGCTTTACTGGCTTTATTAAAATCACATTATTTAATGCTCAAACAACAAATGTAAAATAACTATACCTACAAATAATAATAAGACTATTTATCTAATTACTCGGCTCACAATTACTTAAACAATGATTCAGACATCGTTGTAAAATATCCGTTTGATTCAGTACTCTACGCGAGAATGCTATTACTTACATTAGTCAAAGTACTGCAAGTTCAGTAATAGATCTAAAACCGATCCCAGAAACTGTGCCATCCATAATGCTTAAGTTGTATCAAAGACGTTGTACTTCAAACTGGTATCGCAACATAACAGCCGTCGACTGAGTGATTGCGACTTTATGACAAATACGATAGAGATAAGTAATTAATTGTGCGCACACGGCGCTAAGACAGGCAAGAGCGTCTGTCGCGTTGTTAACGTGTTTTAAACAAGTTGTAGAGGAAGGTAGAACAGGCTCGTAGCGCTGATTGTGCTGCAGCTTTGTTCTCGTGATTCGAAGCGGGCTCACTGTTGGCAAAATCTCGCGGCACATAAATTTGCCAGGTTCCGTTGTGAAAGCCAATATTCTTTGTGGCGCTGGCGAGGTCTATTTCTAACATTAAATAAATTACACCGATATTACAAGAACGAATCGGTAGAACTTGTTTTAGTCGGACGTGTCTGGTCTAGACGTTGCATCGCAAACATCAATTTCGTGTTGCCTACTTTTAGAGTTATTAACAGAAATTCGTTTTGTTTTATAGTTTTTATGTTATGGTACGCTATATAGAACAATGTGGTGATTTATTGTATCGTGCCGGTATCCGATTTACTTTTGTTCAACATTACAACCAACTAAATTACATTGTAGATGTGCTTTGTTCGCTTTGAACCGGCTTATTTACTGTATTGCTATTATGTAACTGGTCATTATACGAATACTTTGTCATTTCGGGTAAATGTTGTTTATGTTTTGAGTGCAAAACACATACATCTTAATGATAGCTTATGAATTGCTGTATAGGTACTTTAGCGCTGGATAAATAGAAGTGTTATATACGCTTTTTTATGTATTATAAGCTTCTGTTGACAGTGGTAGAAATTCAGCGGCCTGTAATCCGATTAAGGAGACAACAACGACGCCACTATCTAATTAAATAAAGTTATCAACGTCGAGGCATGTCTATTTAAATGGATTAAATGTAATCATCAAGGCTGATCAAAATATAACTGTTTAAATAATATTTCTGGTTTTAACGGAAATTGGTTTTTATATGTGATTCCGTATCCTGTTACAGTGATGCTATAAGATCGATGCTACATCGCCAATTAAAATTAAAATAACATGCTATGCATACATAATGGTCTTATAATTAGTTAATCATTAATTAATACATATTTGGAACATTAAATAAATCGAATGTGTCACACATAACAAATAGATAAATTATGGATGTGGATCGTGTGATTTAAAATGACATTATAACATACTGCAGCGCAGATTTAACGATAAGCGAAGTTAAGCAACTTTGTCGCGGTCTAATTCTAAGATAGATTATCGTTTATACAAAGCCTTAACTGCATTGATAGCGCAGTCGTTTAAGCAGTCGCTTCGCGACTGCTATTGCGTCAAGTGTTGTGGGTTCCATTCCCATACGTGACAAAATCGAAAATATTACCTTTGTGTTTGAATGTTGTTAAAGTATTCATCATAGGAATTATTCCTAGAGCGAGGGCTGTCTTTTTTAAATATAAAACTAACTATCTAAATATATTTGTGCCGCATAGCCTAAACAAGTCGTGATTCTCGAAGACTCAGGTCAGCATTCAATAAAGTTTGGAATATTTATTTGGAAGCGGCAATTACCCGGCTAGACCGGCAAAGTACTACTCTTTTACAAACGGCGTAGAATAACACAGTTACTGCATTTCAACTAGTGAAAACAGTTCTATAGCTTTACACATACTCTACCATGTCTAACCTAACTTCTTCTTTTACACCCACATGTATAAAAATTGGAACCAAAGCCAATAAAATGAACACCACGTCAGCGGTTTCACATTTTTGAGTTTAGTATATTTGTAATGACTTACTCTTGTACTGAAAAGCTCACGAGCTACACTTTAATGCGTGACTTTTGCATTCACGTTGGTAATACTATACTACCATAGCAATCTACATATCAGCTGATATCGAGTCTTGATGCAGTTCATAAGTTTAATCGAGATAAATGATAAAGTATTAACGCATATCATCGATACTAACGATTATAAATACGTCTGTTAACATTGTAACTGCCACTAAATACAACGTCTGCATTGCTTAAAACCATATCAAAATATTCGATATTGCGTTGGCGGACGACACGGCTATCGGCACGCTTCTATTTGATTATTTACAACATATATCGCTTTACTAAGCGCTGCATCGAATTAAACACTGCGTTCTGCAATACCTTGACTAAAATTCAGATACAAATATAAGTTAATTTTGGTATTCGATTCTGCCCACGTACGAACCGAGCCTCTGCGAATTATGCTGTGCATCAAACTAATTTATAGCTCAATTCGAAAAGAGGTATTATGTGTTTAGATAGTGCATTAGTACAAACAGTGCGCTTCCAATTATTTACGACGGCCCGTAGCGCTCTCGGGCGGGTTTCACAACACTTTATGGACGAGCATCATTACTGAGCCGTTGCTCAAGTTTGACGCCTCTGATTATTCGATAATAACACAACACACACACATAATTATAATACCTATTTATAGCTAGCAGATTAAAAAACAATTTTACTCGCTATATAATTTGATATTAGCAGTAATACTTGCTTATTATATTCAGGTATTTAGCATAGTAGAAGAAATATCGTGGTCAGGTAACTCGTTGCCCAGTGATGTCTGCGCTTATAATTTAATTGCAGTATTCTATTTCTGGGTTGGACAGTGTTACTTTTAGGAATTCCACAATAGTAACGTGAAGTCTAAATTTGTGCTCAATAATGTAAATGTGAAACACCAATATCAAAATTTCAGCAGCGACTTATAAAATAAAATTGTATTATATAATAGTATTTACTATATTCCTATTATGTCTATTTTCAATTAGTATATTTCATAGTATAATTATAGTACACATTATTTATCCTACTACAAATCCTATACAAGGAGCCATCGCTCGATAAAATAAATATAATTTTAGTGTATACCTCAGCCAGAAGTACACGATCCATCTTTGTCATGGAGCTTTTCAACAATTCAAACAACGGTTACAACAGAAGAGACTGAGACGACTATTTGAGGATAACACAAATTTTGGTCCTGTTTTAGAACCGAATTCACAACAAGCGGCGTGTGGCGACCACGTAAAACATAACGCCATCAGTGCAATCTTGCTTTGTTGAAACAACCGCAAATATTATTATTTTTTAAATAAGTTTTTGTGTGACAGGACAGGCCTTTTAATTGCGACTTTTTTACTTTTAAATTCATTATACCGGCAAGCAGACAAATAAATAAATTTATACTAATATTATAAACGGAAAAGATTTTATTTTTTGTTTGTATGTATGTTTGTTTATAAGGATTTAACTCAAAAACTACTTAACCAATCTAAAAAGTTATTTCACCATTGGAGAGCTATATTATTATTACCTAGTAACATAGCCTATATTTTATTACAAAAAAGTACTGTTACTAACATAATCTAACCTAACCTACTGTTACGAGAGCGAAGTCGCGGGCAAATAGCTAGTCACTAATAAAAATAAGCATTACTAAGCAAACTCCGTACGATATCTTTACACGGTTTATTAGATATTCAGCACATAGCTACCAATATAATAATAAGAGCACATGGAATCGCTCGATCATGCCGAGGTTACGCGTGCTCCCGCCTTCGCAATGATCCATATTCCATCTATCACCACGCTATTATTTATGGCACCAATTATAATGGAACCGCTATCTAATGGTGTACTTCTTTATTTATCGCCGTTCGAATCTGAAATACCTGCATGCAATGTTTATTATATCAACGTGACCTAAATTTATATACTTATTATAATTATGTACATTAAAATGAATAGAAATATATTATAGCTCATCGAGTTTGAGATAACATCAACTATATTTTTATAATACTTAATACTAATATGCAAAACTAACTGTCAGTGTTTCAATCAATATTGATGAAATTAGGCACGAGGGTAGCTTAGAACCTGAAAACAAAGACAAGCTACATTTTGAATGAATATAAACAACAAGGAGTGTAAAAGTTAGTCCTAGATAACAGTCTTCATTTTAACCTGTGAATTGTTCGAATGTCAGACATAATTAAAAAGCTATTGTGTCTGGCCGTCGGTGTGCAGCTGTCCGTGAATAGGTTAAACGGCTGACATGTCACATCATAATATTTAATATATACGATAGATTTGATAATGCATGTACCAAAATAAGGCTTAATATAACAAGCACATATTACTATTTTACCCGCAGGGGTACGGTAGCCTACCTACCTGGCCCAGATACCTTTCGATAGTTATATTTATATTTAGATTACACGTAAGAGGAAAAGCGCTCATTACCATCTAGTGTTCCTGTCAAATTTCTGATAGAAAAGCACAACGATCTGAAGTCGAGCGAAAGCACGATAGGTCAGCCGTCAAGATGTCAGTGAGGATAGATAGGTAAGTTTATATTACATTATTGTACTTATATTGGATTAAATTATGGAATATATACATACAAAGAAAGATACACGTTTCCTATGCTATTGAAAATTTCTATAAAAATTGAAAATCACTTTGTCGGAGTTGGGATCTAATCGGGAGCCTTGACGGTTACAAGTTACCATACGCAAATGTCTAGATATAAAAAATGTTTATGTAAACAAAATCAAAACCAATATTCTTACCTAATGATATTTAATTATTTTCCGTGTCTACGTTACATAACAAAATTGTTATCTAAATCTTGTTAGATTACTATCACTAGAGGTCTAGTTCCAAAACGAATTGGAACCAAAAGTCTAGCAGATAAGTACTAGATCGTCATATAGTACCAGCGGACGGACGATTTGGAAATAGTCACAAAGTTTAAGAGAAAAAAAAAACAATCCTTAGAATTATTGTACCTATCTGGAACTCTATTATATAAGCCTATTTTAATCATTCGTGTACATATATATCAATTGGACATTTCTGGACAATAAGGTGTTCTATTAATCTCCTCGGCGTTTATTACGCACAGTTTCTTCAAGTCAGCTGTTATTTCTGAAGAAATATACCATGTATTGAAGTTGAATATTTTCAATAAATAGTTTTGCATAAATGGGTCATAAATCATTTAATTTGATAGGTTTTTTGGTATTTACTATTTTTATGGGCTGTACTTAAGGATCAAGTATCGACCGCAGCTTTTAATTATACGCTATATATTATATGTGTAGGTTACAAGCCTTTAAATGTTCAGTAGTTAATGTCAAATATATTATACTACTGCTTCTGTATATTTGTGTTTTTTAAGAAACATTTGCCTGTATTAGGGTTGTTAATCATGCTTATAGTGTATATAAAGAGGCACTTAAATTTTGAAAGGGTAGGCATATCAGAGATAGTAGACTTGCTAATATAATCCATAATTCTTGCTTGTTACAATCTTAAAATACCTGGCTTGCATTATTTACTTAATTATATATAATCATATAAAAATAGCCAAAAATATTCAGGTTATACAAAACTACTTATTAATAACACGACGGATGCGTGCGATACTCTATTAACAATGCTTAGAGTTATAAATTCAATCCTTGCAAAGGATATAATTATCACTCTAATTCGTATGATACTTACATAGTCGTTTCAAGACTGGATGCTTCTTGTGTGCGTTGCTTCAATACTTATAAGGTTGCCGCGCATTAGGCAATGCCTATATCGGTTGGGTTTTCTTTTTGTCTAACATTAACGATATAAATTTCCATGTAACCCACTTGATTAATAAAATGTCAGAGACCTACAAAATATGTTATGGATTGGCTTAAGACAAATCCACAGTTTTATTTGATTAAATCAATTCGATAATAAAATTAAGGCTAGATAACAAATTATGTTACCTAAATACGTAGCCTGAGAAATTCATTACCAACCTGCCATATTTCTTCATGTCATTCAGATAAAAACGAGCAGACATACTGACTGCATAGATATCGTAATGGTTTAAGTGACCACCGCGTGAGCCACAAATTGTTATTCCGACTCTGGGTGCTTTTTGCGTCCGTTATTTGAATATCTGTAAAGATTTCCGCGGCACAGGAATAAAAAAAGAAACATATCCCGCAGTACTATGAGTTGTATCGTTTTAATGGAAAAATGAAATGCAATACTATATTTTTACTCCATCTAATATACTTTTATTATCACTGGTTTCTAGTAGAGGAACCATAGCTTCCAGTTATATGATAACGATATAAATGACTTGTCTCTCCCAGTGAGGTATGAGGGTGGCCTTTACCGTTAATAGGCGTAAGAGCAATAAAACTGATTCAGCCTTTCACCTGACAAGAAAAAGTTGTAGAGAATCACATACCTACATCATCCTATTCGTTTGCTTTCAGTGATTCTTCTGAGATGACAAGCGATAAAAGGCTTTCATAACTCTACATCGAGTCGTAAAGTTGTCTGCCGTCTTGTGCTATGTAGTCCAAAAATATTTTTTAACCCTTGTCTGATCGCTTACTCAGTAGATAAAAAGAAATTGCCTTTTTAAAAAATGTATAAATAGTTGATCTTTGTAAAAACATATACACCTTTAAGTAAAATAAATGATTATTGCAAGAACAATGTAACGATAATATCAATACTAATCTGGTTAATTATCTTTTGATAGCCACGCAGGTACTATTCAAACGCATAAATGAATAAATACCGTTTTCAATTACAAGTCGCAATCTATTTGACAATAAATGTCAAGTAAATAGCACTTTTAAATAACACAATTTGAAAACTGTGTTTATTTATTTATTCGTTTAACGATAAACAAAATTAATTAAACATTAATTTTGTTTTCAAATATGCAGTCACAAATGAAGTAAAAATAGGTATCACAAAAAGTCCATATTATTTTATGTAGAGTTTGTGCTCATTTAATTTAATTGAATATGTTCTCTGACAAATAATAAAAAAAACTAAAATGTGGCATTTAGACTGCAATCTATGGGTCAGAAATTATTTCTCAACATAGGCTTTATTTGGTAATAGCTGGTAACATATAATGTAAATTTAATATAACAACGATAGTGTTCAAAATACAGAATGTCCCGAAACTCAACGATACAACCTAGTACCGGGCGAGAGGCCAAGGTTAGAGGTTAAAGTTACTTCAAAAGATGGTCTATTTGGTCTAGATTTCAAAATGGTACAACACTTGCCACTTTTAAATTTTTTATATAACTTGCCAAGGGTAGTGTGGTACATATTTTTTCCAACATGGAGTGTCAAAGTTAACAATAATTTTGTAAACTATAACTCGTCAAAACTTAATTTATTTTACTAAGTTAAAAATGTTTATTACTTTGATTTGTGATTACGATTTAATAGCACTGTTATTATTTTTAGATTATATTATTAAAAAAATCACTGCAAAATGCGACCAAGGGTGTAAAATTTTCAACATTTTCTAAAAATGTCTATTATCGCTTGACTAAGTGATATGGATTTTTTTAAATATTTTTTCATATCTGGTATACCTTGGCCTCTCGCCCGGTACCGATAATCGTTGAGTTTCGGGACATTCTGTACATATATAATAGGTATAAGTTTAATTAGACAAATGTGCCTGCCAAATATGTAAATTCAAATATTTTGTTACAATAAATTTAATATTCCTTTAATTTTACACAGGTTACAAAACAATAAAATAATTAAACAGTTCTTATAATTTTCTGTCGGATCAAAACAAATCAAAATTAGTTTACAGCTGTTCAGAGACTTGTGTACTAATATAACATTAAAACTCGGTAAAGGTTCACAAAGGATCCATTATTGTAGAAAATGACGGTCGTTTAATTAACAAACGTAACCGTGTCGAAGAACGCGAAGTGCTCTCCGGCGCGCCGGCGCATCGGCGCGCGGCTCGCCGCGCGCTCTTCGCTAAGCCGACATCGAGTCTTGCATCGCACAGCTTATTTGTGTCGATAACGCTATTCGTGCCAATGCTAATGAACACGCCAATCTCGGATCTCGTATACTCGTCAATTTCAAACTATTAAGTACAGAATTTACAGCGACAATATTATTACGAAAGCTACTAACTACTAGGTAACGTGAGAACTGCGTTTGCCTAATGAAGTTTTGACAGATGCGCCTGAAGTATCCATATTACACATACGAACCGAAATACTTCATTGCGATATGTTATTTTCACGCAAAATGTATGTATTTTATGTACAACATAAATTTTTACGACGTATTCATGGTCCGAATTGACCATTTTGAAAGTTTTATTTAGAACAATGTCTGTGGAACAATGGAAAATAAAAAGATTTTTGGGAATTAATATTTAACACTAGTATATTTTGTAATTGTCAGCAGTAAATATCAACTATCTTATTAGTAGTTGTTGATCTCTATTATGCTTAAAATGTAGGTGACGTATTAAGTGGTCACGTCGTCACTGTCTATGCTATATGGCGAGATCCAATACTAACTACAGATATTGCTAAAAAATAGCGTGTGCTTTTTAACTAAGCAGGGTTTATCCACAGTGTAGACTTTGATTTTTGACTTAAAATATATTTATCTGTATATTTTTGTATATAATATGTTTCATATTTTGTCACCGATAGATCCCCGTCTGAGAATAAGGAAGAGTCTACTACCAGAAACCAATAAACATTTTCAAAATTTGACCTATTTCTCAAGAAGTGATTAGATAAATACTACAACTAGTAACTAGTATAATTAAACACAACTTAATTATTGTCCTTTCAACAAAACCAAAAATCATGGGAAAACGTTAAATTGTATGGAGTCAGGATAACTTGCACCTGCCGCCTTTTCACAATGCGGTGTAGACGAACCGCAGAATCAATGGCGATAATTGTGCTCGGAACGAACAACAAACCGAAACTCACGCTCCACTTCAACACACGTGCTTAATAAGCATTAAAATAATTGTGAGGTGGTTTTATATACAGTTAATTATGATAATAAGCCTAAAATATGGGGTACTTTGTGGCCACGTGTAACGCTCCACCGGTTTCCACTAATTTGTGATGTCCTGTAGACATTTCACGGTGCATACCTGCTGTGTTACATATTTCTTTCGGCAGTGTAGTTGCAGAAACAGCCAGCAACAATAAATATCAAAGCACACATGGTATTGCAAATAAATTGAATATGAATTAAATCCACATTTAGGTATGCAATATGCATAATGTGAGGTTACGCGGCGACCGGCGAGCGGTGATCGTCACATGCAAGTAAGAAGAGAACATACGCAATAGTCGTTTAATCATCATTTTGGTAATTTATCAGTCGCCTGCGACGTGTTTTATCCGATGCCGCGGATGAATTTAATTTGGTTTTAACAGCGTCAGTATTCAAATTTATGTAATCAATCACCGGATTGTTATGAAAGTGTGCGATACAAGACGATTTCTCGGCCAAATTTGCATCATCACTGAAACGAGGTTAACATTGCACCGTACCTACATATATTCTACGATATTATGCGCACGCGGTGGATTATGAGTTAACACATAAACCGTACAACGATCTCCTATCAGCTGAGGTTTATTCCATCTCACACTCGTTAATGTTTCAACTCGACGCTATTTTTATACTCGTTATTGGTATCATTTTACTTTAAAAATATTACCGACAAATGTTCTAGATATTGTTTTCCTTATTGCATCTACATTCAATTAAAAGAGAATTTTATTATTCGTTGTTTATCGGTTTTATATAGTATAAATAAAAACGTTGTTTATATAGTATAAACAAAAACAGGATGTGATAAAATATTTTCTTGATATAACAACTACAAATATCATTACTTATTTTCTGATGTTTATGGATACAATGTTCTTACATAAACTTGACTACTTAGATATAAAAATATACTTAAACTTAATAATTCGTTAACGCGGGAACCGACTGCCACGCCTGAGGTCGCGGGTTCGATTCCAGCACAATTCAAACATTTGTGTGCATGAAGATGGATGTTTGTCTTGGTCTGGGTATTTCTATGTATAATATGTATGTATTTAGAAAAAAAAGTATATATATGTATGTTTATCCATTGTCTAGTACCCATAGTACAAGCTCTGCTTAGTTTGGGCTAGATGATGTTGTGTGTATGTGGTAGAATATTATTATTATTATTATAATATTGTTCAACGCATACTAGATAATACTGTTGCTATTTAACAAAAATGAGAGAGGTATCAGGTGTGTATCGGATGCAACATTTCACTCGGTTCGTTATAAGACCGTCCTTAATTATAGATTTATGTAAAATATATAGTATCAAAATTTAAATGTTCAAAATCTACTTACGCAACACTTGCATTTATGGACGAAAATGCCTCTCACGTGTGCTTCAAAATATCTTTCTCACAACAACTCAAATGTGCAAAATATGTTATGCAATGTATCTTCAAGTAGCACACAAGCTTAATAAATAGCTGTTCATATCTGGTTTTGTACACTAGTAATAAATAGCTTTAAGTCTTCAGAATAGCTTTGCCTGAGACGTATAAATAGATTCTAAGACTTGGATAATTATAATTGCAAAAACATATTTACAAACATCGTCGCAAGGGGAAGACCTAGGCGAACGTTTCTTGAACAGGTCGGTGACGTTCTGGACAAAGGCTAGGTTAAGAGTACCTTAAACTGGCGAGCGTGTATGAGGAATGTGATGAAAGTGAATGAAGCCAGTAAGTGTGTTAGGATCGTAGCAAATGGAAATCCGTAGTCTCTGCCTACCCCTCTGGGAAACTGGCGTGGATCTATGTATGTATGTATTTTGCAGATACACTTAATTAAAACTGTTCTGAAGCGTGTTAGGCAATATGTTAGTATCTAACGTTATTTGTATTAATATGTAATCTTCTCCCTAGCCTTTATTATTCCCAAGTCACTTGGGGTCGGCTTTTCTGGTCTAACCGGATTTGACTGGATATCAGTTTTTACACGGAGCGGCTGCCACCTGACCCCCGCAACCCGAAGGCTAACGATACCCTAAGGCTAGACCAGTGTCAGGATATTATAGGGCACTGACTTCCCAATAACGACTGCCATAGATGTTCATGGCAGCCGTGACCGACGGCTTAACGTGCTCTCCGAGGCACGGAGCAGGCGATAATTGTCAATCAATACGCACATAATTTCGAAAAGTCATATAACTTCCGAAAGTCAGAGGTGCGCGACGTGGGTTCGAACCCGAGACCCTCTGCATTGCAGTCTGTTGGTCTCCCCACTGAGCTAATATGTAATCTAAGTACCAATATTCTCCTGATAGAAAATTAGGATACAAACATTTTAATCGTAACAAGGCAAGTAGCTATATTAATGTTATCATTCAAAAGTGGGTGTCCTAACACCTGTAACCCTGCCCACACATTATTTGAGAACTTTGTAAGATTAAGAACAAGGTTTTCATCGTATATTGGAGATCAAAGTACGTACGTAAATTTTATATCACCTTAAAATGGTAATAAAACGCTGTGATACGAACTGCGAGTATGTATGATAGCATATCACAAGAATTATTCAGGTTTCAAATGAAGTGAGATTTTGATCGCCATAATAAAACGTATATTCTTTGATTGCATATAATATTGAGCATTGCTTACAATTTTAAACAGGAATTTTATTAGACATAGATTCCATAAAATACAGTGTATATAATATGATAATATAAATATTTCCTTATGCAATATACACATATATAATAATAACAGCTCTATGGTTGACACTGCTGGGCACGGGCCTCCTCTCACTGTGAGAAGAGCTAACCCTTCTCAGCGTGAGGGGAACCCACGCTGGGCCAGCCTAGTGTATTATGGCTTAAGCAATAGTCCACCAGGCTGGCCCAGTGGCAGACTTCATATATCTTTGATATCGTTATGGAGAACTCACAGACATCCAGGTTTCCTCATGATGTTTTACTTTATCGTCGACCGTTAAAGTGGGAAATGAACAATTTAATACGTATATAACTTCGAAAATTCAGAGGTTTGTTCCTTGCGCTCGAATCATAAGACCTCTGCGAGGCAGTCCAACCTTTTTCCTACAAGGTTATCGCTAATAATTCCTTACGTTTAATTTATTTCGTATTGCGTATCGCTAATCAAAAGCTTTACGTAGATGGTGCAGGCACGTCGAGTCGTTATTACACCTGGATGTGGATTTAATGATGATTGTCTCTAACATTAAGTACTCGTAATATTTTACAACACAGTAATGAACATATAATGAATAGGCATGTCCGTGTCAAAGAAATACTGCGATGCAACTTAGCGCGCTAACAGAACCCTTATGTAATGAAGATATATGTACCTATATATAGGATGTCCCAGAATATGTGAATCAATTTGTAACGGGAGATTCCTTAGGTAAGGACCTTTCAAATGAGCTAAACAAATAAAGAAAGCAATATGATTTTTGTGCAGAAATAAAAACATCAAAATTTAAAAAAAAATTATGAAACGTACCAAAATAACGCTACGATTTCACAACTACGTCAGTTTACAAAATAAACGATTGCAGTTTGACGAATCAATCCTTCACAATTAATAATAGTGGAAAAATGAAAATTAGTAATAAAGTCTGAAAATGTCGTACTTTTTTTAAAACTTGGATTTCTATTTTTACACAAAGGTCATAATAGCATATAGCGATAGCTCAATGGGGAGACCAACAGACTGCAATGCAGAGGGTCTCGGGTTCGAACCCATGTTACGCACCTCTAGACTTTCGAAAGTTAAATGACTTTTCGTAATTATGTGCGTATTGATTGACAATTATCGCCTGCTCCGTGCCTCGGAGAGCACGTTAAGCCGTCGGTCCCGGCTGCCATGAACATCTATGGCAGTCGTTATTGGGAATTCAGTGCCCTATAATATCCTGACACTGGTCTAGCCTTAGGGTATCGTTAGCCTTCGAGTTGCGGAGGCCAAGTGGCAGCCGCTCCGAATAAAAACTGATATCCAGTCAAATCCAGTTAGACTAGAAAAGCCGACCCCAAGTGACTTGGGAATAATAAAGGCTAGGGAGAAGAAGACACAAAGGTCATAATATTGTTATTATTTTTATATAGCGCATTTCAAAGATTTTTTATTTAGCACATTTGAAAGGTCCTTACCTAAATCTCCCGTTACAATTTAATTCACTTATTCTGGGACATTCTGTATAAGAACTGTAATATACGGACAGATTTAAGCAACAAAATCAACTGCTTCTATCAGTTATTGTGTACTAATCTGACATTTATGATGTTATTCAATCAACCTATTACAGTTCACTGCCTGCAATAAGCCTCCCCATTTTACATCACAGCATCCAAGCTTTCACCTTCCGCGTCCAACAATATATAAAATAAGGTATTTTACAGCAGGAAAGCAATAATTATTACTAGAATAAATATAATCCTTCTTGATGTTATAAATACGAATATGAGTTTGTTTGATTATTACGTTCTCACGACTTAAGTACTCACCCAATCATGATGAGGCAAAACATTTAATCAGATGTTATTAACTAATAACAATACAAATTATTAATTATATACATAATATAAACGATTCTTTAAAACTAACTTATACCTAAAATATTATAAAACAGAGAAATAAAAAAGAAAACTAAAACCCTCTAATAGGCGTCATAGAATTCCATACAATCAATTGAATTGTCAATCATGATAAAATTCCGCATACACGTTGTCAGGGGCACACAAAAGGACTAAGGTTACCTTTCATACAGAAAAAGGTTACCGAGGGATATAAATTTATTGACAAATCTATTTTAAAACCAGCGAAGCTGCAAAAACGTTCTGTAGACTAATTTTAGTCACAACGGTCGGGCCAATCTTAAAGTAAAACAGCCATCTGCGTAGGACACATTATAATGCACAAAAATGCGTTAAGAATTTCGGATTATCACATTCTTACCTCTCCCTTACCTTATAGCCCATTATTAATTGCATTCTTCACAGAGTCAAAACACAATCACTTGGTACTTACGCTTGGTTCCTACAAGTGCTTACTATAACGCGGCTTATTTACCGCATTTCTCATATAAAAATAATCACAAGTAACTATATATTTCCTCACTCTTATTATCCGTTAAGACAGCAATCATACATAACCCGAGGGAAATCAGGTGCAACAGTTTTACATGCTTTTCGTTGTACAGGGAAAAACATCACCGCATCTCGTCTACAGGTTGTTACTGAGAATTTCTTAACTGATCAAAAAACCCAATAACTTCCTGATTCGGAATTCGAAGTAGGAATAGCCAACCACTAAACCAACGAGATGATCGAACCGAAATAATTACAGACCTGGTGTCACGGGGATTTTACAAATTATAAACAACAGGTTAAAAAGAGCCATACGGCCTTCGCCCTAAGATGTATTTTCGTTTATAGCATAAATATAAGTAGATATTTTTTGGAGACACTAACAAGATTACTGAAACCTGAAAAGCACATTGCTGGAAGTATGTAAAAATGAATTGTTGCTTGTCATAATTACACAAATATAATTTACTATGGCAGTGGCCACTGCCATAGTAAGTATCAGCCGCTGTTCATGGATTTTGGCAATGTCAAGGAAACACACAGCCAAACCGCTGCCTACCGTGATAACAATACTCTCTTTAAACCTCATTTAAAAAAAGACAAACCGCAAGTCGTTTTATTAAAATGAATTTTTCTTGTCGTAATTACACATGCATGTACTTGCCCCTACGACAGCGTATAGTGCAGGCACTAGCTATTAGAATACCCACTAGTAATAGATATCTTAACATCTATCTATAACATTATGCGTTCCAATGCTATATATAAAATGTTATTTCCCATAAATTAATTTAAAAATAGAAGGAGATTGTATGGTGAAATCGCCTTAAGCGTTTTTAAATTATGTTATTTTTATGCAAATGTAGCAAATTATATAGCATTTTTATTCACATGTGCAAAATAGGCACAACGTTACGCAAACATGTGCACAATATCTTTATATCGTTAATACAATATCTTTTTTATATCCACCATTTGAAAATGGTATAGATTACAAATTTATAGACCTGTCTTACTTTCCTTTTCTATTGTTAAAAAAGTCGTTCATGCGGTAGCTATTCTTACCCAATCAGTATTTCGTCTCAACCTAATCTTAAGTAAAATTTCACTTTCGAGCCACCGAGAGATTCAATCTATCAATCCATCAGTCAGTTGCAGTTCACTGCTGGACTAATTAAAAGAGGCATCAGTCTGCATCTTTCTATTTTATTCAAAGTACATGGGCTTTTAAACTGAAAATAGAAATGCTAACTAGCTATATATAGCCAGATATAAATATGCATTATTATTTGCACGGTTGAATCAATGGTTCAAGTAGTCACATCACTACTACTTGGCGTCAAGCGTTATGTTAAAATATTAATGGAATTTATAACTAGTTTAATTTAAACTATCCTCAATTCTAGCGCAACTACCTTATGATATTTTTTTTGCACTACTGTTAATTCAAAAATTTGATTCCAATAATATTTTAAAACGCGAATGTTACGCGACTATTGAGTTAATTTATATTTTGTTATCATCTGTTATTTAGCTCATACTCAACACTCTTTTAAATTTGTCATCACTAGCAGATGAGGCTTTATATCTTGAGGTATAAGTCATCGCAAATTATCTTGCGTCGTTCCATTTTTGTTATTTCTATTTTCACAGATGAGTCTATAATAATCAAAATAGTAAAAAGTACTTCAATTTTAAAATAGTTGAACTGCTGTGATATTATTATTTACTAACAAAGTTAGCATTTTTAAACTTTCATAACATTGCATAAGAATTGCCGATTATTTTAATAATGACACACGTGGTCCTAACAATCGCGCTTTTGTAACAGTTAATTGACACCGCGACGTTTCTGTGAATTTGTATCAATCATAGTCACGAGTTGTCTACTATCGCGTGATTTTAACCTTTAAAGGTATCAACCAATTGTACCACGGCTTTAGAAATGTTTAAATCTTTATTAATATATTTTTATTGTCTATAATATTTGTTTGCTTTTGAATATGTATTATTTGTTTCCGTAACGCGTTAGTAAATCATTAAATAACATGGACCACTGTAGATTCAACCCGTAGAAAAATTGCGTGTAAGTTAGAACGTATATTTTAAAACAACAGATGAAATTAATTGAACAACAAACCGCATGGCATAATGCTTGTATGACATCAACAAATATTTCGATATCTATGTCTAGGGTTTACATAACATCAAAACAACTCTGGACAATAAAGTGAAAGCGTCCTGAGGGTAAATCTGTTAAAATTTGGATAGTTTCATATCATGCTTTTTTACCTGGTCGAGCAAGGTCTTATAATAATAATTCGTTTATTGGTAATACTGTTATTAATTTCCTAGAATAACAGTTGACATGATTTATCTCTGCAAAATAAAGACCAAGAAATTGAAATAACGACTGCATTTGTCAAATAATAAATTACTGAGTTATTTAATTTTGAATGGAACATAATATACCGGTTCCTAATGCTTAAGCGAACGTTGCACGTTAAAACTAAACCACTTTCGCGATTTTGATGACAGTTTGTTGGTCTTAAAATTTACAAGAAAGACTTAATAACAGTTTATGTTACATAATAAAACAAAAATTTAAATGACATACGTAACATAATGTTCCAAAAAAACAATAATTTTAAATAAAAATAAACAAATATTTGATCATTAAAATAAGATACCTAAAACCAAATTTAAGCTGTGACTAAGGAAAATATGGCAGCGTTATTTGAATATATATGTAGATACAATATAAGTGCAATAGTTAAGAGGAAAATCGCTTCTCAATTCTCAGAAATGGAGACAAACTTACTTGAAGACAATTTGTGTGCAATCCTAAAGCCGTTCATACAAAAGACATCAACGCGTTAATGGTTGTGACGTAAAGTTTTAGATAAGTATAGATAACGTGCAGTAACATGTATGTATATCCTATGCCAGTATGACCTATAGAAGAAAAAGTAAGGTGTATTACAGCAAAATATTTACATGATTTTTGTTACCAAGTAGCGGGTAACAATGGAATAATTGTCTAATCAAGCTTCGTGCCGTTATTGAAAATTGTCTACTGGATACTTCATAACACCAAATACCACTATCGGACTCCGGGATATAATCGAATAAATCAAATAATAATGCATTATGAGCATATATCTCCGTCTGAGCTCTAGAGTATCAAAGCCAACCATTCCAGAAAGAAAATATAGATGGATATAGAAAAGGATAATATCCATATGTACGTTTATAGAGGTATCTAGCAAATTTACGTTGCATTTTTTCGACCATTAATGTGTATAATTTTTCATGCGGAGCCCATATAATCGCGTTATATTTCAATTTGCTACGTACATGCATTATAGAGTAATTTTATGACATGATTATTGCTAAAATTTGAGGCAGTTCTAATAATAAACCCTAAAGATTCGCTAGCGTCTTTGCAGATTTGTTTAATATGCTCGTGAAAATTTAATTTGCTGTCAAGAGTTAGGCCAAGATCACGTATTGTCGTAACACGTTCAAGAGGACAACCTGATAATTCGTAAGACATATTAATCGGGTAACGATACCGAGTGAATGTTATTATTTTACATTTTGAGATGTTAAATGACAATTTGTTTTTCCCACTCCATTCAACTACTGCATTAATGTCAAGCTATAGTGCTATACAATCACGTATTTCGGTCACTGTTGTAAGCAACTTTAAATCATCTGTGAACAGCAGACACTCCGCCGTAGGTAGAACAGTGGTCAAGTCATTTATCATAATTAGAAATAGGAGAGGTCCTAACGTACTGCCTTGGCTAACTCCTGATCTTGTGTAATATTCATATGATCTATAGTTTTCCACATTTACAAATTGCTGACGATCCTTGAGATAATCAGCCATGAATCCCAGAAGCTTCGAACTAAACCCAAGTGATGAGAACTTCATTAGAAGTACATTATTATCAACAAGGTCGAAAGTCTTTCGGAAATCAAAATACGCAGCGTCCACTTGGCACCCTCTCTTCAACCGCGTACTAATGTAGTCGATAAAGTTAATATGATTACTTAACGTTGATCGTGCAGGGTGAAATCCGTGTTGACAACTGTTAAAAAGCCCGCTTATCTGCTTAAATATGCATTTATTTATAATGGACTCGAAAAGCTTGCCGAAGACTGACAGCACTGCAATCGGTCTAAAATTAGCAATATCCATCGGCGATGCTTCTTTAGGTACAGGTGTTACCTTAGAAATCTTCCATCTAGTGGGGAAAATTCCCTGTTTAAGTGACAGATTGAATATATGCAAGAGGGGTTCCTCTAAAGCTGATGAACAGTCTTTAACTAAGAACGGCGGTATGTTATAAGGCAGAAGATGGTATAAGATAGGATATCGCGCGCCTCAATTCTGATACTATACTGATAATGATATGCGTCCATTGGCACTAGTGGCTCAACGTCAGACATAACTTTGAGATGTTCAGAGTCAAGGCTCGTTAGAACTAGGTCCAAGATGCCTTCATATTTATTACAAACGTTATTACATTGGTTCAGCTTACAGTACTCTAGAAAGTTAACAAACTGATATTTAATAAAAAATATTTTTTTTTTTTTCTCCACGCAACAATATTTATATCTGTTTAATGAAAATAAAACAAATTATTATTATTGTTATTGTTAATAGAGCTACTACAAGAAGTAAGATTAAAGTCACCCACAATCACACACTGGTATTTCGAATATGTAGTAATTGCATTCTCTAAACAATTCAAGACATCCACATACTGCTTGTCATTGTATTTCGGTGGTAAATATACTACGCCTATGAATAATTTGATGGCTTTCCATGTAACTAAAGCAAATAATAACTCTTTATCATCAGTAAGATCCTCCAAGTCAGTAATCCTTTTAACAGCGTAGCGGTCTTTAACTGCCAATAGAACACCACCCCAACCGACGTCGCCAGCGCGGTCTTTACGCAGTACAACATAACCAGAAGGAAATAATTCAGAATCGCTTACAGAACTATTCAGAAATGTTTCAGTGATAGTAATTAAGTCACAAGAGCAAGAAGCAACACTATTTAAAAACATGGTAGTCTTAGTACGTAAACCCCTGACATTCTGGTAGAGTAATAAAAATTTTTTTGTTAACTTATTTTGCCTGGACTTTTGTTTACATTGACAAGATTTTTTAAATTTAGCAGGCTTTTCTATTTTACTCTTATTCAAGAAAATAATGCGCACTGTTATAATTAGAATCAATATAAGTTATATTATTATGTGGTGAATTTAAGGAAAAGCTTTTTTGAAAAAAAAAAGCTTATCCATAAATTCACCACATAATAATAATAAGATTGGATAAGCTTTTTTTACGTGGGGGAATGCAATGACGCATATCCCTCCGCGGGGGCGGGCGGAGGGAGTATGTCGGACTCGCCGGGGTAAAAGAAGGATGGAATCATAGTAAAGTGCCTCCCGGAATACCGACTAAACCTACCACGGTGTTCCTCGACAAAACCACTATCGGCGGGGCCGCGCGAATCGCTTTCGCATGCCGTCGCAACCCCGCCGAGGTTTCGGCCCGCCGTATGAAACGGCAGGCCACTACACGAAGAGACCTACCCAAAGGACTCCCTCAAAAATTCCCTACTGTCTCCCCCCTAGGGGGAGACGGACACGAAACAGAGGCGCGCGTGGGAACACGCACGCCGCCTCTCAGACCTGGTGCTGAACGGATGGTGGGCAGGCCCACAAAGCCCGCCACCCCCAGGTCAAACCTCAGGGTGGCTGGAGGTCATCGCGCGCCCTCCGGCGCCCGGCTCTGCGGTTTGGGAGAGGGTTTAAACGCTCCCTCTCCCGCTCCGCCGCCTCCTTGATGGAAATCACTTCCTCGCAAAAGGAGGCGACGGCGTTCCACGACTTCTCACTCCGGACCATAGACTGAACTACGGCCGGGAGCGAGAGGGCAACCGATCCGACTGCCGCGATCAACTCACGGCGCTGCGATGCCCAGGCGGGGCAAACCGCCAAAGTGTGCAGCGCCGTGTCCTCTACAACGTCGCGGCAGTCGCCGCAGTGGTGACAACCGGGCGTCTCTTGCCGGCGTATACGACACAGGAACCGGCCAAAACAACCGTGGCCAGTCAGTACCTGTGTCAGCCGGAAGGTGAGGGCGCCATGCCGCCTCTCTAGCCACTCCTCAAACACTGGACTTACCGCCACGATCGTGGCGTGCCCGAAGATTGGATAAGCTATAATAACTTATGTCAACATTTAAATAATTCATTATATATACGTTTTTAATGCCAGTGGTGTAAAGTTTCCCCGTCTTTTTAGAAAACATTCCAAAAGAGAGGTAACTATTTGTGTCAAAGAAATACGCATAAAAATTGTTTTGAATGTCAGAACATCAAAGATTATTAAATAATTCGACTTTATAATTATATATCGGAGCTCCACATATATAAACGGGAGCACGTATTACTCTACTTAATGAGTCGATATAACCAGATCCAGACTTAAGGGACAAAGCTTTGTGTCCGAAATCCAAAAGTCAATATAGCCGCTAATAAGATAATAGTAATTACCTAAAACCACACATCATTTATTTCATTTTAGAGACTATACTGGTATAATCAGCTTTGTCGTTTAATCGCTAAAATAGCTGTCATTTGCGCAATCAAAAGTTATAAAATAACCATTTAAAACGTATATTATATTAAAATTACTACGTTTTAATTTGTCAGCCTTCCAATATTTATCCTGTCTATTACACTTTCCTTTTGCATCAGAAGAGGCAATCAATTAAATTTAATATTGTATAAGCTTATACAAAATTAACAGTTGGATTATGCTAATTTACTGTAATAAGCAATAAGCAACAATGTATGGAGCTAGATATTAATCAGGAAAAGTGAATTGCAAACATTATTAAGTTTAGTGGTGTTTGATACATAATGTAAGCAATTTTGTTATAATCTGCATCCGACTTAGTGTTTGCAATGTTGCTAATTTTACCGCCCTCTAACTTTCCAAACATTGCAGTTATAGCTGCTCATAATATCCAAGCTGGAACAACTTCTGTGGTTCTCACAAACTTATCTGCTGGGTGGCCTAACTTATAATATATAATAGTTTACAATATGTTAACATTACATTTTATAAGCATAATATTTCCAATATATTTAACTGGTCACTTCGCCGCTGCTACCCTCCTTTGTACCCACACGGAACAAAAAGTTGTGTGAGCCATAGATAGGTGTTCCGAGTCTGGATACCATTTGTATCCGTTGTTTAAATGTTAATAATTTTGGAGCTGGTTTTTTTCAATGTTAGCATAAAGAAGAAAGAAAACGGTTTTAATCGTATTCTTTCTTCTTCTTGCTAACATTGTGTCAGAATTTTCCAATTCGTTTCCAGTTCGAAGAACTTTGTGTAAATATTTTTGATGCCAGGTAATGTTCTTATTAATTGCGATTGGCGGTCATGACAAGGGCAACTCACTTAATGTGCGCGTTAAAAAAAAGGGCACAAGATACATATTATTCCAGCCGCAGTACTTTTGATATTTTCTACAGAGAATAAACAGTTGCCGGACGCAGAAATCGAACCTATATAGATCTTACGACAGGCATTTCCGAATCAGCATAACATAAAAAATCTTAATCACAATCATACAACATGCTTCGTCTAAACACCGCAATATCCTAAAGCGATTGCGTTACATTCCCAGGAAGACTAAAACACGAGTGATTTCTCCGAAACGAAATGAATTTAACATTGACACTTATCTCTATAAATGAGGCATTATTCGGCGCAGCCTCATTCTGTGCTGATCTATTACATATTGTCGTACGCATCACTCATTCGCAATCTTATCTGTGTATCGTGGGAGCGGCCACTCCTGAGCTACAGTTTGTACGCTCCAAACGTGTGCGTCATAGTACCGTGCACCGTTTCAGAATATTGTAATAACTTCGATTGTAAGTATTGATTGATTGCCTTTCAAAATAGATATTAAGAAAAAAAATTTTTTCTTAATATCTATTATTCTCTATTTTCTGCGTGTTTCGATAAAAAAGTTATCGATAGTAAGCAGTGTAATGAGTATATAGTATACATAATCGTATCGCGTCTTTCGTGTTTATTGATGTTAAAAGGCTACATAAATACATAGATCCAGTATGTAATTGTAGTAACAGGGATTCATTACTGATACGATTTAATAATCAGATATTTAACATTACCACAAAACGTCAAAACTCAAGAAAATAAATCAAAATTACAAACACGACTCTCTGATGTTTTAGCTATGTATCATATTCCAACATTTTTTAGGCTCTGCATAGGGTTTTCTAAAGTCTTCAAAGTATTTACAATAATTAGATGCGGTTGAAAATCAACTCCAAATCATCCTAGATTTGTTAACATACAAAACCAACACTGATTTTAAACATCTGCCGAAACTTGTAATAAATACTGGATTAAAATGCATCGCGACACTGACGCCATCGTTTTCTATTACCATATTTTATCGTCTCGTCTGATGACTACGCCAACAGACTGAGATTTAATTTAATATCTGATGAGTAATTCTATAATAAACGTATCTGCAAGCGTCTCACGGATTTGTCTATATCTAAATCCGAAGCTACACCGATAAATCTTTTTGGAGAACGTGTCAAATATTATTTGTATTTTTTTAACAATGCTAAAAAAGAAACGTTCTAAGTTACGATATCTACAAGGCCGTGCGGTTTTTTTTTTAAGTAAAACAACGTCATATTGAATAATCGACTTGAAAGATTAGAAATAGAACCGACTAATAGATGTTATTTGCATATATTTTAAAGTTAACTAAAGTTACTTTCAAAATGCGATATTAATTTTATAAAGTAAACATAAGGTTCTTTTTAAATGCTTGATTGACTGTCCGCTTAGGATGACCTGTACCTCCTTACCTCATGACCAGATGACCTAGTCAAAATGGCTTAAAGCCAATTGCATGGAAATGGCACAACATCGATTGCTGCGGGAACTATGAGTTAACGTGCCAATCAAGTCATTGAGCAGAGAGACAAACGCATTCAGCAGCTAACAGCTATACGAATTATATATAAATGAGACTCAAGTTAGTCTGCATTAGAAGTAATAAAAATACTAAAAAGATCAGCCTGATTGTACTGCTGAATACGTAAACGGAAATTAACGCGATCATGCATATTGTTTACTGTTAGGTGATTGACCAAGGTATCAGTGGTCAAGCATGTCAGGGATATACGTAAACAGACCGCTACCTATCGGGATATGAATATATCTTTTTGAAGCTTTAGACAAGCTTCAAAAAGATATATACAGGGTGATTTTGAAATCGTGTAATTCCTTTTAACCACGCATTCTACTGGTGGTATAGAATAACCCTGACCATATTTTTATTTAATTAGATTTATTTTTTTTGAAAAATTATTATTCCGTTTTTTTCGTGAAATGGTGTCAGATAGTCATATGTTAACCAACCGAGGCAATTTTAATTTTTTACTAATTAAAATAAAAAAATCATATTAATAATTAATGTCGTAACTAATAACGGGCGGTCCTTTTTATTGCCCCTTATTATTTACGACATCATTTATTGTTAAGTTATTATTTTTAAATTAAAAAAATATTAAGATTGTGTCAGGTGGTTAAAATATGACTATATGAAATCATTTCATGAAAAAAATCTGTACTCTAATTTTGCCGAAACCATTATTCTAATTAAGAAAAAATATGGTCAGGGTTATTCTATATCACCAGTAGAATGCGTGGTTAAAAGGAATTACACGATTTCAAAATCACCCTGTAGAAGGCAGTCTAGCAGCTTGGAAAATGATTATTTTTATGATAATATACTTAAATTTAACGTATGTTTAGGAAACAATTTTAATAGATTTAAAATACTTAAATGATAACAGGTACACTTGTATTATTCGCGGGGTGTGTACATGGAAAGTGACAGGATATCGGCGGCCAGTAGCCACGCCGCGCCCGCGCCCGCTCCACCGCCCGTGAGAACTGAATAATTGATTTTACTAATCTCATCTATCGACCGCGCACTAATACATGTCTAGACTGCGCATTAACTGCCTGGTCCACTTACTTCTTTAAATACTCACTGATATTGTCTAGGAAGCTGTGTTGATGCACTTATTAAGCTTGTTAATCTGTGCCGCACTTTGAACTAAGTTTTATGTATGGAAGAGCGATCGACCGCTGTTGATAATCTTTTGGTGATGGTATTAATAAATCGGCGGCGAACCACCCTAAAAAAGCGCTAGAATAAAAACAATAAAAGTGTTAGACTTTTGTTGCATGTTGCTTGCATAAGTCAAAGTGCCGTCAGTTGCAAATTTACTTCACCTACTTATTTTACTCATCCAATTTTTAATTCCTTTTCTCCAAGGTTGGACGCCACGGTTAGAAGGTTTGTTTGCCGCCTTGATAGGAAAAGCAGTAACTCTAACAGTTTTCCTACATTTTGTAAGAACAATGAACGTCTAACCGCAATGCTGGTACACAACTTAGTGATGACCTCGTTAAGGGAATAACTAAAGAGTAGACCTAATAAACAACTGTTGATTATTCTAGGTAGATAGTTTGATTATTTTTCTGCGAAGAACAACATTTTATTTTACAATATTTTCAGAAATTTTTATATTATTGCTCGATTTCCATAGCTGTATACTCAACGTTTGCCGTATTAGTAGACACCAAGTAATAGTCCTTGGTGTCTGCCACATGTTCTGCTAATTCGTTTAAGTATAAACTGACGTAAAGCTTATGTTACTTTCTGGTGCACTAATTAGTAAAGCAATCACGATAACATCTGGTTTATTATTCATTTACTTACTTCATTGATTCTACGATAGGTAGATAAGCTGATTATCATCAATTTAAAAGTAAATATATAAGAGGAAATATAAAACACAAATAAGTTGCATACGTAAAAAGCAGTGCTATTAAGTATAACACGAATTTGTTGTTTTAATAAAGTGGTTAAGAAACTTCAAGAACAATTATTCTTGAGGAAATGATAAAAGCACGTGTTCAGAAAATTCGTATCTATTTATTTATATCTGCTTAAAATATCGAACTCAATGAAGGAATCTCTTTTACTCGTTAATAACAACTCGACTTAGACTCGTCATATTGTTTTGAGGCTGCCACCAACGTGAAGCCTATTAATGAGGTTTAAAGTTTGATTTATCCTAGATTAATAGATATTTCATCCTTCTTTTCCTTTTGATAATTTGCCGGAGTTGCTAGATTCAGGCAAGTCAAAAATCCCGTATTACTTTGGATATACAATTGACGAAGTTTTGGTAATCCTCTGTCTTACGCTACTTTTATATGATGCATGTAGTTATTGCAAATATAGCCTTTACATGCATACAACCAGCGCAAGTGCCCCAACTTGCACAGATGATACACATGTTTCCGCGTGTGCCAGAGCCATAACACTATGATAGAATAAACTATTATTCTATTTCAATGCACTCTTATGAATTATATTTATTAATACTTTACTATATTTGTTAGTTTAAAATGTAAATAGTGACTAATTTATTATAATTTGATAAAATTATGCGGTCTAACCGACTATTAAAAATATTCTAAGCAAATATTAGCGACATTAAAAAGGCGTTTTATGCAAGATTATTATTTTGATATTTTAACATATCATTTTATATTTATTCATATGAAAATTGCTGCATATAAAAGTATAGAATTATATTATTTAAATGGTAAATACATATAATAATAGTAAATAGCAAGCCAGGTTATATTTAATAGTTGTTTTGTTCAAAGCAGAACGTTAGTATACTCTTGTTCATATTATGTAGAACTGTAAAATTTTGTCGTATAACATCTGTCTGTCTCCTCAAGTATTTAAAGACAAGGCTCTACATTTGTATAAAGATAATAACAAATATATACATAACATATTCTGGTTTTTATGGCTAAAGCTAAAAGAATAGAGTATTTTACTAATACAATAACAATGCATCTATAGACATTCTACAACTATACTCTATACTTTCAGCTATTACCAAATGTCACAGATTTTAATATACATACCGATCACTCAGTCCTGAAGCCAGAACTGGAAAAATCTTCAGTCTACTTAAAATTAGTCGCCAAATAACGTTGTATTGAGGTTCTGCAGTAGGCAGAACTATTTGAGAAATAGCTGTGTAGTCAACAACTGTACCAGTTGCATTTGTAAAAGCACCTAGACGACTCTTTTGCAGGGTTGACAACGCCTTAGTGATATATCCGCTGATAGGCTACGTTAAGTGCATTAGGCAAACTGTTTGCTTGCATATCACCTTCTTTACCAATTTTATAAAATAAATGGATAGTTATATATTCACTAGACGTCAAAACTAATCCATTTTTTATTACAAAGGGTATATATATTTTTATAGCTTTTTAAAATGCCAGTATTAGATTGTCTTTCAAATGACATTGTTATTCATAAACTTAATTATATCCAAAAAATTGCATACCTGTCTAAGAATTTGATAACGTAAAAAAACTATAAATCAGTTCGAATATATCATAATACGTTTAACAGAAAGGTGTGGCCAAAACTTGTCTCTCTTCAGATTTTAAACTTTAGTAACTTTGAAGGAAACTTTAATATCCACAAGTCTTAATTTGTACTTCAATAAACGATTCTTTTAATTATAATATAATAATATTCTATCAGAGCTTGTACTATGGGTACTAGACAATGGATAAACATACATATATACTTTTTTTTGTAAATACATATATATTATACATAGAAACACCCAGACCAAGACAAACATCCATATTCATGCGCACAAATGTTTGACTTGAGCGGGAATCGAACCTGTGACCTCAGGTCTGGCAGTCGGTTACACTGACCACTACGCCATCGATAATTTGAAAAGAAACGTGGCCAAAACTTGTCTCTCTTCAGATTTTAAACTTTAGTAACTTTGAAGGAAACTTTAATATTCACAAGTCTTAATTTGTATTTCAATGAACGATTCTTTTAATTATAATATAATAATATTCTATCAGAGCTTGTACTATGGTACTAGACAATGGATAAACATACATATATACTTTTTTTTGTAAATACATATATATTATACATAGAAACACCCAGACCAAGACAAACATCCATATTCATGCGCACAAATGTTTGACTTGAGCGGGAATCGAACCTGTGACCTCAGGTCTGGCAGTCGGTTACACTGACCACTACGCCATCGATAATTTGAAAAGAAACGTGTGTCTCGGTATCACTTTATAACAGGAGGAAGTAAAAGATTCGACCACTATTGACATTGCTTCAGTTAAATATGTACATCAGGTATTTGTTTCAAATCACAATGTTACACGAAGGTCAAATTAAATTATACTGTTTCTAGCGGTGCTACGTAGTTACAGCTCGCCTCTTTTTGAATGTAACATGACGTTATATTGCCTTCATTTCTGATCTTCCTTAATTAATAGACTTTATAAAGCAAAAGACATTTACAAAATTGGAATAGAAGCGAGTAATTAACGCTTTGAATTATAACAAATTCTGCAACTTCATAAAATTATATTAATATCAGCCTTACATTTGAAGTGTCCTGTGACCTGCTAGGCATTGGCGTCTCCGCAGTGAGAAGAGGCCCATGCCTAGCCGTGAAGAGAATGGACCATAGTCCACCACGCTGGCCCACTGCGGGTTACCAGACAACATATATTCGAAAATATTATGAAGAACTCTCAGACATGCACCAAGGAATACAAGTGATTATTAACTATCTACGATTCGTACAGATTATAATCAGAAACAAACAAAAAAAACACACAATATTTAGTATAGATTAGTATTAATAAATAAAACGCTTAACTTTAATAATATTTTCTCTGCGTGGCCACTTCTATCGTTTACGTAATTTAGCATTTCATTTTCAGAAAAATACGATTTTATTATCTTCTACAGCAATATGTTACTGCTTGCCTTTGTACAGTTTCATAAAGCGTATATGTTATATATTATTCGCATACATACACGATGTATTTAGTTCGTGTAATTATGTGTTTGAGTGTTGTATAAAAAACATTTTAGTGGAAAATTGTATGATGCATAATATTTTACTTCGTCGTAATTCATTTATCCTCTGATTCATACGAATTGAGCTATACACGTGAAACCATTTTCAGTGACTTTGAATAAGTCATGACGATATGCCGATGTGGACCTTTTACTAGTTTATCCTAATAAAGAGAGACAGAACATTATGCAGATAAATTGACAAAAAAATCAATTGCGATGTGGATGAAGACAGCCTTAGACAACACAATTCATTAGATATTTATGAATAAATCATTATACAATCAATCATTGTTAGGTTGGTATGTGTGGGCAAATAAAATATGTCATTTTCTTATAGTTGCATTTTAATATCAATGAATAGCTGGCTAACGGTTATATAATCGTATAAAAAGGACATTAGATGTCATGTTAAATTATAGTCGTGTTGCATCGTTTGCATTTCAAGCTCGTTATGAATATTTACTTATTATTTATTTTAGATGATTGTTAATCAAGGACTTCTTTAAAAAATATTGTCTAGTAGCTAAACATGAGTCTTGTCTTCTAAACTAACCAGATAACGCTGAATATTTTTATAGTTTACTGTCGCTTACCGTCGCTGAAATATAGGCCAGTTATCGGAAAATTGACTTTTTACAATTACGAACTCTCTTAACTTCCATAATTGTTTATATGTAAGGTGATTTTCGAGCAGTTTTTGCGATGCGAGTCTATGACAAGAGACTATGACTAGAGAAAAATTGCCTTAAAGTAGTAAATTATGCATGTTCGAAACTCAAAGCCTCTATACTGCGTGCCTTATTACAAGGTTTCGATCGGCAGTCGATGCTTGTCAGATAAGTATTCGGATCAGTACGCTCGTCTAGCTAAATTGTCGCTCATAACTACGGTGTTAGTCACCTCTGAGTGTTCATTGAAGGATTATGACTGCGCCCGATGGTGTTCACTTGATTGGCTTTTTCTCACACCGCTAATAGATAAATGCTTCAGATAACTCCACCGCGATGACTAACAAGATAGTATTGTAACAACATAAAGCTCAATATGAACTCAATTAAATCTATTTGTCGTACATATCTGTTTTGTAAAGTAGGTACATAATCATTATGATTGTTATGTTGTAAAAAGCACACCACGGCTATTTTTGTTAAATTGTATGCGGAAATGACCAACCGCAATGTTCACCAAATTCTATAAATGCGGTGTGACCGCACGGAGCTGGGACAGGACACGGCGACCGCGGCGCGACCTGACCTTGTTGCGTTAATGCACCCTAATTTCACCACAGGCCGCCGTGAGTGCGCACCAAAAAACCGGCACGTCATTTTGTTTGCACGACTTGCCGATAAATTAATACTGTCCGAGTGCTCCTGCAAATAAGACACGCACGAACCTCGCGCAAGTCATCCTGTCGCGCGGCACGTCGCACTTCGCCGGCGCTGAGTCGCCGAGCGACAGATGCAAAGCGGCAATCTTTCATGCTCTCCATACAAAAACCAACTACCAAGAATTCACTTAACTCGGACCACGTTATCTTCGATTAAATCAAAACGACGAACGGAACGAATCTCTCATATTTTCGTTAAAAGTAGATAGGGTTTGGCGGCGGTCGCGGAGGCAGATTGGACCCGATTTATCTCGACTATGGTGATGTTCCACGTATTGCGGATGAGGAGCTGATTAGAAAACGATCGGATCTCGGGCCGAAGGGTAGATCGGCGATAAGCCGCCGACGTTGGCAGCGCATGCGTAATTAGAGATAAACAGAAAATAATTGGCCGCAATCACGCGCTATGAGCGAACGTGCCGGAGCGGTTAACCACCAATACCTGTAGCTCTAACAGACTACAAGCGAGCGCTTTGCGGAAGCTCTGGTGGAACTTTGCAGCCGTCGGCGTTTTGAATAATGATTTTTACTAAACAAGCTTTACTTACATGCGTGTACTCATAACGGAGAAACCGTGCTCTAGTAATATTCCCTATTGAATGCTGCCTTTGTAATGTATATTATATAAAATAAATATTACATAAGTTTTATTGGCCCTAAAGTGATATTGCGCGTAATTGTATTTGTTAATTTAAGTTACCTTAAGAAAAAGTAAAATGAATAAATTTTCACGCCTGTATATCCACGAGCAACGGTGTATTAGGTACGCCCACATTACACTAGGTATATTTTAAAGTTCCACCTAATAGGAGACAGTGTATTCTAGCAAGAACATTTTCAAGCCTATTCATAATTTCATGTCTAAAATATCATTTAGCCCAACCCGTGAATTAAACACGAGAGTTTAAAATTGGCCTTTAACTTATGCCGTGGGACCAAGGAGATACTCTAATAATCTGAAAATACAACAATATATGCCAGTCATTTAATAGCCACACACTTTGCCATTTCATTAGAAATAATATTTATAATCCTGGCGCATAAACTTACTTTACTTACATACTACCGAGATGTTTCAATAACTTCCATCTTTTAAATGACACACATGCTGTTGGAATTCTACTGGCCTCTAAATAACCAAAAAGTCTGCGAAACATTTCACCTATCAGATATATGCAATTATTTTTATTTTATAGAACGGCAGAGGCAGCTTTTATCTCGAACTAATTAAAATACGGACATTTTGATTTAAGATTATTTTAATTAAAATATTGGCACGGAAGTATTGGCAAGCAAATTTACGTACGATATATACATCTCAATTTACTTGCAGTGTAATATCTGCAAGATTCAAATAAATAACAGTATTCGGTTATTTCGATTCCATATTTAACAACATAATTTGAACAATTAGGGCAGGGCGTGCGACCACTAGACGGTGTTTATATGTTTGAGGATTAGGGGTATCATTATGATTACACGTCGTTATGTTTACGGCGATACGTGAGGTGAGCCTTCAGTGTCGGCTCTCACCTCGCCGGAGACGCAGCCTCAGATTAACGACACGAAATCGATGTTTGTACACGTCCGACCTCTTCCAATAATAGAAGCTGATCGATCTACGAGCGGTAAATTGCCAACTGCAGACACACTTGGGAAATAACGAAGCAGCTGTATATCATTGTATACTCACAAACTACATGAGTACCAAGTGCTATAAACACTGTAATTGTCACTTCGTCAAAGCAAATTACCATTCCGCGCCGTTTGTTTTTGTGCCTTGTAGTCACCGACAGCTTACATATAGATGCAATTTATGTATATATTTGCAATTAAATGATCCTCAAACTGTATGAATCTTCATTAGAAAATGAACAAACAGCATTACGTATGGATGTTCAAAGCTTGCCAAGTAGTAAATTTTATTCAATAGAATTAGTAATGAATCAATCTCGTTGACGAAGGTTTTCCACAAACATGTCCAAGCACTCAATCGGCGCCTCGAGGCGGTGAGCCCCTTAATTGACATGTGTCAGAATGTGTGCGGCTGACCTGCGGGTCATGCGTGAACATAGTTTGTAGCATTCCGCCATTACTTTCGCCAACACTGTACCTCGTAGAAGACGGTCTCGTTTAGTGTACGCCGTACGGTGTTGACCCACTGACCCGACAACCAGTCCCTTATTTATTGTCAATTATGTAAAAACTGAGAACAAACACACTCATTAATTATCTTCATTCTACTTTAAAATGAACCGGATTTATTTAGAAAACAGTACATGACTACGTTATAATATATCTATTAGAATTAATTCTCAGTGCAAGAATAACAGCACGTGTTTGAGCTTTTTTACGACATCATTAAGTACAGCTTACCTACAAAGAACAGTTTATAAGTTATAGTGTGCAGTTATCTAAGTAATAGCGTAATGTAGGATATTCTCAAAGATCGTGTGAGGAACTATAACTACAGTACAGACAGGTGCACCGCTTAAACAGCTAAGCTCAAAATGTTGCTTAATACTGTAGTACGAGGTGCTTAATATTGTCTGGTACAGGTATAGGTATTTTAGAAATGTCGATATAAGTAGTGCCTAATCGTGATTTTGTAGAGAGGTTAGTACCGTAGCACCTTCGCAAGCGTTCGCCCCGCGCCTCCGCGCCTCCGCGCCCCCACATTCCTCTCGAGTCCTGAACCGCGCTGAACTTTGCTCTTATTGTCAATTCGTGCTCACCGGTGCGTCGCGCTCCTAAACATTATACCCATTTAAGAAGTCTCCGAGAGATAAACGTCTTTGTTCGAAGGGTGATTGTCGCCGGGGCGAAGCTTTCGAGAAATACGAGACACGGGAACAATGCTATCCGCCTTGTTCGATCATATTGTTTTGTCTTCTAGTGAATTCAACAGATTCTCGGCTCGCGTAAAACACAAAGAAATAAATCATTTCAAAGTATAATTATGATATAAATAATGTTTAAGTCACTTGAGATTTAAGATAATGTATTTCCCATGGCTGCTGTGGAATTCACAACAAAGTGCTATAACTTCTGCAATAATAAGTGATTTTAGTAAAAGTACGACGTCAATCATCATGGATCAATGGATGGCGCGCGGCGCGATTATGGCGCGGCGTTTCTCAGAAACTTTATATCATCTCGTAACGTATGTTACCGACACGTGTTGTATACTACATATTACTTTAATTTCGACGCAGATTGATGGAAGGGTCTACTGGACATTGTTATGTGTAATCATAGCACTCTTGAACATTTCGTTTTCGGTTAACTGGAAAGTTAGCCTAAAGAAAAACTAAATGTTTATGTGAAAACTATAACAGCAGATATTAGTTTGTTAATTGCATACTTAGTTCATTGACATAAAGCGCTTGTAGATTACTGTCCGAGGGCTTTGATCCGAAAATAATATTTTAAGAGTTTATTCTTGTCAAAAGATGCTAGTGGCACAGGGGCTAGCAGAAGGACTAAAAAATTTGCCATGCAACGGAAAGTAAATAAAGTAGTCGATATCTGACATCCTAAACACATTTTTAAAACCGTCTAAGGATTAGGCAGGTTCATGCACAGGCCTGAAAATGTTGCTCCATTTTATAAATGCTACTAACCATACAGAGACTAAATAGTTCCATTCTAATATAATAATGTATATAATAATGTATTATATTAATGTACTTTGTTCTTAGATTTATGTATTTAGTACCATAATGGCGGCAAAAACTTGCAGCAATTGTAAATAATTATTTACAAAATATTAAAATTTTGATTATAACCAAAATTTTGATTTAGTGGTGATTTAAAAAGATTGGCCTTGTGTTTCTTGCGGCAATCTGCTCTAAGGCTTAACTTACTTATATTTAGCTCCTGACCGAATGTAACACATTTAGCGTCCATATTTGTTATTTGTAACCTAGATTAATAAATAATTTCGCTTTTGACTTTGAGTTTTCAGATCAGCGTTTTATTTCCTAAACGAAATATGCAGACTGCCACCGATTGAATTTACAAGATACTTAGAATTCAAAGCATGCAGAAACAATATTTCAATATAAAAAACCCAAACGATGCAAGACTATTGAGACATCAAAATTTCAAAATAATGCTTATATTTGAATGAGTCTGAATAAACATATCACTTTTCTGAAAATGCGCAGTAATTATTAACCTCTGAGTCTTCTTCGAAGAGGTTAATGAAAACACTATTTGGATCTGTGTGTCTGTCTGTTAATAACAGTTTTTTAGTGACAAGCATAGCTCCGGAACCACTGCACCGATTGAATTGTAACTTGGTGTGCAGACACTTTGGAGTTATTCCTCGGTCGAGTTTGAATATGGGCCCTGTGGGTCAAAAGACATCCGACATATAAGGGTCACAAGGTCATTAGGTCAGGGGATATCCACCAAAAGAGTGATTTGGAAGTCCAAGGGAGAGGCTTTTGTCCAGCAGTAGGACATTACAAAAAGCTGACGAAAAAGAAAAAAAAAAAGCTCAAATGAAGACGTAGAGGTTGAATCCTTTTTACACCAATCTCGTTTCATTAGGACTGCCTAAATCAAGGTATGATTACCGTACATGAGATTTCGAGTTATATTCCCGCGTCGGGCAAATTATGTCAGACTGCGCGGATGGTGTAGTGGTTTAAGTGGTTGGTTCGCCACCGCGTCAGGTATTCCATCCCCATACGGGACCAACATTTGTCTAATCCACAAATAGTTGTTCCAAGTCTGGATGTTCTTTGTGTACATACGTTGTTTATAAATTAACCCGCTATACAGAAATTATTCCCAGAGCAGACGACTTTAAAAAAAAAGGAATAAAACAATAAATAATGTAATGTTATTAACATTATAATAAATATATGTTTTGGATTATTTATCAAAAAATTCTGCGTTTAGTAAATCGGCAACCGGTTTACCTTCTATTACATAGGACCTCTGCCTATCTCTCCTTTGCCTATATGGGCACAAGACAATATATGTACGTTTATAAGTATGAAATTAATTAAATATTGTAAAAAAAAACAGTTTAAAAAGTAGAGTTTATATTATAAGAGAAAGACCGCGACCGCTCTTTTCAATCTCCAATTGTGTACAGCGCCATCGATCATCAAGCGACTCAAATTTTTGTTTGACTCGCTCTATGATTGATGCCATGAAAATCTCGAAAACCCGGAAATTGAATCATAAATAATCGAATAGTGATACTATTACACGCAAACATATTACTCGGTTACATACACCAATAATACAATTAACCAATACAGTTAGGGAAGCACCGACGTTCTAAGAGTGAAAGGCTTCAATTACTACAAGTAACCAATTTGGCTTTCAAATTAATTTTAAAATTATTATATTGAATACAAATTTCGGTAGATATTTGTAAAGATCGTTTTGCTAGTCTAGAATAGCGCAAATGTTAACAAACTTTTGGCAAAAATTTGTTGAGGTTTTCTGCCAGTTAATTCTTGGTAGCAGCGGGCTTATTATGGTACAGTTGACGACCAAAGTGGCTGAATACTGAACAAATTTTTATTATTCTACACATTTGAACTGTGATTAAACCAACTACCCTTTCATTATCACTGCTATAAAGACCTAACACTTGTTATTATTTTAAAAGATATTTTAAGAGATAATCAAAATCTCGCAAGTATGTATCGACTTACGTTACTAACTGTACTTGTGGCATAGACCGTCAAATCCACCATCTTTACTTACCAGACTAATTGCCTTGCTCAACCTTTCGGAAAACACATGCGTGATAATATATATACATATATATTAAAGATACGGAAATTGAAGACATTGCTTCTAAGCAATGAAACTTTGAATGCACGATTGAACACTGCCCTACCTATGCCAGAGAATAACGGTCCCATCCCCAAAGGAACAATGATTTGTGTGATACCAGTATAGTTGTTCCGGATTTTGGCGTTAGTGTCTCTTGTTTCAGTTCTTATAAAGACTTCAGAATACAGCGATTATTCCTAGTGTTGTCTAAATAAAAACCACAAGGAGTCTTGACTCTTTCATTGGTCAAAATAGTCTCAGTTTGATTTCTATTAGCCTTCAGTTTTCATAATACTTTATAGTTAGTATTTATAACTTAGTTTTAAGACTACTTCGACAATTAGACGAATTCCTGTGTCGTGGGGTAGTTTATAAACATTCAAACAACGGACCAAAAACGCTCAAACTTGGAATAAATATTTGTGGATGGCACAAATAAAAATAAACATTCAATTAAAAGAAGGAGCGTGAATTACATTCCTGTGCCACGACCGAAACCAACCACCACTAAAAGACATCATCAGCCTCGAAAGTGGTCCAACATCAGAAGAAAATGCTGTAGGAAATCAACCGCGTCGTAGCCTATGAAAAAATTTAAGAATCGAAAAATTACACTACCTATGCCATGCAAACCTAAAGTTGTTGAAATCGAAGATGAATGCGACCCATCGGATCAATGATTAAGTGTGCTGCTTGTAATGTAAGAATGTCAAGTGAATGTTGACAGCCCAGATTTGTTTGGCAAGGATGCAAGGATGTTTTAGAACTCAACACAAACTAGCAGTCTTTCATTTACATTCGCAGTTAAATAGCTATTTTATAATAATACTATTTTAAACTATGCCTATGCCATATAAGTACCTACATACATAACAATTGCCAAAGGTAATCAACGAGATATTGATTTTAACACCATTGTCTTAGTCTTTTGACCTTAGATTCATCATCGAATCTTAGATAATATTAAGCACATATATAATTGATATCAATCCCGCAACATATTTCAGCACCAATAATACGGTACGAATTCAATTTATCTTAGCTCGAGGCAGACGTTCCGTTGACGCAACTCAAAACAATGGGGTTTCGGTTCACCGACCTTTTGGGATCTGTGACATCGACGCGAAAATATGGGCACAGCACAGCACCGCTCGCGTTGCGTACTCACCTACGAGCTGAGCGAAGAGATGACGCGATCAATGGCGTGCCGCTCGTGCCACGGTACGCCCCTTTAGATTAATGGGCAATAGTGCTGAATTTCTAATGAGAGTACTTGTGAAATTGTAATGACGTTATATATTAGTCATCGCACCTATAACTTTGCTTAACAACGCAAAACGTAATACGATTACGTAAACACTCAATACTACTCACTAGAATGGCAAATCACCAAGTGTTTTTTAAAATTAATGATATGGTCATTTTAGTTACACCATTTTAAGTGTATTTAAATGTACACCAGAAGGTATTCACCTTTACGTTTTCAGAGGTCATCCTTACATTCTAAACGCATGGTAATTTATCTTGTTATTTCCATCAGCAGTTCATTAAAGATTGCGTGTTTTATATGTAATCATACCGTGTGGGCTAACTGCGAGCTGGTGCGCGGACGCTGGCCGCCGCCGGCAAGCAGATAATGCCGGCTCCAGGCCCCAATAAGAGTAATGCGGCCTCTTTACCACTCCGTACAGAGACGTCTTATTTAGAACCAAACGCGGCACAAACGCGCTTCAAATTGAAGCCTTTCAGCGCAATTACCTCCGCGAGCAACAGCGCGCGTTTAGCAGCCGACTATCAAATCAAGTATGGACTTCCTTTCCAGGTAACCCGTGAGTTACCTACATTAACATGGCACCTACAACAAGGCTTGATGCTCCACGAATATACCGTTTATACGAATCATAGCCGCATTACACGCGGTTTTGGATTATGATTGTTATGCTTACCCTTACATTATAGTATTGAAGATGCAAAAGCAAAACCTTATTAAGTTATTTCATTGACTAGTTGACTAGTCCCTTTGCATGATAGTAAATTACTATATTTAAGTATAAATTTGCTTATTCTTTAAAGGCACAAATTATCTCTATTGAATAATAATTATGTTACGAGGGTTGTACCTACAGTTATAAAGTGCTGAGATAACATACGTACAACCGACATATATGGATCACACTAATATGTTTCGCGCCGTATTAATAAAGTATCTACTTAACCATACCGAAACAAATTGAAAAATGAATCGTTTGCAACTATATACTATGTAATATGAGAGTGTGAGCCGTGTAAACGGGGTATATTTAGACACGATCAATTCTCTACGAGCGTGGTGTTTATCCAATTCCGAGTTGATCATTGAGAGCGATCAATTTGTCTAATACGATAGTAAGCCATGTTACAGCAACATAACAACACTCCAAAATGGGTTCTCCTAATCTCTATTTAGAATTAAATTAACAGACTAAATTACGTGCCGCGGGGATGTTATCTAAACGTTTCACAATAGTATTGTTCGCGGAGGTTGGCAGTTGGCACACAATGGAACACCAAGAGCGAGCCTGTCGAGAGAAGTAGGGCGCGCGCGGAGCGTCGCAGTGTGGCGCTGCGCCGCTGCGGTGGTGAAATGCGCGGTGGGCGGCGCCGGGCACGCCGCTCCGCCCAGCCCTTTCACCAGCCGCCCGCCCGCGGCGCCCCGCCTCGCCATCCTTCCGCCGTCCTACCCTCAACCACCATCCGAGCTGCTCAACATTTCGCAAGCACTGTTCCCAGAATGGAACCACTTGCCGCGGGGCTTGCCCCATCGTGTTCATAATGAAAACGACTGTTACAAAACATCTGATCGCCTCTAACTCCGCACCTATCAACCCTCAGTACAACGCTTAATGTCGAACGTTTGCGCATAAGGCACGGCTTTATGATCTCTCTGCAAATCGTTTTAATTAAATTGAATATCGCTAATTATACACTGAGATAAATGTACCCGTTAAACAAACGTAAGTTATCTGACGATGCTTGTTTAAGTTCGTACAAGCAATGTCTAACCAGGATAGTGTTTATTCAGATACGAATGCTTTGGATATAATATTTATTATATCCTATATTTAAAATTTAGGAAATAATAATACCTACTGGTTTTATAATATATACTCGCTAATAAATATTTTTTGTGTCTTGAAAGGCACGTAAATAATGATACTTTATCTAGAAACCAAATCTTATTAAGAGTATAAAAATGACACTCTAAGTGGCGTTGTGTGTCATTTAAAGCTCATTCAGCAGGCGAATGTAGCCGCAAGCGGCATCTACTATTATAATGTACTGTAATATAATTTGATGAAACATGTGACTGTATACACTTGTCACGCCCATTACTAGTGTTTCAAAACATTTTTCAGATAACTCGAGGCCAGACTAGTCTATAAAATAAAATGGATTCAGTAAATTTTTATCAGTTTCGCAGATATAATAATGAAATATGAATAATATTTTATAGATATGATATTAATAATAACGAAAATTAAATTAACGAAAAATATTTTCAAGAGACAAGAATTGCTTATCAGTTTTTATAATAATGACTAGTCCGAACTACTCAGTTAGGTTATTTTAAATTACCTACGCGACATACTAATTTAATGAGGATTCTTTCTAATTGTCACTGCACGAATGGCAAGGTGATCAGTAATCACTTATCTACTGCTAATGTGATCAGCAATGAGCAAAAAAAGTTATTGATATATTGCAACAGGCGTAGATGTTCTTTGATTTACATTTGAATCCTACAAGATGTAGTACATCTCTAGTATCATCATTTAGTATTGATAGTATAATCCGATATAAAAATGACTAATAATTATTTTTTTTTTGTGATCTTACGTGGCTGTAGTACTATAAATAGGTCCTAGGTACCTTCTATAATTAACAATGCGATGTTGAAAATGACGAATCCGCATATTTAATCTTAACTGATTGACTGACTGTTTTTCTCTTGTTATATTCTAACTTTCTACTAAGTTAATTCTTATTTGAAGATACACAGAATATAACTAAGAGATATAATCATATACATATGTGTACCAACCCATAAAGTATATCGAAGAGCAACATGTGCAAACAGTGTGCAGTTCTGTACGCTTATGGCGGACAATAACTACATTAAGTATCTGCTTTGTGTTTATTGTCCCTCAATGCTTAAACCCAACAACAGATGAAAGGTTAAAAAGCTCAAATAAGCGTGCATTAGGAAAGAGGTGGCCCGCCGGGTCGCGGTTAGAATGCAAACTGCCGCCCATACATTAAATCTGCTGCATTGGAATTGCAAAGTCGTGATTTGTCAAAGCATAATCTAAGGAACCGCAATATTCGCACATCGTAATTATTATCAATAGTAAAATGGCAGCCGAATCTTTTGCTATATCTCATGTTTTATCACTTAAACGCAATTAAATATTCAATAATTCGGTAGTACATGTATAATTGATTGTTAAGATAGTGATCGTTTATGTATGTATTTATATTCTATCAGCCACAGCGCGATATTATCGTATAAGCTCATATAAGCGATGCCGCGGACAATTACTAAGAAGAGTACCTCTCACCGCAAAAAGTGCCTTCATAATGAAGTAGATAAAGAAACTAGAGCTGTAGCAAACCGTATGTATTCGGTACTGAGTAACGGGTACGCCATCTAGTACCGAGTACCGAAACGTTACACACGAATGCATTTCGTTACTCGCATGATAGATGATGTTAATTATTTATTTTAAAATTACCTTTTATTTATTATTTAATTTTAAAACAAATTTGACAAGAAAAATTAAAATTATTGAAATGAAAATGTTTTTCAAAAGTTTTATATATTATATAGATTAATAAATAATTAAAATTTCTGGGGTCTGGCAATCATGCAACACATGGTGATGGTGCATTAAATGCATGCGCGCGCAGATTCGGTGATTTCAAAAACATACGTTACAAAGGACGATATTTGTTTACTGATTAGTTACTTTAGGTAAAGGAATTGTTTAACAAAGTTTAGGATTGCAATAAAAACAAGTAAGTAATAATACTTTTATTACAAAATAGAGATATGTTTTTGTTTTATGATATTGTCGATTATTATTCCTAAAAATAATAGTAAATAGACGTTTCTCTTTTCTTTTTGAAAAAGAGATATTATATTAAAGCCGTTATAGTGAGATTCAATTGTTTTTTGGTTAATTAACACTGAATTTATTGTTAATATTTGATATATTTACACTTCTCTTTTTTATTTATAGTTAAATTTACGATAATGGATAAGAAAAGAAGTAAGCTATGGAGTTTTTTTACGGAGGCTAAAGACGATAAAGCTAAATGTGATCTTTGTAATTCGTTGTATTTAATAAAAGGCGGCTCCACTACAAATTTGAAAAAGCATCTCTTGAAGAAACACAGATCAACTTATGAAACCATCATTCCATGCTCCGTGTCAGATGCAGCAGTTCTGGAAGCTTCTATATCATCACCTTTATCATCAACTACTGAACCTACTAATCCTGTTAAATCGATATCTCTAACAAATGAAACCAATTCGAAGCAGACTAAGTTAAGTACTTTTATTAAACGTCCTGTAGGCGTACAAAGAGAAAAAAAAATTAATGATTTAATTTTTAAAATGATAGTTAAAGACCTTCAGCCTTTTTCTATAGTTGAAGATATTGGTTTTAAAGATCTTATTAATTACTTAGAACCAGGTTACAAAATGCCTTCAAGGTATATATTAAGCAATACTTTATTGGACGCTCAATACTCAGAAGTCCAAAAGAAATTAAAAGAAGAATTGGAGAGTACCAAATATATATCGATTACCACCGATGGTTGGACTTCAAGAGCAACAACTTCTTACCAAGCTGTTACAGTTCATTATTTATTAAATTGGGACTTGAAGTCTGCTTTATTAGGATGTTTTGAGTGTCATGAGCGACACACGGCCGAATATATTAATAATGAGCTGTGTAGTTTGCTCTCCTATTGGAGCATACAAAATAAAATATTTGTCTGCGTTACTGATAACGCAGCGAACATGAAAGCGGCTATACGATTAATCAATTATGAACATGTGCCGTGTATCGCTCATACTATTAATTTAGTCGTGCGTGCAGGCTTCCATGATTGTGGACTCGAGGAGCTGATAAAAAAAATAAAAGTCATTGTGGAACATTTTCACAAGAGTCCAGTAGCTACCAAAAAACTAATTGCAATGCAAGAGCAGCTGAGGCCTAATCAAAAACAATTGAAGCTGAAAATGGACGTAGCCACTAGATGGAACAGCACCCTGGACATGATTGAGAGGATTTGTTCACTTCAAGAACCTTTAGAAGCAGCTCTTGGAATTCTACACAATCCAGTAGAAAATCTTTCGGAAGGTGAATGGCAGGCACTGCCAGAAATAATAAAAATTCTGAAGCCATTCAAGCAGGTCACTGAAGAAATGTCTTCAGAAAAAAAAGTGACTGTTTCAATGATCTTGGCTTCTACAGAAAGTATAATTATGATTTTAGACAATTTAGGCTCAAATACTATAACAGAAATAGGAAAGAAACTGGCAAACAAAATAATAACGGAGTTTAAAAGTAGATTCAGGAATTGTTACAGGCACCCAGTGTTATCAAAAGCAGCGCTGTTAGATCCGCGTTTTAAGAAGCTGGCATTTAGGTTTGATGCATCGAGTTATGAGTCTGCCAAAGATGCATTGAAAACTGAGCTTCAAAACCAGTTGAACTTGCACAAACAGCAGGTAATCGAGCCTAACGAGAACAAATCAACGTTAGGTATATCTACGTGCGATACCGACGCTGATAACGAATCAATATGGAAAGATTTTGACGCTTTGACAAAGTCAATGTCTGCTTCGAATTCCACAGTTAGTAGCAGCATAATTACCATGAGGCAATATTTAGAAGAATGCATTATTCATCGAAATGAGTGTCCTTTGAAATGGTGGCAGGAGCGGGCAATTCTATACCCTGAACTCTCAAACTTGGCTGAGAAATATTTATCAGTGATGGCTACCTCAGTATCATCCGAAAGGACTTTTTCAAAGTCAGACCAAATATTGAGTGAGAAGCGTTGTTCTATTCAACCAAAGCGAATGGAAAAGATTTTATTTTTAAATATGAAACAGAGATTCCTACTTTAAAATGTTTTTTATTTCATATGTCTAATTTCATCATAAGAACAATACTTTTAATGTTGTTTTAATTTTATTTCAAATGTGTTTTATTTTATAAGTTTTATTTCATATGAAAAATAAGTATTTTAGTATTGTTTAAAATGTGTTTTTCTTTCACATGTTTAATTTCAATGTAAGAAAAATTATCTTATCGCTAGAATGTTGTTTTAATTTAATTGTCAATAAATAATTTTCGATACTAATTTGTTTTTTTTTTTAATAAGTCTATGCACACCGGATTGCGGTGTTATCTTATATTACATATTTTCACGGATCAAATATTCGAAACAGTAAATCCGTTGCAAATACAGTCGCTTCCCGTCAGATCCTTGGGGTAATTAAATTACAGTTTACTTGTAGTGTTAACCAATTGACTTAATAAATCAAATGAAATTTAGATTTAGGTACATATACTCAAAACGACAAGTCTGGTTCAAAATATGTATATAACTTATAAGTATTTTTCTACAAAGTACGAACGACGCGACGTCAACGTTATATATTACCGTACGCAACATACAACACGACCTGATGCGATACTATACGTTATCGGGTAGCAAACGTAACGAGTAACGTAACGATACGATAGTAACGAGTACTGATTGTTATAGTAACGAATGCATACGGGTACGCTATTTTTCGTTACCTTTACACCTCTAAAAGAAACCGCTCATATGAAGTACGTACGTACCTACCCTTGAGCATACCGATGACAAGTCTCATCTTTAAATATAGTTATTCACTTACTAGCGATGACAGATGGCGATTTTAAGGAAAAGTATTCTTCAAGTGAAACAGAATGTCAGTTTTGCCAAATTTACAATCATGGTAAAATGAGATTATGATTTACGATAAGATTGGGTATAAAGGCATTCGATTACCTAACATTATAATTATATAAAGCATCCAGCAAATAATATCTTATTAATTAAATGTTTGCACTGAGTACACTGAGTGTGCGTTGTGTTGTGACTCGGAAGTGTGTGCACTTATAATGAACAATAGATTATTGTAGCACGGCTTCATTAACGCATCGCAGTTACCGTGTGTACGGTGTCGGCGCACCGGCGCAGGCGCAGTCGCGGGCGCGGGCACCCCTATCGGTATCATTAAATTATATTCCCGGAGCGTGTGCGATGTAACCGTTACGACGACGAGCTGCGATAACGCTTTGATTTATAACTTCGAATATTTAATGACAACAGGCAATTGAAATTTATTTATAAGGCGCACCGTTTAACTCAGTATGTTACAAATAAATTTTACAGTTAGCATCACGTTTACCATATTGTTGGCTGTTTACAATAAGACTGTCGTCTAGGGGCTCTTTTGTATTCCACGCGAGGATCTTTATTGGGGAATAAGGTGTAGGATGCTCGGCATAAGCAAAATAGTGTGCCCATATATGCCCTTATAAGCTTGCACAGCGAATAATTCAACGAGAAAATTCATGCAATTGTACTTGTTAACTGAGTTCAAGAAACGAGGAGGCTCTCGGGACGACACCCATATAACTGTTATTTATTGTATTATGAAAATTCATAGTGAGACTTGTTTTAAGGGGTTATCGTGCAGGTCGATCGAAGTGCGTGATTGAACAGCGCGCTGTGCTGGTTCCTAGTTGGGTGACGATGTTTACAACCGTTGTATATTATATTGGAACGTTATACTCAAAAATGAACAAAAAATTTTGTTCAGGCGTTTCACCAGCTGTACGGATGTTCAGACGACTTTAATATTTGAAAATATAGCGCTTTCTATACTAATGTTAATAATATCATAAATGCGGCAGTGTGTTTGTTGGGTTGTCTTCCTTGCATGTCTTGAAAGACTGACGCGATTTTTTGCATAGATGACATTGAAGAGCGACATAAGCTACTTTTATTCTGAAAATATACTACAAGATTCCTACGGGACAGTTGTTAAAGATCTCAGGTGAAGCTGCCAGTGTAGCAATATTATAAAACAGCCTGTCTCTAAGGAGTTGTAAGACATAATATTGCGTTTGTTTTTATGTTATGCGACACGACTATTTAACACGATCGCCCCGTCACGATACAGCAGAATGTTTATTATGTGATATTAAATGTTTCTGATTTTCCGATGTAATACCGTTAATATCATCAACCTAACACTGGTCTCAACAAATGCTCGCGGATTAGCAATATATCGGATTCTAAACGCTCTTTCACGACACGGTTTAGTGCACATGTCCACGATAATACCGGGACGTATCGTATCACGGTTTATTATAATATAACCGACAACGGTAGATTGCAAACATGTAAAGTAACATACGCTTTTATGATTATAACTGCACGGATGGCGTAGAGGATCTCACCACTGCCACCACGTCGAGTGATGTGGGTTCGATCACCACAAGCGATGAAACTTTATGTGATGAATAAATATTTGTTCCAAGTCTGAGCTTTTGTGTGCATGTTTGAATGCTCGTAAAGTCTCCCGCGACACAGAAATTAATTAAATTATTCCTAGTTTGGCAAATTGTCTTTTCTAACCTATTAATTAGGAAGCAGCGGCACCTCGGTGGCCAAACACAATAGATGTTTATATTAAAAACAAATATATAAATAGGTACCCTATAAAAAGATACGCCAGTAAGATATAACGATGTCCTAACACAATAATTTTGTTCTTATCCCTTACTAAGGTATAATAGTTAAAATTTATTAGGTATAAGACAGATTGCATTTACAGTTCTGTCCAATTAGCATGTTTCTCTCTAGCCATAAAAGTTCATAATTAAGGTAGAATTGCTACCTGTATAAGTCTCCCACGCACTGAAGCTTAAGCAACTAACATAAGAGCATAATTGCATAACCTAGGAACCATAGCCTTCGACAAGCATTAACATTTACCCCATAATTTGAACTCGTTCTTATTGCTTGATATATTCTATTCCTTTTCTTGGAAGTGCATGTCTTTTCCTAATACGAAAGTTAATAACTCGAGTTTTATACGGCACAGTTCTCTAAAGAGGTTAATAGATATTTGTTCTATTTAAAACAGTAGTTAGAGAAGATTTAAGTACTTATATAACGGCTATTACATTTGAAATAATAGGCATTTAATATGTTGTAAAAAGATTAGATATGTTAATTATTGTCGACCAACATGAAAACATACTGTCGACAATTACAATACTAATGGGTTTATACTTTGGTATTTAAGTTACACGCAATTACACGTTAAGTTAACAGCATTAGACGGTTAAACTAATTCAACAACACGTCGCATAAAACGATTACACTAGTCATTCGAAGCGTGAGAGCGAACTACCCTCGGCGGACCATTCTAATCGAAATTACAACAAGCACGAAGCACGACCGGCGGTATCGCACCGGGCTGAGTCGCGCGCCGCGCCGCGCCGACTGCCGGCTCCGACGGGCCCGGTGAAGCAGCCGCTGCCCGCGATTTATTAGCCGGACCGACCGACGCTCCTTCAATTATTAAGCATTTAATTATAGTCACTACTGAGATAAATCGCGAACAATTATTTCTAACTCCTAACGACGCAGCGGGTTGCCCAATGGCCGATATTTCGCGCTAGCGGCTCCTACGAGCTAATAATTGAATTTCCCCGGAGAACAATTGCTCGATTACAGCACAGCCCGACACGGATCGACGCCTAATGAATCTCCCTGCTGTCTAGTTATTTACCGAGATAAACTCTGTGTTTACTGGGTACATGCGCATGATTGCACGAGCTACCAATAAATTAGATTTATCAGCTACCTACGTACTTATAGTTTGTTTGAAACAGATTTTAGCGACCTAATGTCAACTAATTATATCATTCGTGCACGATTATGAGAATCTAAACATGTTTTCTCGAAATACAAAACTAAATAAGCCATTTTAAGAACAAGTATTTACAGTTACGTCATTTATTATTTCGTCACAATCGATCTAAACGCAGAACACAGCGACTAGTGAACATTCGCGAGTTTCCTACTGAGCTATAATTTCAGTGGTTGCTAACCTGACTCCTCACAATAACACCACGTAGAACCATTAAACATAATAATCTGTTTCGAAACGCGGAGCAAATCAATATCGGGTATTGACCGACGCACGCGCCGGCGCACGGCTTCCAATCAATGGGATGCAAGCCCCATTTCACGATTTCAATATATTTTAATGAAATGTCAGCACTTAGTGAAATCTATATTGTGTAAGGTGAGCCGAGTTCCCGGCCTTCCCTTCAATATTAGTAATCAGTTTACGAAATAAAGAAAACAATGGACTGGTTGCAATAATAATTGTATTAAGAAATTTATGCATTAGGTTAACTGTATTTCAGTGCCCTGTTTTAGTTATTTATTAAAATAACAATAACAAAACTGAATTACACTTAAAAGTCAATTGCAAATACCTGAGAAGACACCTCAATGACTTGTGTATAATGTTTCAATTGACTTGAAGAGTTTCATATCGCCGCAATATCTAATAGCTTGGCCTCGTCATAGATTACGTGCGATATCAGCAAGATTAGCCCGTGGCTATTAAATAAAAGTAAAACTCAACCGTTGCTACGTTCGGAGGCTATGAAGGCGGCGGTGTCTAGTGGCTAGATGTTCAATATCTATTAGCGGTAATATCTTAGCGGAGAGATGGCTCTGGCCCAGATCTGAAGCCGGTTGAACCAGTTCTCCGAGCATCCTTGCGTAACACCGCCGAGCGCCAGGCCGCTTGCAAAAATGCATTACAAAGCTCCCAATAACACACGCCCCTTAAAAGCTTTTCAAGATTTGCGCGTAACAGATTACACGTGACGCTGCTACAAGCACGACTCACATTAAATTCATGACCGTTACGCAATATGCACCGATTTTCGACAAGAAAAACGCATAAACTGGAGTTTATTACTGCAATGTCAAATAATAAATCACCAAATTATAATTACGCATGTCTCTACCACGCCCTAGAATGACATGTAATTTTGTTTCGTAAATTATACAGCGACATATTATTTATTGCGCTTCTTTAAATATTTTTGCATAACTACATCATTTAGGTAGAAGGCGACCTCCAAAACTGAATTTTAAAGAGATGTGCAGTAGACGAGTCCGTTTTAGATACGCTCTAAAAGTCTTATATACTATAATAGTGTGATTCAATATAGTGTTATCTTCTAAATCTTTGTTTATCTGATTCTACATTATTATTTATGGATACGGCTATATAATGATTATTTATAGAAATTTTGAAAGTCATTTAGGATTACTAGAACAGTGCAGAACGTCCGTGTCGTTACATAAAATCACAGCAGCTCTATAATAATTATGAGGCGGGTAACACAAATATGCATGCGATAAGATTTGATCTCTATTGTAAGGGTGTAAGAATGAGATTAGCAGTCAGTGTCAACGGGCGCGTTGCTTATCTGGTGCTAAGTTCCCATGCTACTTAGACGCCGGCACAAGACTACAACATCGTAACATGATCTTCGTGATAATTTATTGTTAAGAGCGAAGAAAGCGTGCGCGCAGCCTGTCCTTATTAAGTGATCCATACATCAGGAGCGCCTCTGTTCCATGCGATTATTCGCTTAGATTAACGGTAGTATCGCCTCATGTCTAACCGCAACTTCAAACAAAACCATTTCAAATGAACGATGTGTTCAGTCTAAGCTTATCTAAAGCGTATTTCTTAAGATAAGCTTAGCATGAACACACCCAGCCTGTTGAGACAATGCGCTATTTTCACCATTTTAGAATTTTCTCAATTCAGGTGAGGTCAGCTTCCTGTACAACTCGATTTAGCTGATTCGTTAGAGGTGCGACACAGTGCGATACGTAGTGCTGACAAGATACTACTGTCGATAAATAGCGACGATTATTTGTTTAACACGATCATAATAAATAAATCTTTTATGTCTAGACAACAACGTTTATCTAGACCGATATGTAATAAGTATATTAGAAACACAATCCACTTCAATATGCCATGTAACATACTTGTTATATATTGTATGTAAAACAAGATAATGCTTTTTCTAATATAAAATTTTAATAACATTTTTGGTACTACAGATACTTTAGCAATTTAAATATTACGGGTATGCAATTTACTTGGTTGCAGATTACTGATTGTGTAGCCTCGTAGCGGGCGCATGCTCAGGCGCAGACATGGCTGCCCTCACTAAAATGTTAATAAAATTACACTCGAATGCAACGGACATTATAGTTAATGCGGCCAGTTAGAGACGGTTACGCTAGGGTTTCATCTAACACATTTCGTGTTTCGCTTAATTTATAACTAGTTCTGTAGGCTGATAATAATTTCAAGTCATCCAAGTCTTCATTTCTTTATGACACCCGTTTATAACCATATAGTTGACTGAATTGTAGGGTTGTCATTTCAACTTTACAACCATTTACATAAAGGTACTAAGGAGTGATTATATACCTATACATACGGAATAACTACTAGAAAACTAATTATATTAGGAAATATACTACCAAGGTGACAAATAAGCATAAGATCCAACTAACACTAAGCAGTTACTAGACGGAACCCATGGTCGTTTCTAATACCAGGGGTATCACTTGCGCTATCGAATATAGGAATGATAGATGGGAGGAAAGGAATGTGAAAAGTATATAATGTCCTGTATATAATAACTAGTTGACCTGCGCCACTTCGTCTGCTTCACATAAGATAATTCTTCCCCGTTTTTGCAACATTTTTCATTGACGCTCCGCTCCTATTGGTCGTAGCGTGATGTTATATAGCCTTTAGCCTTCCTCGATAAATGGGCTTTCCAACACTAAAATAATTTTTCAATTCGAACCAGTAGTACCCCAGTTTAGTGCATTCAACCTAACAAACGAACAAACAAACTCTTCAGCTTTATAATATTAGTATAGATAAAAGGGAGATATGCAAGCTTTCGGAACTCTTACTAACCAGGCTGTAACCGTATTCCCACCCAGGCTGGCTTTCTGTTCGAAAATAGTACGTGCCGGACTTATCAAATCGTAAATTTATGATTGATAGAATTTGATCAACATTTACAATAAGTGCATATTATGCAACCTATTTTTATAACAGTCTTGCCTCCTCCTTTATCCATTAGACGCATAAACATGGTTAAACTATACCGTTAAATGTAGCAGTTCCCTAAGCAAATGACAAACAAATCTTATAAGCAACTGAAAGCACAGCATGTGGAACTACGGCGTCTGCTTGGCTTGGTTAGACATAACATACGTGTAAAGTGCCATTTATGTAAATAGAGTTTGTTTTGGCTCAATAGGAGAGCTGGAGGCTGTGGGGTCAGCAGAGCGACTCGTGACCGAGGGGCGCGCGGCGCGACGTGCCGTCACGACCTCGCCCTCGTCGCCTCCAAATAACATGATATTACTCACTAACTGGCCATTTCACGCCACGTCCGCCCGGCTATCTCTATGAAAATATTGTTTGTAACTAATATGTCGATCGCGTGATTTACTGCTCGCTATAATTTACTGCTAATCATATATATCTATAGCGCTAGATGGATACACGGTAACATGTTTTTTAAATTTACACTCCTGCCCTGCATAATAGAGAACAGCTTCTCCAGTATGAACCTCTTTTACGAAAAGTCTGAGTGCCAGAAATCTAGGCTAGCAGATTTTAAACTATTTTTGTATAGTTTTAAATGGCAGCCTAGATCGCTGTGTATAGTTGAGACTTGCCATACCAATAATATTTATTAACCTATTGAGTCGCAGGGGCACACCGGCGGCTGCACACAATCACAATATTATTTTTCAATTACGTCTGGAATTCCAAGAGTTGACATGTTAAGCTAGCAAATTATACATAAATACATAGTTCACGCCTATATTCCCAAAAGGCAAGAGTGTATTACACCTACATTTCGCCACCACCAGAGTTTAGGTTCCACTTAATAGGGGTCAGCCTATTGCCATCTACGTAGTTCTAGACATCGTGGTTATACTAAGAATTATTGGACAGGAAAGCTCACGGAAATCGAACCCGAGACATAATTCACAGCAATAATATTAACTACCGCTGCGCCAACCTTTTATCATATTAGGGCAGCATTGCTAAATATGTTCTTTAGGCAGGTATTAACAATTGTCGTCACGTCATTAATGATTAGATGTTTTTTGCAAAACATAGTTACTGCTTCAATACTGGTTTCATATAATAGATAATACTCTCCCAGTTAAACCGAATAATTCATCTCATCCAAATATTCATACCAAACAATTGATAACCATGGGCCCTTAAATCAATATAAGAAATTATAACAGTACTAGCTGCGTTTTCAACCAAGTTAAAGACTATTGCTCTGCCCCCGTGCTTAGTAGCGTGATGTTATATATCATACTACCTTTCACGACAAAAGAAAATACGAACTACCTAACACAAAAATATTTTTAATAATATTTTTTTAATATTCTACTACATACACACAACACCATCTAGCCCAAACTAAGCAGAGCTTGTACTATGGGTACTAGACAATGGATAAACATACATATATACTTTTTCTTTTGTAAATACATACATGTTATACATAGAAACACCCAGACCAAGTCAAACATCCATATTCATGCACACAAATATTTGACTTGTGCGGGAATCGAACCCGCGACCTCAGACGTGGCAGTCGCTTACACTAACCACTACGCCATCGAGTATATTCTAAGTTATACAGATAAGCGCGTCCACACAAACAAAAAAATTACAATCTCTTAAGCTTTTATAATATTGTTATAGATAAGGCATTAAAACCAAAAACCTCAGAGGTTGAATCCTGGATCACAGTGAAAGCTGCATGATAATTTTTTATACATTGGTTTCCTTATTGCCCTTCCAACTCTATGGGAATACACGGAATGATTCAATTAATATGAAACTGTATACCGTCGCGTATAATGTATTCGATTACTCGGCGATGTATATTATAATATTTACATTGACTAAGTGCCAAGAGGTCACCCCGTATCCGTGTACTGACTTCAAAGATCTAGGATTACTTTAGAATGTAGATTGCAAAGCAATTAAACTTTAAACGTAACATCACGCCGGATTATCTCTGATGAGATAAACAGAGGTATTTAATATACACATATTTTGTCAACTATTTTTAGTCGTACTTATGTATGTAATGAGACGTATTGTTGTCTATCTGGCATAGTACCGTTATGTTCTCGAATTTCTAATTTAAAACTTATAATTAGTATTCTATAGTCACCTAATTGTCTATACGTGAAATTGGATTATATTACTAATTGTTTTTATGTTATTAAAAAGCACAAAACCTCAGGGGATCAGACAGGCAGAACAGATACCCATCTGTATGTCGATGTAATTTTAAAAATATTTGATTAACAGATACAAAGATCATCCAGAATCGAAACAATTATTCGTGTATCACGCTATAGCTCAGTGGGGAGACCAACAGACTACAATGCAGAGGGTCTCGGGTTCGAACCCACGTCACGCACCTCTAACTTTCGGAAGTTATATGACTTTTCGAAATTATGTGCGTATTAATTGATAATTATCGCCCGCTCCATGCCTCGGAGAGCACGTTAAGCCGTCGGTCCCGGCTGCCATGAACGTCTATGGCAGTCGTTATTAGGAAGTTAGTGCCCTATAATATCCTGACATTGGTCTAGCCTTAGGGTATCGTTAGCCTTCATTAGGCTATTATTCAGGTTGCGGAGGTCAGGTGGCAGCCGCTCCGTGTAGAAACTGATACCCAGTCCAATCCGGTTAGACCAGAAAAGCTGACCCCAAGTGACTTGGGAATAATAAAGGCTAGGAAGAAGCTAGTTCTCTTCTCGCGTGGGCATTGCTGAGGCAAATTAAACTAATGTGCTATTCGTGCTATCATAGTCTATCCTAAATTCACTCAACATGTGTTTGCCTATATTAGTTTATTGAAAGAAAAATCACAATTACTCATGTCAGTTTTTAGTATCAGCTTATAAATGGATAGTTACATTGACTAAGTACTACCTTCTCAACGAAACCGAAACCACTATGTGCACTACTCAACTGCAGGACACCATCATTATTTAATTTTAATTGCTTTGAATATGAATTATACGAATTGTTACCGTTGATAAATAAACTACAGCTTAAAATATTTCATCACAGGTATGTACGTACCAACATTATGTAGCTATGTGCGAAAGTGTGGTCGGCCGTCGATCGATCATGCTTTGAATCAGCCGATGTCATACACGCAATATCTTTTATTCGTGATATTTAAGCTTTATAGCTTCGAGAAGATCACTGAGAAATAACCATCGTAATTAACATACTCTTATTTCTTACCTATAGTAATTATAAGATACATGTCATTGTGCTAACTTAAAAATGTAAACAATTGTTTATGTATTTATTTTCTTCATGCAAAGCATACACACGCACACACATATACCCACCATGTTCTATTTCTATTTTGTATATTGCAACAATTATAATAAAGATCATAATGTATCGTAATGTAAATGTAAAGATCGTAATGTACCAATGACACAAGTTAAATCTTACTTTGGGTACCAGTGTTCGAACAATTATTGTCTTGACCTAATATTGTATTAACTTTGCTGTTTTTAAAACTGTGTACTTATTCTGGGAAATAAACTTTATTATTATTAATTCGCGTACCAGTTTAATCGCCTATGTCCCTGAAGGGATAGGCAGAGATGAATATAATTACACCCATATTTCACCAACTATATATAGTTTAATTTCCACGGACTTTGATGTCTACCTGCCACAGTTCTAGTATTATTTGCCACAGTTATAGTATTTATTGATAGATAAACCTTAATATCAAATCCAAGGCGTCATGTATGGCAGTCGCAAATTAAGTAAAGTTTTAAATTAAGAATTTGTAGCCAGTGACAAGTAAGCCTCTGCGGGCATGCTTCAAACTATCTACCCGAATAAGTGTAGTGCTAATAAAGTATAAAGATAAATTCGTCGTCCTATAATAGGCTTGTCTATACGCCAAATTTAAATAGACCTGACAAAAAAAATCAAAAAGATCAAAATATGTTCATTCATATACACTTAATTTACCTGTTGCCATGTTCAGCAAAGCAAGGGCGTAGAATTAATGAGAAGAACTGGCAAAAAACTCACAGCCACTCTTTTCAATCGCCAAATTTACAGTATTGTATATTTTACAAGTTTTCTTGTAAGGAGCTGCAATAATTAAACCACTTGCCACTCGTAAAACAGTCATGCAATAAGTTAAGTAATATTTCAAAGTTAGCCTCTAATAGTAGTTTATGGTTTAATATATAAACAACGCGAGACCATATTACAGTCCGAGATGAACTCTAAAATATTAAGATAAGAGAAAACAAAACATTGCTAGAATCCACAAAACCAAGACCGACCAGTCACCACAAGTAGGACCCATTCACGAGTACAACGCAGACAGACTCATAGTTGCTATGAATGTAAAAGCCAATTATCAAGGGCTTATCTATTTCAAGCAAAGTGAAACAAATATTTACTTCAAGCAAGACGATTACCTACTCCAAAATATAAGTGTTGGTGATCATATCTACATGAATATTGAACGATTTCTTCAAGTGGGACGCATTTTATGGTCAACTAGCTATGCATAGCATTGCTCGCGTAGTTGCCTACATTTCGTTATATACCTACTCAGTTATAATGACGGAATAAACTGACACACAAACAGAAACTATGACCACATGGCACATCAGAGATATTCTAGAGAAAAGACCAGGTTAAGCCCACGAACGGGAGTAAGAATATAACAAAATCAATTAAGCAAGAGACGTATGCCGACATTGTAGCTATATGAGGTCTCCAACTACCCTTCCGGAACAAACGGAAAATGCTAAAAGCCATTGATCTGTATTTAAAGTCCACTTAATAGTCAATCGCGATAGTGTCATAGTGTCATTTTCAAGCGCATAACTACAGAGAATCCCGCTCCAAGACTCGTGATGGTGAAACAGACGTGGCACCATTTGACGTCCCTAGCCGCTCGTACCGGTGTTTCCCTCTGTTGCCTTTAAGATATGCCTGCCTATGGTGGCAATTCAGGCGGTTTTTCTAGTGAGTCAGCAAGTCACCATCTGCCATTCCGACTGCATGTAGAAATTGCTAGCAAACGCCGTTTTTATTATATTTGCTAGAACACCATCCAACACCTATGGGGATAGGTTAGGATAGTTCAGATTTATTGGCTTCCATATGTAGCAATAGTCTTCTACGCCTGCCGCATTTAATGCTTTGTCGGGTTTTACATCCCAGGCCCTCTTGAAGGCTCTCTGCATGTAAGACATATCCCCGTATAAGCGATTGGAGTAGGGAATTATACCTACTAACTTGAAATAATTAGGCAGTACCTGTGAAAGAGAAGCAAATAATCATTTATTTGCCAAATTGTTTTTTAACCATCTTAAGGTCTAGTATAAATAGTTAAATTTCAATAGATAAAAGTAGAATAATTGCTTGTAGACTCCACACTAAGTCTGGTCTGTCTATAAATAGAATAATTTCTACATTAATTACTAATTCTTACATTAATCTATTTACAATTGATTTATATTTATACGGATACTGATCAAGTAGTAGCGCAAGCCAGATAATTCAATTAGCATTTACAGATAACTGAATTTATAATTTGTAAATTGATTCAATAAATAAGAAACTATACTGAACTGTATGAAACAGGCTAATAAACGCCGAGAACTTATTTTATTGAACAAGCTTATAATTATTTGATCTTGACAAGTAATGGCAATCACTTAAGCATATGAGGTCTACACTACATACACATCACCACAGAACATACATAGAAACCTTATTCTTCGGTGCATACCACCGATGGCAAATGTTCATATGCTTATATGTTAGGTCAAGCTAACAAAAACTTACTAGGTTTTCCTGCTAAGAAATCTCAATAGCCCGGCGTTAGGAAGTTGGCGGTGTAAGACACCCCATGCCTTGGAAAGCACGTAAACTCATTGATACTACGCTTGATCTCTCTCAGGTGTTGTATTGGCATGCCATCATACTATATACAGGGTGATTTTGAAATCGTGTAATTCCTTTTAACCACGCATTCTACTGGTGATATAGAATAACCCTGACCATATTTTTATTTAATTAGATTTATTTTTTTTGAAAATTATTATTCCGTTTTTTTCGTGAAATGGTGTCAGATAGTCATATGTTAACCAACCGAGGCAATTTTAATTTTTTACTAATTAAAATAAAAAATCATATTAATAATTAATGTCGTAACTAATAACGGGCGGTCCTTTTTATTGCCCCTTATTATGTACGACATCACTTATTGTTATGTTATTATTTTTAAATTAAAAAAATATTAAGATTGTGTCAGGTGGTTAAAATATGACTATATGAAATCATTTCATGAAAAAAATCTGTACTTTAATTTTGCCGAAACCATTATTCTAATTAAGAAAAAATATGGTCAGAGTTATTCTATATCACCAGTAGAATGCGTGGTTAAAAGGAATTACACGATTTCAAAATCACCCTGTATATCGTATGAGAGTGAGGGAATAGAGAGTGCACTAGTGTTGGCACATACACTTGTGTAGTATAATATCTCCTGCGCAAATAACCAGACTCCGTTAAGATTTGAAATGAAATTTGGTCTGAAAGACATTATTATTATTATATAAATCGGGATTCTCCACTTAATGCTAGTCTAGAGTTTGCTGGTACCACCAAGCGTACTATTTTAGTTGTGGAACACATTTGCAAACCACCCGAAGAGCCGAGTAGACATTACTTGCAGAATGGCTCTTTTTTTCTACTTGATTACTGATTTTCCATCCTGCTAATAAGCTAATTAAGCATTATTCTCCCTTATCCCTAAGTGTTTACTGCAGTTTAAGAATGCTTGTAGTTATTGCCAAAAATACTGTATTCATAAATAGATTTTTAATTCACTCACTGTCTACAATTTAACTACCTATATATTTTTTGCTGTATCTTTGCTTATATTACATAATTAAATTTTGTTGTTTTTGTGCTTATTTAATATTAAATATGTTATATGTATTAATATTAAATATGCTGTATCTTTGCTTATTTAATAGTAAATAATGATATTTACTAACCCTATGACATTTTATAATACACTGCAATAAATAACGTGACATATTCTAGTTCCGTAAGCTATTTTATAAAAGTATATAATCATTAATAACATACCAAGACTATTTATAATTATTTACTTTAATGCTTATTACACTGCCTCCATCCATAAGTTGGATGAGTTGAATTCTCAGATCGATCAAAGTTTTCTGTCAAGTAATTAAGTATTTTGGTCAATTAATTCTCAGTAGAACCACGGATCTTGATACTATGGACGGTAGACGCCTATAGGCTCATCCCTCTATTACATGCGAACTAAAACCATACTTGGTGAAATGTAGGTGTAAGACACCACCGCCTATCCCTTAGTGGATAACCCCGATAAGGTAAACGGAGCTACGTACATATAGCTATATAGTACTAGGTTTTGGCCGTGGGTTCATACGCGGTAATCTAGGTTTTGTCGGGAACAGTACTTTTTCTAAATGAAAGGTATCGGTCGACTAGTTAAAACGTCTCACAGTTAGGGTCTCCAATTCATTATAAAGTTAATATTAAGTTATGATGTATAATTTACACTCTAATATAATTATAAGTAAATAATTCAATCAAAAACCTTCTTCTATATACAATACTTACATAGCCTTCATACACACGTGAAAGAACTTCATAAATATTATTCTAGGAGTATTAAGGTAAAATATAAAAACACGATACACATTCATTATTTAACAATAAGACTACACTACGATTATAAAGTTCACTGCATGTTATATAGTAGACATAAAACGTAGTAATTTCAGCATTCCTCTTGCAATCACGACAAAATTACTTTAAACATTAATTTCAAGCGAAGTTATAGGTGCAGCGATGCAATCAATGTGAAATTCTTAATTCGCATTTTTTCTTCTGTCCCGGAACATTTATCGATAAATTGAGCCGAACGCACATAAATAAACTTAATGAGGCAAAATCATGGCGTACAGCATATCAACCCACATAGCTAGTTGTTATTTGAGACAACGTATATTTTAATTAAAAGACCAAATAAATATCATCCCGAATGTATTGGCATTGCTAAATGGACACGAGTAAAATTCACGATTAAATCTCAAATTAATTAATTAATTTTATGGAAAAGTTACTGTTTGTTTAAAAAATATGAGTGCAATATCTCATACCGTGTTTACAACTATCGAATAGGATATTGAATTTAATTAAACGTACCAACGAACTCTGTTCAATGACAAAACAACAAAAAACGTACCTATCGAGATTCGCGGCTCCAATTAGAATCCGTTTTGTTGTGATTAAAGATAGCTGCGAGTCCATTGTTTAGTGACAATCGCGGCGAGTGGTCAAGGAAGGTGCGACGGCGATCGCTCACCGGCTGTCAGGTGGTAATGGCCAGTCCCTTGGCACGTTTAGTGAAGCCACTCGATCATCAACACTCATTTTATTAAATGTTCAACGATAACAGTGCGTGCGGTGCCCACCGTGCGTTACGACACCTTTGTTAACTATTAAACACGCGCTTCTGTATTAGCTTTTTCTCTGTCACCAACATAGATTACGTTCAACGAGCTCTAACTATGATCAATCAGTTTCGTGACACCGATTTAGATAGAAAATGGCTCCCGACAAACGATTATTCAAAGACCGTGCCGTGCCTCACACGAATATAGTATGTAGAAATATTCATTATATTACTTAAAAACAGACTACAGTTTTTAATATTTATCTATTTTATTTTAGTCTTTTTCGCACTCAAGACCTACCGTTACTTAATAGTCTCATAATACATCAAAACAGTTATGAAAAAATGGTAACATTGTGTCAACTATTTACAAATTTTGATAAACTTTTTACATATTTATTACATATCGTAAATATATATATATATATATAACATTACGAATAAAGTAATTTTCCAAACAAAACAAAATAAAATTACTAAAATGTTACGCACATAGAGTGCAACATTTTAGTTATTTTGTTCAATTTAAGTGTATAAAGACTGACTAATTTTATATGAACAAAACAATAATATATAAATTATGTTAGAATCTTCAATATTAAGAATATACGGTAATAGACTTTGTATCATTTGTGATTTTTACTATTATAATTGATTAATTTGGAATACATATTGATCTTATAGTAGGTAAGCACTTCAAAGTTTTATTTATTCTAAATACCTACCTATAATAATACTGGTTTACAATATTAACAAATTTAGAAGTAGAAATATGAAACTTGTTGATTACGTCGCTTGCAAATTGTATTCATATACATAAGTAAACCTGCACTAGACAAACCTCTTGGATACTTGCTTGTAAGCGTGCAATGAACATAAATAGATATGCATGACAGTTGCAGACAATTCATTCTCATTAGCTTATTCATGACAAAATTATAAAATTATTCCCAAATTAGTGTTACAAAATTCAAACAGGTGAGCAAACGGGTATTTTACTATGTAAGCTAAACGACTTTCGGTAAACGAGATGTCGCAGGCCTTGAATCTACAAGCGTTTACAAAATACACTGGTAAAGCGCAGAGCTCTCCGGCGCGTCGCGTCGCGTCGCCGAAGTGCTATCACATTTGAATTTTGCATAAATAGGCACACTTGCGACCAAAATATACAATCATCATCCGACTAATGCTATTACACATATATAATTACACTAAATGCATATACCTACAGCTATAAGTAACGAAAACACGATAAGCAACATCATAAATCTGCAATTATGCAATTATATGCATAGCGCATGCATTTGTGTAAACAATTTTATTATATAAAGCTAGCTTGTGCTTGAATAGTCGACGAAAACCCAGTTTTAAAGTTATATAACGATTATGTCGGTGCATCGCAAAAAACAAGTCGAATTAAGTGAAAATTAAAATAAAAGCCGTACCTACATCAGCATAAGTAGAGAGAAAACAAGCGCATTTACATGATTAAGTGGAAATGTTCTGATTAATGGTTTCTCCCGCTGACCCCTATGGAAAACGCAGTAAGCAGTGATTAAGTTTTTATAAATATTCATTATCAATTTTATATTATGTTCGTAATATACGTCGGAACTGGTCCGTTTTCTCTTTCGTCGAAATCGTGCAAGTGCAGGACAATAAATCAGAAGTGTAAAGTTGCCTCAATTTACGCTCATTATTTCAGTCTTTACGTGCAATTTGCCGTGGGCTAATTGTATTAATTAATGTCCATTAACTTTGGATGCGTTAAAGCTGTTGTCATTTTGTTTCTTTTCTTAATTTTGACCTCGTGCCGTTTGGTGTTCACTCAAGCAAATATAGGCAGGTATGTGCTAAAAGCATAATTAAAATTTACATACTTATTTGGTTTATTATTTGTTAGTTAAAATTTTTGTTGTCCTAGATTATTAGTATTTACCAATGCCAAATAATACAATATACTAAAATATAAAGACATAATAAATAAGGTTGTAAAACAAGAAATTTTTGGAAAATAAATAGCTAATTTCATAATAAATGCGAAACATCCCGTTAAATCTGTATTATAAAGTGGGACTTGCAATAAAGTACTAGCACATTTAAACATTTGTAACACCGGTCAGATGACCGATATAAATTTATTAAAAAATAAATTTTACTTAATTATTAGGCCTAGGCAAATTTAGGTTTAGCCAAGAAATTAGTCAAGTGCATATTGAAATTAGAAAATACTGTTCGATGAAAAGTACCCAAGTTCGTTTCTCTACCCTTGACAACGTGTATACGAAATTTGATGATAATTGGTCAAATAGTTAAGGCGTGAAAGCGTAACCAACAAACAAACTCACATTCGCATTTATTATATTAGAGATAATCGGCAAACCGTCATTAATTTGACAACGACAAAGCTAATTTTGTTTTCAATCTTTGATTTATGTATATCTTGAGAAATTGCCAAAGATGACGGGCTCCTACAGTAAATACATATATACGTGTTATTATATTTATTATAGATATTATTGAGTAGATATAATTACTTTTACTTGTGGAACAAAACATTCCGAGTAGTAGTATTTTAAAATTAAAAATAACAATTACATACATATTTCTTTAACATAACATTATTATTTATTTATTTAGCAAATAACAGTTCGATTCGATACCGTTGGATAGCAATAACAAGATTATTAGTATATTATTTTTCATTTTAGATTACATATTCTTAACATTGATAAGCTCGTATGCGCAAGCTACTCGCATGGGCTATATGCACGTGTTAATCATACGGGCTACTTGCACGGATTGTTCACATCGGTTGTTTCCATAACGTACATTACTCGCGCAAGCGTCTAGACTTTTGCGGGTAGTATGTGTAGGTAGGTATGTATGTATGTATAAGCAGAAGCTACCCGCAAGCGCATGTTATTCGTACAGGCTACCTGCGCGACTAACTCGCGTCGACCGTTCACACGACGCATACAGACCACGCAAGTATCTCAACTTACGCATATTACTCGCGTTGTGTACCAGAACCATTAAAGTTCAACTTTTAAGTCACTTATTTATTGACAAAATAGCTTATGACACATTGAATGACATGAAACGAGTTTCAAAAGTTCTTTCTGTGCAAATTGTGAGCCGCATCGCCGAAAATTAAAAGGAGAAATATATTTGCATGTTTACAGTAGAGTAAATCAAAGAGGAAAGATATATAATTGAAAACCGTTGTGTATCGCCGGGCACGTGTGTTGTGCACGCTATGCCTCTCAGCATGTAGCGGCACCGGGATTGAATGTAATTAGCAATTTTGCACAGCGCTGTCGGCGCGGTGTGGCGGCTGTGATGGGTGACCCCTCGGTCACTCCGCCCGACCGGCTGACCGTGTTGCACCACATGCTGAATTATTGGAGTGAAACAGTACCCAGATGGTCTAGACATACGTCATCTATGTTTGTGACGTCACTCAATAAAAAAGGTCAACTGACCTGGTTATTCTTAACTGTAACCTTAACAATTGTAGCGCATAATTTAAACAGATGTTGATATTTTGTATAACAACTATTTGTTTTCCCATAATGTATAACACTAATACCTACAGACTAAAACAACGCGCTTACTGATTAAAACATCACCTAAGCCGCATATTGCTGATTCCTTGCTATCCAGAGTTTTCAAGACATCTTGTAAACATATCAATTGTATAGATAATGCTAAAACTTAATTTTGAATCATAAAAGCTTTTGCTAAATATAGCTTACAGCTATAAATATTTATAATTGTCGTTTAATTATGAAGAAAGAAGATTTATAAATATACAAGTTCAGTAAGTTGCATTAGGTAAATGTGAAACAATCTTGATAAAACTACTATTTAACAAGATATCTAAAACCTGCGAGCACTAATGCCTACTTAAGTTTCAGTATGCAGAAGCCAACATCCGCTTTTAATATTCGTGACAACCCTACTTCTAATCGTGGGAGAGGGCACTGCCAATCGACCTAGTGCATAAATATAAAACAACTTCATTGCACACACATAACACCAATATTTATGGTCAGGACAGGCGGGTCACCGGAGTGCAGGGTTCCACCGTATCTTCATACGCTCCCGTACTTTCAATGCGTATTTGAATATGGCAAGGACGGAGAAGTATTGAATATGTTTCAGCTGGCTAGCACCGTGGGACAAATGCATTGTTGTGGGCCTCCGAGCCGCGGTCGCAGCACACGCCTCTGTGCTGAGGCGGGGCGGTGAGCATACCCATTGGTTACCGTCGCCAGACCGTGACAAGTTTCATTGGACAATTCAACGAACAGTGAAAGTGACGAAACGCTTTGTACGAAGCACCTTGCGCAAAATTACCTATTACTAATTAGGTCATTGCAACCCGTAATGCGAGCCGTGCTTATAGTTTAATTAGTCTATAAAATAGAGACTCACCTACTTGATATTCATTGAAAATCAAGTAAATAACATTAAATTGTAATCACCCATCTTCCATGTAGTTGCCATAAGATTTATAACGAATATAATGACCAAGTATCTGTAGGCCTTACAGTGGACTAATATTGATTTATTCAACTATTACGATGCCCATAATTTTCTGACGTATGGAATTAGTGTCTTGTCTTATATATGTTCCAATAGTGCAATTTTATTGACTACGTAATTGAACTATACTTCATTGCTTGCGACATCATATTTTAGTAATTCATCAGCTTATTGTAGCGTAAATTTTTGTTTACTTCCCGGAAGGTGCGACGGTAGTGAATGCTACGGCAGTGTGTGAGATCTCACGTTCGATTCTCGGGTAGGATAAAGTGATATTTTAAATATCATTAGCAGCACGGAGCCTGGAACTGTGCTTGTAGATGGCTATAAACTCGGCCCATGTTAAGTGGGACGCAAAGACAAGCTGCGTAATACATCTCTGCCTATAGCCTTTGGAGATATACCTACATAATATCGTATAATTTCGTTTGTTTATAATTTTAAATATTAACTATTTTCTTGAGTGTTATATATATATATAGTCTATAGTCTTCGAGTGTTAGAAAGATACCATATCCGATTTTTGAGCCACAATAGTTTTTATTTAGAATTGTTCAAAGAAGGTTGGTTAGTTGGCGAATGGGTCAATATGCTCGCCAACTACTTCGTGGGACCTAAATAACTGAAAGTTTTATTTATTTGAACAATTTTTTCTTCTTTAACTCCCAGGTGCTCATATCTTTGTTAAATTATATTGGCTGTTATGCTAGAACCATTATGATAGTATCGGCAAATAAACGAATAATGGTCATGAACGTAAATAGCGATCTTGTAGTGCCGATTTTGATTGCCGAGGCACTTTTTATCTGGTTCTTATGTCCGGTAAAATCAGATGTACGCATATCGTTTGTGAAATTTAAATATAGCTGACGAAAAAAGGGTATAATGCATCTTTGCCTAACACCAGAAAATGTTCAGTCAGTGTATTAATAGGTATGTTATATTTCGTAACCTAAATAACCGTGTTGCATTTAAATGGATTTAAATGAATGGACAGTCCGATAAATATCTTTATACATCCAGGAAATCGCAATAACATTTAATTTTATAATGAGCGTTGCTCACCTAGATGTTAAGTACAAGACATTTATATCGTCGATAAATTACATAAAGTTTATGGAGATTATGAATAATATGGTACTAAAGAGGTAGCATGATGGCTTCCAACGAACTTCTGCGACAGATAACATATAGCGCATCAACTAACCTCTTCGAAATAAGTAGATATTTATTGGCACATTTTACAACACTTCGTGAGTATAAATTCCACAAATGTGTAATTACAATTGCAATAGTAGTGTAGGTATATCAATACAAAATGGAGATCTAAACTATCAATAGAGTGGTTAATAATGTTTAATATAATATAATATTCTACCACATACACACAACACCATCTAGCCCAAACTAAGCAGAGCTTGTACTATGGGTACTAGACAATGGATAAACATACATATATATACTTTTTTTTGTAATTACATACATATTATACATAGAAACACCCAGACCAAGACAAACATCCATGTTCATGCACACAAATGTTTGACTTGTGCGGGAATCGAACCCACGACCTCAGGTGTGGCAGTCGATTACACTAACCATAACCTATTATTATTTTTACAACGATAATTATGACATTAACTAATAATATAAACAATACATCACCCATTTATTTAAATACAAATAGCCACAGCTATATTTATAGGTAGGAATATAAAAGAAGTATGATTATGTGCCTTAAGTAATTACCAATATAATATATAAGGCACAACAGGATCACCATATAAACCTAAGCACTTCAAAACTTCAAAATGGCCTGCCCATTTTGACCTGTGGCAGTATTGCCGTCCTACTAAAGATCTCTGCCAAACAATCTTGTGTTATCTACCAGTTATTGTTTTGTTTTGCTTCTAACTGTTGCAGTGCTTCGGTTTTCCTAGTGCAGTTATCAATTCCAGGATTATGTGGACACTATACCCAATCTCTCAAAAAAAACTAAGTACGCTGTCATATATCATTTCGTTTCTGAACATCCGTAATATACGTTGAAAAGTAAAAAATCTTGTGTTGTTGACTGGCAAATCATAACACAAGTTATTACATATTGATTTATCTTTATTAAACTATTCTAAGAATAATAAACACAAACAACGTTTCCGTTCAATTTTACAAAGTTGCAGTAAGTAGTTATCTACAAAATTCTAATTCCGTATCATTAGAATTAAGTTAGCTCCATATCTCCCAGTCAGTTTAATTTGCCTAATATCTGGTCAAAACTAAAATAACAATTTGCATACACCTAACGAAATGTCAACGTACGACGGCACCTACTTGTAGTACACACCTAATTTTCTCAAGATATTATTATAAACAAATAAGACGGCGATTTCGTACAACCGAGTACATTAAGATGCAAATTGATACAAGCATAACGAGAAAATTATCATTCTGAACGACAATATTGAAGGGTGACTCAGCGTGCCAGTCCATCACCGCCGGTTGTTCGGTTGTGCTCACCGGTCTATTGTTATGCAATCTAAGAGTAGACAAGTCGACTGGCAAGCCCGCCCAAGCCCTCTATCAATCGCGGTGAAATTCGATTATAAAAATCTAGGCCATGAACATTATAAAATTAAGACGACAGTAAAATAGTTTGTACTTCTAATTGAACTAGCGCTAGTTAAGTGGGAGAGTCAGAAGCAAGAGGTTCGAAAAAACGCGCACATCTCCGTTTCCATTGTCACACCGCTTATTAAACCTTGCCTGAGAATTTTTCCTAATGTTCTCATAAGTGTGTTTTATTTGCCAATTCGGTGAGGTTCCAGTCATGGCCAATGTAGTGGACTACGGCCTAGACCTTCTCTTAGTCAGGAAATAAAATCCAGTAAGCAGACAGAGCTGATTTTGAAGTGTAGGTAACTCAAATAACACATTTTTGGTAAACCACTTGCATCGTACATACAAACTAAAAAATATTAAAAGTAGTTTAATAAAATTCCGTATAAATAAAATTTTATACGCCAGGTGTAGTAGGTACCAGTACCTATTTTAACTATAATATTTCTCTAGATATATATAAGCAGCTTAATTACTGTATTTATTTTATATATTTTATTTTACTTGCTTCCTTCAAAATATCAAGGATATTGTTGTTTTTAATGTGATATTTTACAACTACTTTCTAAGTTCGAAAATTAATTTTGCAAGTTCTTTAATTATGGAACTTTTTAATTGACAATCTGTAATAAATTTTACATTGTGTTACTTCAGTACGTATGTATAGGTAATTAGTTAGGTATAAGCTGCTTATAACGTAAATTACTAAACGTTATTGCATTAAGTAAACTTCGCAAGTTAATCACCGCATTTAATTAAAGTGACACCTCGGCACTAAATTCGCTAGTTACTTATTACAGGTATTTATTTGAACCCAGTTAACACATAGATACAGTAAAATGATTGAAGAAAATGGAGATGCATTCTGGAAGCTCGAAGAAATAATAATAATTATTATCCCCAATGGTATTCTTAAGCGTATCAATTTTATTATCAGGTTAATTAATCGTTCAGTAAGTATTTAACACTTTAAACGCTACGCAGGCAACTCACCAGGCAATGTATTGTTCGCGGATACCTGGTCACTGTGACGGCGACTTAGACAAATCTTAGAAGAAATATGGTAAAATATTACTCAGTCTTAGTTTAGTTACCTACATGTTTCATGTAACTAATTAAAAATATAAAATTAAGGGGACTATACAATCTAGTATTAACATAAACCAGTTTAGTTAAGATTTCTATTCATTATTGCCTGATTGACTTGGAAAAATAAAAAGCTTTAAATAAACCAACTGAGCACTGCAGTTTTGTGCGGTGGTCAGTAGGTTAATTCAGACTTAAATACATCATTATGTCTCAAATCATGGTCTCGTATTATCCCATATTTTTAATACCTACGTTATTGCTGAATAGTTAAGTGAAACGATTTTATAAAAATACGATAAGCTACATTAAAAGAAATCCAATAAGTAGGTATAATATTTTTAGAACAATACTTTTTATCAGGTAGGTACATCTAAAATTAAGAAACGATTCAAATATGAATTATAATACTATTTGTATCGATAAACGATTACGGTTGGTAATGTTTTATGTCGTAGAACCATCCCTGCTCATGCATTGCAGCGACGACAACGCTTCTAAATGGTTATTTTGTTGTCCTAGGTAGCGTGGCGTCGCATCTCATTGTATTAAAAAATCAATGACGCCTTAGAAGTAAATTGGACATCCGTAGTCCCTGACTTCCATCCGGAAAACAGACAAGAGGATATGTATGTATGCCTACGTTGAGCTGCCCAGACTGCCACATAGGCACCTAATAGGAAAGGATGTTTTAATCGCGTTCGACCCGTTCGTAGCATTGCTTATACGTAGGTAATTAATTAATATGATGATAAAATTCCAGTTATTATTTTTATTGTATGCAGGCTTGTGAGTGGCGTGAAATTAAGATCAAGTAAGTATAGGTATTTATGTATTCCAGAGTGCCTATTGATTTATTACCCAATCTACATATGAATTTAATATCATTGTAGATACATATCTGGTTTTGCAATTGAATTGACTGGAAGTGCCCCTTTCTTTTATTGAAAGGACATGTAAAGTATGCACTTATTGCTCACGTATGATTTACTTGACATCCTTCAACGGCTGCTCAAATTATCTTGGGTCTCGCATCATATTCTATGGTAACTTTCATAAGTTTTGTAGGGAGTACCGACTCTGAAGAATTGTTTGATGAGACCATGGCTTATTTACTATCTTGCCACACAACACTATAAAAGGATGCATTCGTATGTATTCATTTCTAACATACACGTACATACTAGCTCTAGGATGAACCTGTCGCAATACTCTTTCTTTAAACCAAGTTTTTTATATAGTAAGCATGATACAACCCGCCTGTAATTAAAAAATTACCATAGTTTATAATCGCTCGCGTGTTGCCGACCTTCGGATAGAAAGTATGACTGTCACGGTAGGTAAGTCCATGAGCGACAGTGACCATTTATAATCGGGTAAGCCTCTAAATTGTCTACAGTATAATATGGCTTACAGTTGAGCATAATCAGATGGTCGGGACCTGTAATATACGGTGTCATACATAGCATTTTATCGACAATTGTTAAGTGATTAGTTACCACATCGCCGTGTAAACTTTTATGGTCTAGGCAATAACCATATAAGGTCTAGCGCCTTAGTTCCCAAAGTGGTCCAGGTTTAGGAGACTCGATGGGGGTCTACGTTGGCGTGACAAAAAGAAGGGGGACCATGAAAATTTATTTGCTTTCAATAGTGAAGAACTAAAATGTTGCGAAGGATATTTTGAGGAATACCACTCGACCCGAGAATTCCTAAAAAAAAAGGTCATCTCGTACAGATTTGATCAATATAGGACTCCGGCTATAACTTGTACATCCTCAGGCAACCTGCAAAATGTACCCCTAAATACATTTAGTTACGAAATTCTTTATTAATTTCCAGTAATTTCGTAGCGCAAAAAATAAAAATTTGTTTGACGTTTATCGTACGGACTATCTATGACAAGTTGGTAGATGACATTTATACATAACCTAGAATTGTCAGAAGTAAAAGAACTCTTGCTAGAATAATATTAACCAAAAAACTGATAATTCTTGTAGAAATGAAAGGAAAACGTATGAATTCAGGAAATTGTAATAAGAAACACCAATTCAGCATTGGAATATTTATTATCAGTCAATATGACATTGACAGTTAATGACAAACATAAACAAAATGTTTCGTTCCGGAGTGCACCCTGCAAAATCAGTATATTATATGTGTATGATAGTTTAAATAATAATAATAATAATAATAATAATAATATTCTACCACATACACACAACACTATCTAGCCCAAACTAAGCAGAGCTTGTACTATGGATACTAGACAATGGATAAACATACATATATACTTTTTTTTTTGTAAATACATACATATTATACATATAAACACCCAGACCAAGACAAACATCCATGTTCATGCACACAAATATTTGTCTTGTGCGGGAATCGAACCCGCGACCTCAGGCGTGGCAGTCGGTTACACTAAATGAATAAATGATACTCTAAAACATATTTATTATTGACATAATATATATTTATATACATTAATTATATAGTACTTTTGTACAGTTTTCGATCTGATTTATGAACGCATACAAAATTATATGATCAAGAACCATCGCCATATTGAATATAATGGCAATAATATAAAAACTATTATTTTCATGCGCAAACGTAATTCGACTTAAATTCAGGAAATAATATTTTTCCCCGATTCCTAGTATTTTTTGCTATTTTTTGGCTGATAGTACATTTCATAGCCGAAAATGAAACATCTCCTTTTTTAATATAAACGCATTTTAACTTTTTGGTCCGGATGATATATTGCTTTTATTTGGCGGATTAAATTTCTAGCTGCAGAGCCTCCACCAGAACCAGCTTAATTTTGAAAGTGGTCTATCAGAAAAAAGGTCTGTGTACCTCTGGTCTAGCGTATCCAGTAAGATCTTTCACCTATACGGCTATTTTCTGGGTTGCAACGTAAGATACGATAGAATTACTTGCAATTAGACTCTATACACGGTGTCTGCACTTTTCACGACTTGTAAAACCCAAGCAAATGCCTTTATATGCTACCAGTATAGTGCTTATAATCCATATTCAAATGTTTGCCTTATATTATCACCTTCTTTATTTGCCATGTAAAAAGTGTGCTGACCTTTGTTTGTATGACAGTTGATAATAATATGGCAACACTATTAGTTCGCTGCCATAATTGACTGTCAAAGTCACCGTGACATTTCTGAAGAAAATAATATCAAAATACAGTTGCAAGTGCGAAAAGTTGTTTACGAATAATATTCGTAGATTCTATAGAATATAAGGCACCCAAAATGATAACAAATTTTGATAAATTATGTGGGGAGTTAGAAAAGCAAGAACTCGAGGTACTAACTACTACATGATTCATTGTCATTTTGGGTTTCATTGCAATGTATTTTGTAGGTTAAGAATAGCAGATTAACAATGCAGTTGTGTATTTTAATCATAATGTTTATGTTACAGGCCCTAACCGGCGTTGCGTCGCCATCTACTTATGCTCAACTATTAGCCATATATCTATATCAAAACGATTTGTGAGTATCCATTGAATCCTGTGATAAAATATATTTCTCTTGAACATTTTATAGAATCCTATTATTATACTAACTAAATATTTGCTTGCTGACTGCCTGCCTTTTCTTTCTTATACCACAATAGTGTTAAATGAACATAATTGTGAAAGGTCATGGACATTAGCAATTTGCATACCCTACAAATAGAGAAACTAGAACAAAAAACAAGTTAACTGGTCTCTAATAAGCCTGATACAGGGCACTCCTGAGAACAGGGAATATTTTACTGGAGCCACCAGTAGGATAAACATACTTCTACAGTCTAGCATTGCTTTACTTCATACAATTAAATTAAACTTTGGAGATAAATCTCCAAAGTTGTGTGTTGTGAAAAGGAATATTTATAGACAGTACATGTACCTATTACCCTATTATCACTTGTAACTTTAAATTACCTGAGATGCTATTCATGCTCTCATCAAATACCTGTTGCTTATCTATGTTATTGATAGAATATAAATCCTTAGTTAATATTATAAATGGCAATGTGAGTTTGATTGTTTGTTACGATTTCACACCTTTAAACACATTGTCAGGGGTACAGAAAAGGACATAGGATACCTTTCATCCTGAAAAGCACTGTTCCTGACGGAAAGAAAAGTAGTATGCAATAATTACGTTAAATATAATAATAATAAATAAGTATATACAATAATTATAAACTCACAAATAATTTTATTTTATATCCATTTCAGATGTAATGCCAAATTCTTATGGAAGAGAATCCCTCAGAACATCACAACTAGTAATCCAGAAATAGCAGCCATATGGCTTGTGGGTCAGAAGTTGTGGAAGAAAGACCTGCCGGGTACATATCATGCCTTAGCTGCCTTCAACTGGACAGAGCCTGTTGCAAATATTATTAGAGCATTGGAAGGTAACTATGATGATATATTCTGAGATTAAATTTTCTGATAAGACTTACCATATTTCTCTTGATAAGACTTGTTCTATAAAAGATAGTAATTCCTCTCCTTTAACAAGTTTACTGCCAATGATTAAAACCTATACCAGTATATATGAGTCCTAAAGGATTATGTTTCAAGAAATTATCCTACAGAAATTAAGTACTCACCAAGATTGCTGTAGGCATCTGCAATAGTGGAACTTTCATAATCATATTTAATATCTGCATGAATATCCATAGCTCATTCAACTGTAGTGTTGGTGCTGTAGAAATGCTTATAAGTTACAAGTTGTGACAGTAAGTGTCAGATTGCTGTGTCCTTTTGAGTTATAGACAGTGCTGTTTTCCTGTAATATCACCTAACCAAATGACTAGTGAAGATTTAAGATTGACCGCTGTGACCATAGTTCAGTCTAAAAGACATTAATAATACAACTGCATCACCATACTCCATTCTTCATTGAATCAATTATATAATCATGTACATTTTAAAACTCAAAGTTCATATATATTTTTCTTTTATTCTAGAGAAAATTAGAGAAAGGACATTAAACTTGGTTGGCCGTTCATACAGCTCAATATCTCTCGACGCTGTTGTTTCCATGACTGGTCTGAGTAAGGATGCAGTACTGCATGTTTGCCGGGATCGAAAGTGGACATTGAATGAAGATGGTGTGACAGTCAGCCCAACACCGCCTACTCAACCTGCACCTCTACATACCTCTAGTGAAGACCAGCTTTTCAAACTCACAGAATTTGTTTCTTTCTTAGAGAATTAAGTAAGTCTTTATTTATGATACTTGTATTAAGAAAATGTAAGACAATTGCATATTCACAAAGCCCACATACTGCAAATATAAATTTTAGTATTGTAAATGTTTTGGTAATAGGTGAAATAACATAAAACAATGCACACATTAAATTAATCTCATTTATTACAATACTAATAAAGTCTGTAAGCTAAAATAAAAATCTTTATTACAAAGATATTATTTTAATAGGTATAAAAAGAACAATAAATGTAAAGTTAAGTGGCAGTGTAAATTCGTATGTTTTATCTTACAAATAAATCTGTAAATTGTCCAATTTTCGTATTTTATGACCGCTTAGTTTGCTGTCACAAACCTAAAAAAGTATATATCACAAGCAATACAATACTCACACAATTTTTTTGTTGAGTTTTAATGTAAATAATTACTAAAGTCTATCTCCTACTAGTATCTACATTTGTTTAACCTAATCACTTGTTTAGTTTGGCAACTCTCGTTTAAAATCTCTGGAAGGAGACTGTGTTCTGCCTAGGCTGTAATCTCATTGAGTTGGCGTCGTCTTCGTCGCCCAGTGTCGTCTCGTAGCCTCGGTTGATCTGCCCTCCGTTAGGTTCACCAAATACGTCTTTCACTGATATGTTGGCATTTGATGTTCTGTGACGAGGCCCGGCGACACCTACATTATTGTTGAGCTAAAAATATACATTGCAATATTAAAGTTAACCACCACAAGTATGTATAAGAAAGTTATTTCAAGTTCGTCAACATAAAAAATAGGTATTTACGAAATCTTTCAAAGATTGCACTTTATAAAATTTATTGTAATTAATCACTTATAGTCAAATTTACCATTCCAGTGACTCCATATTCGTTATTGGCACCAAGTGTTTGCATCTGGGATTTCCTTCTCTCCGCCATTACGGAGTTTCTTCTAGTTTCTAAAGCCTTCAACGTTTCTCTTCTTAATGTCATCTTACGATTAAGGACTGGTGTACCTGTAAGATTTCATACTTATTATATTTATTATCAACTCGACGATAATACTAACACACTGGTTCTAATGATGCTAATGTATTTATACTGTTACTAGATTTTGACCGCGCCGTCGCTCGCGTTAATGTAGGTTAGGTATTTAACAGTGCTTTTTTTTAATGAGACGTATCCTTTATCCTTTTCTGTTCCCCTGACTGCCCCAACGTGTATGCGAACCATCTCATGATGGTCGTTCAAGTATTAAAGGTCACGCCTTTAACACTTGACCGAGCGTAACAAACAAACTCATATTCGCATTTATAATTTTAAGTTAGTATTATTGTTAATCCGTAATATAATATATAATAAATTGTTACCTGGTCCATCATTCGCATTCATGTTAAAGAATCGCTTCTTGAAGGCCACGTCGAGTGTACCGATATTCCTCTTCTTTTGCCTTGCTTTCTCCAAGTTGTGAATGGTCTTTCTTCTACCGACATTATGTGGACCAGAGCCCGAATCATTATCATAGTCGTCGTCTAAACCATTCAACTTCTGCAAGTCTTTTACTATCGCTATTGCATTCTTATCCAACAGAGCGTTTTCAGATAAGTCTTCAGACTAGATACAGACAAGAAACACGTAAATAATCATATCTAAATAAAAGTATACTCACGCGGATTAGTTATGTTAATCATATATATTGTTACCTTCTTTGTACAGAACCAATTCAGTTCTGTTGATGCTAATATATGCGATAGCGTTCCAAATCTATGGAACAACATAGCAGAGAATTGGATAACCAAAATCAAGGCGAAGAAGAACACGAATACAAGACCAATAGGTTCCAATTGCAAGTATTCTTTTGAGATCAACACCTGAAATTTAAGTATGCTTTAGATTTGTTTTACATTACAAAAGTGATTAGTTACTAATTTCAAATGTTAAACATAAATTTTATTATTCAAAACAAATAATGAAGTCAAACGCGTGCTTGTATAATATAACAAGCTATTTTAACTTCGATGTTGTTTATTTGAATAAAAAAGAATAAGCAAAAAGCACGCATCTGATAATGGTTTGCAATTAATATGAAACAATAATTCCACTGGTTTTGTTATTTACAAGTGCCGAAAAGTGTTGACGTTATAGTGAAACAGGTATAGTGTCAATTTAGAAATAATGTCCAAAACATAAAAACAATTTTGTAAGTACACAAATATTCACACAACACGTAGTTCAATGTAAATGTAGTAATAGGTGTCTTTGCCCATTGTATGAACTATGAAACGTGTTAAGCAAATCACCACTCCCTTGGAGGTGTACAAATACATATGTACAAAGAAACCAGTGTCCATGTTATGAAGAAGAAATTCCGCCACCTTAATAGACAGAACCGAAACATTAATTAACTCCTCAGTGAATTGGATTGGAAACAGTGCACAATTGGTAGTGTTGAATAGTTGTCATATCTAAATATTCCATTGTTATACTCGACTACGGCGTATGGAAAGTTAAAGTCATGTTTTTTAATTTACTTATATTTCCATGTTCAGTCGGCATAGTAGGACTGAATTATATAATAGGATATGCTGGATTCGTCTTGTATGTCCAGTGTGAAGGCTTATAGGGGAACGGTCATCCTTTATTGGACTTAGAACTCTGAAACCAAATGAATTGGTTTCAAAATTCTATTAAAATTATCACCGTAGTCGAATTTTTGTTATTACATAGATTTGATGTTCACATAAAACCAATTAGGATTCAGGGTTGGATTTAGATTAGACGTAAAACCATCAGAGTTGTTTAGTCTTCTGTGTCTCCGGGACTCCATGCTGGTGTGCCCTCCCAAGACAGACCGGTTAGAAGAAGGTCGTTAGACTGGTGTAGTGACACACGATCTGTGTAACATTTGGCTATACCTCGCCTGTTTCCTCGATGTACGTAATATTTGTCTTTATTCCCAAAGGCCAATCCACGTGGAGTTGATCTTTGTTGAGTTGTAATAAAAATACTATCAATATGAATAAAGCATTGAACATAACAAATGCAAAAACGGACTTATTGCGAAGCTCGATCAAATCTGTTGCAATGCGAGCCTGTAAAATTCCATAAAACAAATATATAAATTATTCGAATCAACTTTCAAGGGTGACTGGGATCGTGACTGTTACATCGTCAGTGTCGAGCGTGTCGTGTGCGAGAGTTCCGAGTCATCGTTGAAGGCCGATCGTTCCGTAGTGGACTCTCACGTTACCTCTTGAGAAATCTCATCGTATGTAATGTTAGTTTTTACTCCGAAGGGCCATTTAACGTGAATGTTGTCCTTGTTCAGTTGTAGCAAGAATACAATCAGTACAAAGAGGGCATTAACCATAAAGAAGGAAAAGACAGACGAATCTCTCAATTCTTTCAGATCCTTGGATATACGGGCCTAAAATTAGGGGAAGATAATGTTCATGAATATTTTATTGATTGAGAGTATTAATAAACCTGGAATAAAAAGTAATTAATACAATAAATATTCAATGTAACAGTAGGTGGCTCTTCTTTCTTGGCTTCATTTTGTTCTATTGCATATCCATTTCTCTCCTTTCAGTTCCGAATGAACATCGAAGCTTGTTTATTTTGTCTAGTAGTATTCTTTTATTTAATATGATTAAACTATTAAGTCGTAGTGACACACCGGTGGCCAAACACAATAGGCTTTCAATAATGTCTGGCATTACCAAAATTTACTGGGTCAGTCGGCGATGACTATACTAAGTACGGAATTTTATATATCAATATATTCTCGACTAGCTTCATGTATACTAGTCCTGTTTTTACCTGCTCCTCCTTGTTAGCATCAATAGGGTACAAATATTTATCAATAAGATCTTTCCAGAACGATGTTTCAGCAGGACTCATAAAGTCTACTTCACCCTTTTTCAAATCAGGATCTTCAATCCAGTATGGGTTAATGAGATCATCTCTTTTTTCCTGTAATAAAAATGACATTATAAATATCAAGATGAAAATACACTTGGCTCTTTTACGGATAAAGGACCGTTTGGTCATTTATCAAGTATACGTGTTGGTTTTTCTTTGGCAAAATAGTAAGTTCGCAATTATCATACTCTAGGTGCTGTAGAAAGAGTATCAGTCTCAGAATCGGAGTCATTATCTTCTGGTCCTTCGGCCAACGCGTCCAACTGATGGTCACCACTGGTACTGCCTCGGGGTCCCACTGAGAGTTTACGTCCTCTACTTAAGCCATGCGGATCAACAGCTCTGGAAACATGGATTGTATTAGAAAACTATTAATGTATACGAGAGCGTAAATAAGATATTTAGAGCGTTCACGCCTCGTACTCTATTTCGAGTGTCAACATCGCAATATACACTTTACAGACGGAGGTAGAAATCTATCACAGATGCAATGTAATTATATTGGTAGTACTTTTAATATGCACATTACACAAAAAAATGTTCGGTCCATTATTTACATTTAAAAACGCGACATTGCCACTTCGAACAGGGCACAAGGCGAAAAACTCTTAACGAATAAAAAATAAAAAACCCAATCAAAAAAAGAAACAAAATGAAAAATAATAACGAAAGTAAAAAACAATAAAATTTAAAATTATTTAATTTTCATTTAAAATTATTTAGTTTTCATTTATATACCTTTCGACAGTCTCCAATTTCTTTTCTAATTTCTCAAGAGTGGACGCAATATGCAGCAGTTGCACTTTTTCTTCGCCTCCTTTGGGATGCGTACACAGCAAACATTTAAACAAGCCAGCGAAAGAAAATTCAATAGAGCCCTCTTCTTCATTACTGTTAACTCCTTGAAGGAACCCTAACAGAGATTTCTGTTTAACTTTCTTTTTAGCTTCCTCTGCTTCTTTCTTTTCTTGTTCGATTTCCTAAAATATACAAAATACGTAATTATCAACTGTTACTATTTTATAGATGTACCTAATACGACCCATAAAGAGTAGCTACATAAATTCTAGGAACCCGATTAATAAATATAGACAATCTTTTTGAAACTTATTAAATAAATACTCACAAACATTAACAATTTAAATTATAAATAAATTATTAATATTAATATGAATCAAAATGACACCTACCTTCTTCGTTTTCTTCACTTGTACTTCTCGAGTACCCCACGTGACGACGTTTAGATTAATAATAGAATACAAAATCAAGAGCAAGTACATAGAGGGTATAGACAAGAGATAAATGATGCCAGGTACGATGCACCAAAACTCTTGAGGATGTAAGATAGCGGCTATGAAGAATGAACTGGAGAGTGCTATCAAGAAAATAGCTGACGGCGATCCTATGCCGTCCTCGCCTAACTGGAGAGCGGTACCGACGATCACAGCCATCATTATCATGGCATACGCCGTCGACAGAATTTGAGCCACCAATAGCTGAAAAATAAAAGGACATGTTAGATTTTATTACTTGCCAGTGTCATATGAAGATGTGAAGTTCACTTTTTAAATGAGCATATCCTTTGCATACGTAATAGTACTAAATTGTCTGCTTACGTATTCTTTTTTTATGTTCACGTACATGTGATATATGATATGTACCTATATACCTGTGAAACTTTGTATGTCTATATCCACGAAAGGACAGGTAGAAGCTTTTGCTACACATATGACGCCAACTATGTTATGGTCCCTCGTAATAGGGGACGATACTATTGCCGCTTACCGAATATTGTATTTATTTTGCTGCCAATGTAACACACAAAGACTACGTATTATATTTTACAAATTTCTATTCATATAGTGCCATATGTAGGTCAAATTGTGCATAGGTACGTATACTAATCATTGCCAACAAATGTGGTTTACTCAGCGCAGAGGCGTAAACAATGATACTATTTTCTGTTACTCACTTGTATATCAGATTTCATCGTGAAGCAGACAAACATAAAGAGCGCAATAGGATACATATTGTATTCGAAGGAAGTCCAGTTGTCGATTCGGAAAGCAGCCACGAAGGCACCCACCAACATAAGAAATATAGTGCCAGGACCCAAGATAGTACCACCCATCAACATCATCTGCAAAAAAAAAGATAATTATTAGAGAAATGTATCTAGTCTATTACTGAAAAATCCCACTGGGTCGAAGTGTCGCCGGTCTGTTCTGACTGGCCCCCACACAAGATAAGATAAGATCTAGTCTATTCGTTGGCTACGAAAATATCACGCTGAAACGAAACGGTAGTTATAATTAACCATAAAAAAAACGTATTGAGAATCGTTCGCACATGGCAGATTTAAACTTATGAAAATTTGGTCGTAATGGTCTGTGCCTTTTCTTAGTAAGTCATTTACTTTATTTTATTCAACAGTTAGCTCATATATATGCATCTACTCATTGAAATATAGTTTTCACAATTGAACTCACTTAATTTATGTAACGTCAGTCTATCTTCAAATACATAGTTACACATAAATTAATAATATACCTGGTAAGCGATATAAGGACTGGATATGTTATCGTTAATCTTGATAGTGTGCTTGTAGTCGGCGAGCAAGTCCATGATGTTAGCGATAGTGGAAGGCACCCAGCGACGACGTTGGTTAAAGAACTCGTTGAACCCTTCGGGACAGTGTGTGTAGGCATCTGAGGCAGCTGAATATTCTACACGGTAGCCTCGCTGGAGTAACAGTGTGCATAACCATCGGTCTTCCCCTGTAGTAAAATAAAATATTTTTAATTTACTAACTATGTTGCCTGTCTGTTCTATATAAGCTTTTGTTGCTTGCCCTTAATTCAAACATTTATGGCCTATAAATTTTTGAATCTTAGCGATAAATGTGCGTTATTTCCTAGTTGGTCAATCATTTATGTAACCGTATTTCAAAATGTTGATTAAAGTCATACAAATGGTCTTTAGTTTCCAAATTGGTTCTTTATCCAATACCTTAAAAGGAAGTAATGCCAATGGCATCTTAATTACCACTTAGATACCCTTACTAACAGAATTTTACCTTGATCGTATTGTACGTAATGCCGAGCCTCGTCTGATCGTAGTGTGTATTTCTTCATGACGTTGTCGTCCATCAAAGCCTTTCCTCTGAACAGAGAGAAGCATCCAGGACTACAGAGTACACATCCAATCATATGTTCCGTTGCCTTTTGTAGCCAATGACCAATCGCGTATTCGAATAACTGATACCACACCATGGGACCTAAAATATAGACACAATGAACCTTTAATGCAGTTTGTGGCATTAATAACAATCCTAATAGAAAAATTAAAGAAACGAACAAGATTTTTGTAAAGTATCTTTGAATGTTTAGTTACAAGCATGAAATATGATACTAACCAGAGCCTACAGGATGAATACGTCCACATGCAGCTCCCAGATTCTTATTTTTCTTCATCAAATCGATAAGCAGGCGCACAGCATGCGGTTGGAAATCAATATCGCCGTCCAGGGTCAACAAGTAGGTGTTTTCAGCCATCACTTCTTTACGATCCACAGATATAGGTAGTTCCATTAGACGATGACCGAGAAGGTAGTACATGTACATTACCTACAAAATATTAAACAAGTTAATTGCTATCCTAACTTTTCACAACCAGCAAATAGAGCCGGTTCTCTATTGTGTTCCCTAACTTTTTTATCCATAATCTAAAGTGCCATATTTTTTTTGTCCGAATGATAACTTGCCCGACCTTAATGTCTCATAATATCACATGCCAGCATCAGCCGCGGCGGCTCTCTCGCAGCCTCCTGCTTCTTAGCCCGCGGGCCACCTCGTCCCTATGCGCCTACGCGATACTAAATTACACTCTAGGAGTAGGTTAGGCAACGTTTGCGTGGAGCCGGATTTACAGCGATTCGTTTCTGTCACTACAACCTAATTCATAGCAAAGTCGGAATAATACACATTATATAATACAATACTTAGGACATATGACTTTATCTCATGTAAAATTAGGAGATTCAATTATTATAGTACTCGATATTATGACAGAATAGTTTTAGAAGTAAAGATAATTATGTAAAACAATATATCGAATTTTTTAACATTATGGTTACTGATGTTTATACCAAACGTGTTATGGATAATTGTTTTCGGACAAATAATTTTAGTAGAAGAAAGAGAGCACCAATAGAGCCACACAGGTATATAACATTCATGTCCTTAACTTAGTATCTTGCGTATTAAAATCGAGTTTCATTCTAAGGACCTAGTGACCCGATATAATAATTAGCAATAACAACTTCCGTAATGTGCCTGACAATTGGAATTGACTGTAAACCCCGTTTTACTCCCAGGTACAAAGTGAAATGTGTTTTATAAATATCTACTAAACAACGTTGCTTAATAACATTACGGTACGTTTAATCTCGCGATCGCCGCTGTTTCCGAGACCCTTTACAGTGGTAATATTGTTCGTGTTTGCCACTTCAATATTAAGAGGCTGCATTAAAACTGCTTATATACATATTTCAAGCATCTCGGTCTACTAATGTAGTGTTTGTTTGTTTAGTTTAGTATAAGTGTAATTACTGTAGTGAAACAGCGATATAATGATAAGTTTCTACCTGAGACCAACGTTTCCTGTGACGAATCTTAGCCTTGTCTTTCAAATGACAGATCATTTTAGTCTTTCCTGGTAAGACCCAAGTCAAACGTCCTCCGTAAGGTGCAGGGTATTTCTTCGGCGGCCGTATACGAATGTTCGTTTGATGTACTTCGGAAGCAGCTTCGTCAATAGTGTCTATTAGAAGCTTGACGAACCTATTTACTTGGGAGTCGTCATCGCTGTGATCCGAAATTTCGAAAGCGTCGTCCAAGAAGATATGTGCTGTAAATAGAGTTATAATTTAGTATTCTGTTGTCATGCAACTGATCATTATCAGATTTGTTTCAATAAAACAAAGTTATGATAAATTTAATTTTAACATATACATAAGACAGGATGTTTTTTTTTAATTTTAGTGGCATATTTGCATACATTATATTCTTATATGATTGGTTTTCATTTTTTAATTCTACCACGCTTTTACGCTTCTACCGCAGGACTCACTGCCTGGTCCAATCAAAGTAGTATTAGATTATCTGCAGAAAAATCTCAATAGCAACATATCCATTAACAGCTTAGTAATGTGCCTGGTGGAGCGTAAAGGGCCTGCACACTAATAACTAATGTATAAGTGTTGAAATTAAATTTGCATGTAAAAGTACACCTGCCCATGCTTTTGGGTATATAGTAATAAAGATATTTATTTCCTCTTTCACAAAGGTAAGTATTTTTTCAACATATATTGTATTAGATAAGAAGATCTAATACAATATATGTTGAAAAATTCTCATTCCTTTGTGAGAGGCTGGTGTCTACAGTAGTTAATAACCTGTGTTACAGATCACCAGGCTCCCACTTCCTGGACAAGTCTTAGTGATGATTTTGGTTTATTATGCCATGTACTTAAACTACATATGAAAATATTTTGAATTAGAAATAAAATTGGTGTGTGTGTGTGTGTGTGTGTGTGTTTGTGTGTGTGTGTGTGTGTGTGTGTGTTTGAGAGTGCTAGCATGCATGTGTTACAGTTTCTGTCATGCATTTAACTTATGTGATTTGTACATAAAATAAATTAATTATATTAACGGAATAAGAAGGGCTTCAGTATCAGAAAATGATAGGTCTTGTAACCAAGACGTTAATACTTTTTTTATATTTAATTTATTTAGGCAGTATATAGAAAGAAGGGAATTAGCTTTGTTGTATAAGTATGGACCTAAGAAACAATGGAACCTATGTGACAGAGTAGTTCTGTATGTCGCATAATTTTGATAAATTTTATGTATACGCCGTTTTGTTGCGTTAACATAAAATTTAAAACATACAGGCTTGAAGAGAATTTATTGAAATTCCAAATTGTATGTTGATCTTGGACCTGGCTGCATAGCGCTTGCGAAACAGTTACTTTAATAGGTCTATAACTTACTTTCGAATTCGTAGTAGTCAGGGTCAACAACTCGCAAATACTTCTGAGCTACTCTTCGCGCGCATTGATCCTCGTCCAATCGCAGAATAGACTTCAAGAACTCCATCATTTCGTCTTTAGTTTCGTGCCACATAGTGCAGCATGCATATATCCTGGTAATCTGATCCGACGACTTAATGGCCTTGGATGCAGAACCTGTTACGTCCGTGTGTACTGATATCGTTTCGTAGTATTCATCGCCTTTCTCTTTTTCTATTTCTGCTAAGTCCTGAAATAATTTAATATTTCCTTTAATAACCCAGTAAAGTAGATTATATAAATTATAGTATTATAAAGTAAATATTTGAATTGATCCAAAAATAAAGGCATATACATGTATTTCTTAACTTTATGAATTTAAGCGTGATTTAAAAAAAAAAACATAGAAAATTACGCATTACTAGCATAATTTGTTAAGAAACATTGCATTTCATTATATAGTTACTATAGTACTTCTTCTTCACTTCGTTATACGAGCACATTTAAAGTCAGCAGAACCGTCATAGTTTCAGAACTATATTATTGCCTATAGAATCTTTATTTGAAACATACCTCAGTCTTTACATCTCTCTGATCATTTCGTTTTCTATTTAACGCCATGCTTTGATCTATAAGCAGACCATTGTACATGGGCACTACGAACAATTTCTCGGTAGAAGCCAAACGTTCCGCTTTCGGGGTCCAAATGTGTATCGTAATCCATGTTTGTGACAGCAACCAAAGTAACCATACCCATGCCATTTGACGAGATATAAAATCGCTTAAAGTAAACACTGAAAACAGAAAAGAGACATGAATTAAGTACCTACAGACACGTAACGAATAAGAGTATGACAATAGCGTACGCAAATATATGCAAGTGCTCAAATTAATATCTACTTGTAAACGTAAACCATATCCGCATTTGTATCAAGTTTAAGTTATTAGATTAATAAATAATCTTAAATAAAATAATCTTACCTGGTGGACTTTCAAAGTAAAGATAATCCGGTACTGTTCCGTGGAAGAAACAATTATCGCCATTTCTGATACCACACGCGGCAATGAGTAAATTGACGACCAGTGGAATAACGAGGTTGATGGGGAACGCGTAACTAAAGCCCTGGATAAGAATCTTGCAGGCAAACTTGCCGAAGATATAGCAAAAATACGCCGCAAATATTTGTATGAGTATGACGTATACCGCTGATTTGTACGCTGCTGCTACTTCTACTGAATCTCCTGTCAGGGTCACGTTAGCCAGATCTGGAATGACTGTACCACCAAGTTGAATTTGTACCTGGAAATGCAAAATAAAGAACATTTATCGAAGGTTTCTGACCTGTAATAAACAGCATTTAAGCAATTTAGCTTCTTGCTAACATTACATTCAAAGTAAAATGTAGTCAAGTTACATAATATAAATGATTCTGATTGCAATGTATATCCTGAAAACCCAGGTGACGATTGCTTTTATAACTTTTGCAAAATGGAATCTATAGGCTCATGAGACTCTCGATAATTAGCCTCATGCATTTACTGGCGTAAACATATCCTTTTCGACTAAACGCTGCCAAGTACCACATGTTTTATGTAACGACAAGCAATAATCATACCGCGTGAAATATTCTCATGATGGACCTGGTAACCAAATGTCATAACTAACTATAAGTGCCTCCTTGTCGTCGGGTTCGATCAAAGTACTTGACTAATGGTCTTAAAATCACTTGATTAAACCGGGACTACAACTTTACATGATATGCGAATCATTAAAGAATTTAATTCAAACTTTTTCTTAGAAGATAAAAAACCAGAGTCTATCCTACCCAGGAGTCACACGGTCTGCCAAAATAAGGTACACTTGATACATACAAGATTTTATCATCAATTGCATACACACCTCTTCTACGACGATATTGTGAGGTCCGAATCCAACATTAAACAATTGGAAGAACATAGCTGGCTCGTCACCATCCAGCTTTATCATTAGCAATATGCACATCATGAACAGGAGGATCTTCCACACCGATATGAACCGGTACGTATAGTAACGAGTATAGATCAGTTCATCCTTTAATCTCGATAAACTTTTGATTATACCTGGAAACAGATAATACTTCATAAATATATGTAAATTAACTACTGCCTGGCATTCCCTGCAAAACCTCTATTAATCCTTTAGTCTTTTGTTCCTTGACATTAACTTTCGTAGACGTGCGCAAAGTCGTACAATCGGACAGTGGTATAGAAACATGTGCTTTGCAAACTATATTGACATATATTTGTTTTATTACTACCTTTATATAATAACACCTAAATCAGGCAAAAATATAGAATAAATGATCTAATGTAGGAAATCTGTTAATATTGCTCAAACAATTTCTAAGGAGTTCGGTGACTGCAGGCCACAAAATAAATTATAGAACAGTAATTCATGTCAAGGTTTCATTGCGTTATTTGCATACTTACCGATAGGACTTTGCCGTGTCACATAGTTCTCCCACCATCCCAAAGATATACATAGCGATGAAACAGGAATGAGCCAAAGCACGGGCTTGTTCTCCAACAGCGGCCACACAATGAAGCCGGTCACTTGCGCAACTATCGCCGCCATGTCCACGATCACTTTCACGAACCGCTTGGAATCGCGCGAGTTGCGCGACAGTAGGCCGAGTATCGCGGGGATAATGCACATACAATTGGTAATCATAGCTCCTTTCACTACATCCAATTCTGGAAGTATTATAAACAGTAGCAATCCCATTCCTATCGTATGTAATGATTCGGCAACAAATATCTGTAAAAAAAAATAGTTCCTATTAATCGATGCGGTATTGTTGAACTTTTCCCAACATTGTTTTACACCTGTATTTCCCTGAGGGCGTGACTTTTGCCGTTTATTAGGCATACTAACGGACTTCGTGTTGCTATAGAACATTACCCAATAATAATTTAGCCGACACGAGAATTACTCTAAGGACCTTACAATCGGCAATTGTGTTAGAGTGCTCATGATTATGGCATTGTACCAATATAGCTCGTAGGAGCAAAAGCAAGGTATTGTCGTTATTGCGTAAGTCAGATTGATGGATAAAAACAATTTCTAATTATTATTTTATTCATGAATGCGGAAGACAATTCATTAACGTGTCAAAATAAATCGATGGAGCCTCTCTCTCAAATCGACTAATTTTAAATGGACTTTCGCTATTGTAATCCTTAACTCGTCGACAACAGAATACCACGCATGTCAGCACGCTATATTTATGAAGACGCAACTATCATTATAATTGACAAGTCTCATGCTTATAAATGAATGATAGTGTGAAGAAAGCAATTTGGAATTTAAATTTACAATTTTACAGTCTTCTTTTCCCAAGAATTTATTGTCCATACTAGAACTTCCCGTATGAGGTGCAATAGAGTATTATTATAGATGGTAAGCAGCATCCCTAATTAATATTACTAGCGGTCGCCTAGGGGTCATAATTCGACCAAAATTATTATTGTATAGAAGATAACAAAAAAAAATTATGAGATTGATGTATGTATGTTTAAATTTGAAATTAGATCATAATCTTTTGTATCTTCATCCCTTATTTTTAATGGTACTACTACGCTTTGTCGCTGTTATAATATCAACTGTATGCAACTTTATGTATTTAAAACGATTGTATTAAAATAAAGAAAATACTCAATTTAGTTTATAATGAGACTTGTGCATTTTTGGCTACATAAACAAAACAACATATTTATGGCCAGTCCCACAACTAACAAGTAAAAGTTATCCGAAAGATAAATCGCATGCTGTCTCACTCTTGTTAGGTTAAAGAAGAGAAATGTCGAGACTTTAATCTTATAGATGAATGCTATTTGGAGGTGGTGGGACAAGCCCTTAGGTTCTTTATTTTAGACTAGATGTGCCCGCGGTTTCACTCGCGTTTATGATTACTTCGCCGCTCCCATGGATTATAGCATGATGTTATATAGCCTATAACCTTACTCGATAAATAGGCTAGCCAATATTAAAATAATTTTTCAATTCGGACCAGTAGTTCCTGAGATTAGCGCGTTCAAGCAAACAAACAAACAAACTCTTCAGCCTTATAATCTTTATTTTAGATAGATACTAGCTTTTATTCGTCTAGTACAATACTAAGTGTTTATAAAGGTCACTAAGTAAATCAATAATTATAAATACTAGTAGTGGATATATTTAACAATGAATTATTCTACTTACCACAATAAACTGCGTACTGGTCGGTCTTTTGGACGATTTGAAGAAGCAGATTCTGACGGACCGTATCAATGTTCCTATTTCGGGGATGGCAAACGCTGCCAGTATGGCCCACATCCACGCAACACGTTCCTCGTCTGGCAGACTTACTATAAATTGTTTATCCCTACCTGAAAAAAAAAAATAATAATATAATAATAATATTCTATAATATTCTACCACATACACACAACACCATCTAGCCCAAACTAAGCAGAGCTTGTACTATGGATACTAGACAATGGATAAACATACATATATACTTTTTTTTTTGTAAATACATACATATTATACATAGAAACACCCAGACCAAGACAAACATCCATGTTCATGCACACAAATATTTGTCTTGTGCGGGAATCGAACCCGCGACCTCAGTGTGTGTGGCTTATATTAGATTATGGCGCCAGTGAAGACGGCATCATGTGGCTTTCAGAATATATTACGGTTTGTAGCTTGATAGAACACATCTAATGCGTAAAGCCTAGTTCTTGTAGCTCATAAATAAATACTATCAGTTGCAAAAACGCACCTATGACCAATACACAATTATATGTACCTAATATATAAACTATGTTCTATTTGTAACATGCTTACGGAGCAGTATAATACTGTGAATGCCTTATGTGGTCTACAATTCATATTACTCGATTTAAACACTTGAAATCTTTACTCTCAATCTTCATCAAATCAAAGAATGCTGGGTTCGTCAATTTGTGAGAAAATTATGCCGATATTGTTTTCACCTAGGTGGATCTATAAACACATTCCAATTATATTAAATCTTGTGAAAGTTTGTCTTAAGTGTAATTTAATTCGGGACAACTTTATCTACTCGGCTTGAAATCCGCAGTAAACGATGAGAATATTACTCAACTACCAAAATATCTTCCTATCTACCGTGTTTAGCTTGTTTTAATACTAGTATAAAACTAGAACACACGCGGTTGGCTGCGCCACAGCGGTGACCGGATCTAGTTTAATGTTCGGAACTCCTTATACATTGCACTCGATATTTAAAAGTCAACACATGTAAGCACACAGAAAATGCATTATCTAGTCAACAGGATATCACTTACCTAAATTTCTATTACAATACGCTAGTCGTCTATCTTTCTTAAGTTGTGACGTCATGAATAGCATGGTACCCTTCGCTATGACCCCAGACCCCAGGACTACGGCGAACACGACTATATAGGCCATGACCTTCAGCAACCGCACGGTGAAGTCCAAACATTTTTGACTTTCCATGGACCCACTGTCCTGCTTCGGCGGGAACTCCCGGAACACGTCCCATCCTTTCGTTTCTTGTACTGTCCTCTGGCTGAAATAGATTAATTATATAACTTAGCTTCTTTGTATTTTTATAAAACAATGCTAAGATCAAGGAAATATATAATTTTAAATATGCCCGTTCTAGAGAATAATTCTTGTGTGCTTGAGTTTTATGAATGTCCTGAATACAGAAAGATAAACAGACAGAATTACAATCTAATAGATTGTATAAACTGTTTTACCAGTGCTTTGTGAGCATTGGAATCTATCTCATTGCGTCATACGTACAGCCAAATAAGTTACCGAATTATTTTTAAGAGTACGTACTGAGTTTCCTACGAGTCGTATTTACAACTTTCATAAAACGTGTACAATATTGTTAAAAAGAATGCATTAATTTTCGCACATAATGCTAAAGAATTCATCCAAACAGATATCTGCCAACATTGTAGAATCAACATTGAGTTGAGAAAAATAACTTTCACACGCTATTCAGTGAGAGAGAAATCTCGAGCAGTTGCGTTCGTACCCGATGCTTCCTTCCGACCATCAATATATCGCGCCGGTGACCTTCGCGTGTCAAATATATTTATGCGGATAGAAATCCGTTACAGTATTTATTGTTGCAACACACTATGCACAAAGTACAGGCGTCGCTGTACTGGTTGTGACAGTGGGGTTTACGTAAGGCGACCAACGAAGGTGGTTGATGACCCAATTAAATGTTGCGGTCGTGTCGCGAATTTGCTGCACTTACGCTTAACAATTACAACTTAATAATAATCAATATGAATATATGTAATTGTATAACTAGTTCTTAGAACGGAGTTTTTTAAATACCTCTTGAAAGTCAAGCCTTCAATAAACTATTTAATCAAGCATTTATTGCATTCAATGACAATATTATTATGACAGAACGGATCTGTTATCCATGTAAGGTTTTAGAAAGTTGTTGATAGAACACAATTTAATTATGCGTAACGCCCGCCATTACGCACAAGAAACGTAGAGCTAAGAAGTGGAATAACTACAATTGCAATAATAAACTTAAATATCTTTATAATGACACAGAGAAACCAATAACTAGCTCAATTTATCAACGCTTGCCACGAACTGCTAGTAAATTAAGTATTCGCGTGATATATGAAATTAGTAATGTTGTCGACAACGAAATTGAATTGCAAGGTAACACTGAGCAGCAAGAACACTACGACCTTTTTCTTTTCGATATGAATAAACTTCATGCTTTGATAATAAAATTTTATTTAAGTAACGCTTTTAATATTAATCATCACCAATGCTTCTACTAACATCGTAGCTACAAAATATAGTGCAATTGACTTGTGATATTCACTTACGTAATTACAAAATAAATATCAACAAATCGATAGCATAAAATATTTCAATTAAATTTAAATATTTTACTCGTTAACATTTATAAAAAGTACCTGTATATGCTACAGTAATGCAAAGTCCCATTGCTATAAATCGAGTTATTGTTATTTGCTACGTATACTGGCTCTTCTCCATCATCCCTGTCGTAATGACTCTTACGATCGTATTCACTCATATTCACGTCACTTATATACCATTTTGTGGAAAACTATCACATAACTATAAAGTTGATAGGTAAATTATGAAATGATTTTTGCCGAAGTGTCCAGCTTGGTCGAATAGTGTTGTAGAACTCATCGATTGTTATGAGGACAGCGAACGGTGCGATCGCAATAACGACTGCTGAAGGCACGCGTCCACCACGTAGCCCAGTGATTCGCTATTGTCTCGCACTGGACAAAGTATGAATATTAATTTGTCCAATATATCGAATACGATATTTACACAAATTTATCGGTACGTGTGTTTATTTAAACAAATTAGTAAGCACCTTGTGATTTTTAAAGGTAATTAAACCGTTATGTGGTTTTGTGCAAATAAGTGCTTACTTGTTAATTAGTAATGCATTTAGGTACAGACAGCGACACATCATTCTAGACTGTTTGGACTTTGAACTATTAGAAGTTGAACGCTGCAAATCGTGCGAGAGAGTGCGTTATATTTTTGTTACGCTCTATCCTTGCCATTACATCGACACCACTATGCACTGTCCCTTTCTGACAATTCTCTATTTTGCATGAAGCGTAGTTATGCGTATATAGGGTGTCTAACTTGATGTGTAGCCGTGTGAACTATGCAATTCTTGTCTTATTTTATTCTTCAAAACAGATAAGAAGATACTTAGATGTGGAAAGGTAAAAATAGAACACAAATTTTCAAGGCACTTTATAATCCCAATGATCTTAATGAATTCCGATGAATACAAAGATCTTTTTCGGTTTACATACATTATGATCAAACACTACCCGAGGAATTTTTAGAAAGTCGCCTCTCAAAATTTCTTTGGTTATAAATTATTTGTTCATCATGATACGACAAGAAACAATATCAGATACATCACTTTTCTTACCTTACTTTCCCAGTCGAACATAACAATACAAATAAACAGCAAACTAAGGCATTTTAACTACCAAACATCGGTGGCAATCATTATAGTGAACTGATACCTTAGAAAGAGTTCAACGAGACGTGTTGTTATGTGATCATAATATTAAGTCACCGCTTCAGGCTCATATAATAATATAACAGTATTTTACTAGTTACTGTATTATTATATAGTATTAGTTTAATGTTTACTATCCAGTCATACATTTCCACTGCATTTGTTCGTTTTATAGCAATTTAAGCAAAGGTATGAAAATACAAATATTTATTTTAAAACGTTGGTTTTAACCTGTAGAATGTTGGAATGTCAGACACAATTAAAAACTAATTGTGTCTAGGCTTTGGTGTGCCGCTGCCGTTCAGTAGGTTAAGAAGATTACTTTTAACATATTTTATGCCTTTTAAGGGTGGAAACGCCAGGCCGCAGATACGATAACGATCGATTACTTGGGGACACTGGTAACCCATATAGCTCTCTCTAATCTATAGGTATAGGTATGGGTTATCAGTCTTAATCAAATCTCAATGTGAAATTACTATAGTATATACACTGACGGATTCATAAACTGCATCAAAGTTCAGGATTACCTTCCAATTAATATTTTTGATAAGTATGCAAACTTTTTAGATTAAACTAAATGAAAATGTCGAGACTGTCCATTAATCATAAAAAAACAAAATTTAAAAATAGAACTGCAGTAAAAGATAAAATTATAGCCGGGAAAATAAAATTTATGCGTAGTCTCAAATTCGTGTGTTATTAGAGTAAAGTTTGAAATTAATTCCATTTGTTTTTTTTTTTTTCATTTGTGATTTAAATTAATGTTATCAATGGTATCGATTATTAGTCTTTTAAACTCAACAAAAGTTACGTAACCATAAACATAGATACTTCGTCCGAACAAGCCGCTCAAATTGTGGCATTGGTGCGGGAAGGTTTGGATCAACGAACGATTGCTAGAAATTTGAATTTAAACCAGTCTACGGTTTCTAGAGTATACCGAAGGTTTGTAGAGATATGTTCTTAAAAAAGGAGACCCGGTACCGGCAGAACTCGAGCAACCACCCGTCGTAACGACCGATTTATTGTTTCAACTTCCCTACGAAATCGTTTCCTCACATCAGTAAACATCAAAACAGAGCTGAATGAAGTGCGTGGAGTAAACGTAAGTGCACGAACAATAAGGAGGCTTCAGGAAGCGTCAATCAACCCTTTTAGACCAGCAAATGGTCCAAAGCTGTCTGCAGCTTACAGACAAGCTTGTTTAAGATTTGCGCGTGAACATCTTAATTGGACTGAAGAGCAATGGGCCTCCATATTGTTCACCGATGAGTGTAGGACATGTTTAAATGGTGCAGACGGTCGCAAAAGAGTCTATCGTCGACGTGGGGAGATATATGCTCAAAGTTGCATTGAGGAGCGTGTTGCTTTTGGAGGCGTCTTGTGTATGGTGTGGGGTGGCATTTCGATGATCGGGCGAACGGAACTTGTGTTCATCGACATGGTTCGTCAAAACGGTAGAAGCGGACCACCTCTTCAAACCATTGACGGCACAAAGCTATATAAAAGAGGTTTTAGAAGCTCACCTTACATGGGATTAAGAGGCGAAAATGTTACACTAGTGCAAGACCGCACGGCGCTGCACAAGTTCGACAATATTGCGAAGAAGTTGGGATACGTACCATGAATTGGCTAGCATGCAGCCCGGATCTTAATTCCATTAAGCATGTTAGGAATAGTTTAAAAAAATCTGTATATGCGAGAAGTCCTGTGCCGACAACAGTGGCAGCACTAAGAACAGCGATTTCACAAGAATGGAACAATATTCGGCAAGATCGTTTAATAACCCTAATCAGATCTATGCGGAACCGATTAGAATCTATAATAAGGGCACGTAGAGGCAATACACCTTATAAAAAAAAAATATAAATGTGTTTAATTTTTTTTTTATTGTAAAACTAGTTTTTTTATAAATCAACCAAAACCAATTATTGTTACATTTATCGATTTTGTTCAAAAATATTGAATGGTCCTTTCCAGTATACAAACATACACTTAAGGAAATGATACTACGCTGTTATGAAGTTAATGAACCAAACTATAGGTTTCAATTTAAATTTGTATAAAAAGGTTTGAATACTTGGTTAAAATGTTTATTTCAAAGGCGTCTTGAACATTGATTCAGTTTATGTGTCCGTCAGTGTATATACCAAGAGTATAAATTGTTTTGTCCAGGTGTGGCCACGCTGTCGCAATGTGCGGAGAGTAGCTCGTTCAGCAGCAGTGAGCACGTGAAATTATATCGTAGTCCGCTCGCTAATTGATATGATCGCATCGGCACCACACCGAGGAATGACTCCTTTTTCTATTACGACACTTTCCAATTACTATACACATACATAGTCACACACTTATTATATCTGCGTAGAAGTGCACATATCGCTAAACTTGGTTTTAGATCCCTCGTAATAGGGAGCGATCCCATTGCCGTTTACCGGGCGTGGTTCCAGACTCCAAGCTCGTATGGATTTCTTGATAGAAAAATCCAATATCATTATCTCACCCGGGAATCAAATCCGAGCTCTCATAGCAGCAATAGTACAACAGTAACATTCACTATCGCTTGGCCATAATAATACTAGATGTAAAACGTTTTCAAACCGCCGAAATGAGTCATCCAATTCACAATTGTTAAAAAACGCCCAGTTTACATGTATATATGTGAATTGTATAAATTGCAAGAATATAATTCAGTACCTTTCTTCAATTATTTATTAATAGTATTTTTGTTTTCTTCATTATCTTAGCAATTGCAACATAATGCAAAGTCTACAGTCATGCTTTCCTCTAAATTTTTTAATCTTGAACTCTAATATCAAATTAAATAAGTATGATCTACAAAATTCTGCGAATCTGGGACTGAAACACGCGAATGATTCATTCAGTATTGCAATCGTCCGTAGGCTATGCTAATGTTTACCATCAAGCATAAACTACTTTATCAATAACGAAATAACTACCAATACATGGAAATGCTAAGATAAAAACCAGGTAATTAATACATAAAAGAAGTATTAAACTGCTTATTTAAGATTTAACGCTCCGCCAGCAGCCTGTTTTGGCATATTTAATAATAACTAACTCAACAATTCATACCAGTGTTGTACAAAATTGCTTGCCAGCACCAGTGTAATGTAATGTTTCAAATTGCAGACATTTTTGACATACAGATTGTATCACTGTATCTTTTCACAATGTACAGACAAACGAATGTGGCGACAACAGACAGTAGGAATTTTGATATTGTTGTATAAATGGTCACACATATTGTCAACATAAGTTGACGCTAGTACTTCTTTTAAAGGTTAATACGTGTATTATAACTTTCCAAATATTTTTTGGATAGGGTAAGCAGAGTTGTATTTATAACTGACATTTTGAAGGCTTTGTTGAGATGGCCACGTTATGTAAGATGTTACTACCGAGAATCATCACAGAAAACTAAATAATTACATTGACCACCCAAGATTAATGGGTTATAATATTACTTTATTATAGAACGAGATACGTTGTATACAGTCTCTAGCACTTCCTCACTCTCTTGAAAAGTAGTATTGCCATAATACTACTATAAAAGATAATGGACGGCTCCTGAACCTGGGACCCTAACACCTAGTTACACCAACAAGTACACTGTCGGTGCTGGTTCAACGCAGCAGGGCAGTCCCTAAACACAAATATATTATTTTCTTAAACGACAGTTATCAATGTGTTGCATAAAGCATAATTTATATAAAATTAATGTTAGTTACGTGGAACGCAATTAATTAGGCCTTTGCAAAAAACTTATCCAAAGCTATGCAAACTCTGTTTTGTTTTCGACAGATTATTACGAACTCAATAATGGCTGATTGCACCGCATGTCCATTTATAGATTTATATTCTGAAAACGTACGTTTAACTTGTTACGTTTACCTTTGTAATAGAATATCAAGGCCAGCGACTCGTCATCTGTAATAGACTCTTCGGAAAACTACATAAGTATAAGATTTTTGATAATGTTATAAAAATATATAGACAAATTTCATACAACACACTGAAAGACGAATATTGAACCTCCATGCTATTACAAAGCAATATCACGTCCAGGTCTACGAATATGCAGTATTCTTTATGTTATACATACTTACGCGGTACATTTCTCTCTCATCTCTGAAGGAGTAGGCAAAGCTGTATTACGACGACATTTCGATAACTATGTTTTAGATCCCAAATAATAGTAAGCCAGCATGTTTTCGTCTCCCTTTCGGCAAAGTTAAAACTTCGTACTGCTACTGAGAATTCCTTAAAAGAAAATTTCATTAACACTATCTGACGTGGGTATTGATTTAAAAAAAAATATTCTTCAAGCTAAAAATGACAGCGCCCGCACTAAGGACCTGTATATAGAGAGTAGATCTTTACAAACGATAAACTACAAAATTGTTTTAGGTATTCAGAATAGAATAGGTAGACTTTATATCTTGGCGATTTTAACAAAATTTCGACATATTAATTTGTTAAACATATCGACATCAATGACTAAGACAAGTTATAGTTTTATTTCATCTAGCTATTATTAGAAAGAGGTACACAAAATTTAGTTTTATCGACGGAACCTGCTTTTTTGTTTATATGTATGTACACGGACTATATCATAGCATGGTATAAAAGTTGTTTAATATATGCATGTTTTTATCATTCTAAGTCGGCAGACACAGTCGCTAACATTTGTACGCGAGGTCGGAATTCAAATCAAAACGTATGCTGTGACCTTCCTACACACACGATCCAGACTCTCGATGTCGACCGCATCTAGGCAGATTAAGTATTTATAGGTAGTCGGTGCAAGCGCACGTAGCTTCGTAGGCGCCTAGCCCCACAAGCCGTGTCTCCGAACAATAGATCGCTCAATGTCGCTCGAACTCACGAAAACTTACGAAAGCCTTCGCGGTACTGGCAGCCGTGCACGTGCAGTGTAGGATGTTGTAACGTAATAACAGTAACTCGTAATATCATAACAATAAAACAACTATTTCTATAGCCGTGATTATCTTATTTCACAAAGAATAAAAGCAATGTCTGCTAGTGCTTCAGGCACTTAGATACATTTATAGTGTAAATCCCCCGAGAAATATTTTAGAACATTCACTGTATGCGTTTACAAGTATTTTTATAACACAAAACTAGTTTGGCCATGTATTTTTGTCTACGTTTCGTGTCATGTGCGATGTTATTTTATTTTATTGCTTTAAGTCTTTGCTATAAAATGGGAAAAGGATTTCTTTGAAATGAATAAACTATATATTTAATTACCCAATAACCAATCTGGAAGAACATGTAGTCTTTTTAGATAATATAAAAAATATTTTAACATTGATTTTGATATGGTACATGGTTTATTTTTCAATGAATCAGCCTATTTTGCACCTAGCTATATAAATTTATATACTTAAGATCGTAGCTAAAATATTATTTATTTAACAATACAATACGACGAACTTTCCAATGAAACATGTCATCGTCATAAGGCAATGTTTTGTTTTATATGCGGACCGAGGCCTCCAGGCCCGAGCCCAATGTCCAGTGAGTCGGAGGTCATCGACCATGGTGTCGGGAGCACGGCGTTATGCACACTACACGTCTGCTAACTTCCATGTTTGTCATAAACCTCTCCGTATTGTCTGAGCTTTAACTCTTACGTCACCTTTTACGACTCGAATGTCTTAGTCATATATGTATTTCGTAATATTCACATATATCTCGTTGCTAGACTTGTCATAATGCGTACCTTTTTAAATGTCGAAACCACCTTTTCAATTTTTTATTTCGGCATCTTATCCCGACATTTGAGTTACGTTTCAGCATTCAGGGTCATGAGAAAACTCTTGAAACATCGGAATAACCGTAGATAACGATTTATAAACTAATCATAGTGGGATCAAATTCTTAACACTTATTTCCATGAACTATACGAAAAATAATGCAAAATCATAATCAATATCTGTGTATTTTAAAATATACAGGACAAAATATTGTTATTTTAGTTTAATAGATATTAAAAGCATAAAAGTAAGAATGAGTTGAGTTTAACTGGAAAAGCAAAAACAATCTACTTTTCTAAATATCATATACATAGATGCAAAGTAAACCGTATATCAAGTAAAGTAACCATTCTAACAAGCCTTAACTCACGAACAGAACATAATTTCTAATCAACGTTTTAGTGAATCGAAGCCGTGTGTTATATGATTTGCCTGCGAGTCAGCAACCAAAGAACCGGTAAGTATTACATCGGCAAGTAGCAATATTGTATTCGAATCACGCCCGACCCCGCTTCTCTGCACAGCTACTAAACATCCTACGAAAGTTAACCAGATATCGTTCTGTTTAGATCTAAATCTGGTAGCAGTTTTAACATCCTTTTCTTCACATTGTTCTCGATATGTACGTGCAATACGCCTCAGTCAAAATAAAAGCATGAACAAAGCTAAATGTCTAATTCTAGGCACATGGATATTATTTAAATTGAATAAAAACATAAAGCGGACTTGGACTCTATGTCAAGTTTAATTTATACCTTTGTTTGCAGAAGCAGGTATAAATAAAAAAGTACAAACACTTATATGACACTGGGTGTGTTACAGGATACATAAGTTTTGAATTTTGCAAACATTATAATTTAGTTCCACTTTAAATATGGAACAGAGTAATTAATCTTGAAATAAATGAAGCATTACAGTGACAATTATCGATAGTATTTGTACGCTTAAGGCCTCTGAGAGCGAAGTGGGGCGCAAAAATGTGGCGCAGTCGATTGATCGAAAGTTGTGTCGTCAGAGTTGTCAACCTTGGCATTTGAACGGGTTCCGGGCCGCTGTGACCGATCGCCGTGACTCGACCTCTACTAAATAAAGCTTAAACACAATGATCTTTTAGAATATTACTTCTATCTTAGACGAAACTAAGACATAATATTTTGTAAATATTATAAAGAAGATTTGTTTTACTTGTTATTTTAACATTAGAATTTTGGTTTACTGAAAGAGAATACTGATTACGACGTTAAGGTTGCCTTTATACATATTATTGAAGATTTACAAATAAATATGTTCATTTTTTTTTTGACTATTTCTTCTCGCGGCGACAATTCGCAAATAATAAAGTTTGAATTGATTGTTATGCACATAGTTATTATATGTGTTTAATAACTGGTGTTTGGATAGGTACTTACTTGTCTTTTTGATTTATTGGATTAGTATTTGCAACCGGGCATAATTCACCGAAAATATATTTATATCATTTACATTTACGTAATTAAATACAGTAGAACTGGGTTATGCGTAAAGTGTAACCCACATGTAGTGCCTCTTTTTCTCCTATTTAGTTTTATTAATATTATATAGTGATACTGATACGCGCCAGACACATCAAATTCATTTAAGGAAAATTGACGAATAAATCAAAGAGCAAATATTTTGGTAATTTTCACTAAATCGATTAATAACACAAACATCCATTCTCTCATATAGTATCTATATATTTGCACGTTCTAAACATAACTTCAGCATAGGTGGACCTCGGTGAGAATAATAAACATCTAAAAAGAATCTCTATAAACTGAGTCATATTATTGCCTATTGCATTGCTTAACCTAGTGATGGGAAAATAATTCTAATAAGAATCATAACGGTGACGTAGCCGTGGACACAGCCACATTAATTACTTATCAAGTATCACGGTAATGTCGTTTTGCCACTAACGGTATCACTAATTGCACTGTATTGTAATTACTACTGTCCAACCTAATTATTTCATCATTAACATAAATATCGAAAAGCAATACATTAATTAACGTTAAAAACGGTCGCAATTTACCGTTTTTATTTATTGATTAGATTCGAAAATATCGCCGTTTTAATGCATTCACAATTATACAAAGTTATAAGCTATTGAGAGTTTAAGAATCTGACCCCTCAAATGCATCCTCAGCTTACCACTTCACAAAATTAAATAACGTTCACAAAAAATAAACTGTGTCATGAATCACTCAATGCTTGATAACAAATATATTTTTAATAAAATGATGTGCGTATTATGTAATTTTGATATAATTATCTTAGCCTTTAAATGCGCCATCTAGGTTAAAACTTTTTGTTACAGAAGCGCTCATTATGACGTCTTAAAAAGCGTTTATATTTCCTGTTTTACACAACCTTGTTATAAGAGCAAGTGACAAAGGTGAAAGTGGTATGTAAGACCCGCATACGCGTATGTGTTATATTGCTGTTTCTGTTGCTGTACTCAGTATGTTTGGCATTCACCGATCTCAGTGATATCATAGAATATGATGGCTGGGCGGTCCATTTAGACTGGTATCATTAAATTTTATACTTGTTATTTAAAAATATCATGGATATTTGTGATATTATCGTTAATGTTGTTATAAAATCTAATAGTATCTGCGGTTACTTGATGTCATTAAAAGTTGGAGCGTACTGCTCCAGCACTTTGTAAAGCAATTTCATAATATTTTTCATAGATACGCATCTACGGAATATGCGATAATAATTATATAAACCTTGTTCTATTAGCGTCAAGTTTCAAATCCGTTATGCATTAACGAATAAAATCTATTTTGTGATCTTTATCAGTGTAACCTGTCTATACGAAATGCCAGAGTCCGCTAAATAAGCAGGTTGAATAGATGATTCCTAACTATACAGGGTGATTTTGAAATCGTGTAATTCCTTTTAACCACGCATTCTACTGGTGATATAGAATAACCCTGGCCATATTTTTATTTAATTAGAATTATTTTTTTGAAAAATTATTGTTCCGTTTTTTTTCGTGAAATGGTGTCAGATAGTCATATGTCAACCAACCGAGGCAATTTTAATTTTTTACTAATTAAAATAAAAAAACATATTAATAATTAATGTCGTAAATAATAACGGGCGGTCCTTTTTATTGCCCCTTATTATTTACGACATCAGTTATTGTTATGTTATTATTTTTAAATTAGTAAAATATTAAGATTGTGTCAGGTGGTTAAAATATCGGGCACGCCACGATCGTGGCGGTAAGTCCCGTTTTTGAGGAGTGGCTGGAGAGGCGGCATGGCGCCCTCACCTTCCGGCTGACACAGGTTCTAACTGGCCACGGTTGTTTTGGCCAGTTCCTGTGTCGTATACGCCGGCAAGAGACGCCCGGTTGTCACCACTGCGGCGACTGCCGTGACGTTGTTGAGGACACGGCGCTGCACACTTTGGCGGTTTGCCCCGCCTGGGCATCGCAGCGCCGTGATTTGATCGCGGCAGTCGGATCGGTTGCCCTCTCGCTCCCGGCCGTAGTTCAGTCTATGGTCCGGAGTGAGAGGTCATGGAACGCCGTCGCCTCCTTCTGTGAGGAAGTAATTTCCATCAAGGAGGCGGCGGAGCGGGAGAGGGAGCGTTTAAACCCTCTCCCCAACCGCAGAGCCGGGCGCCGGAGGGCGCGCGATGACCTCCAGCCACCCTGAGGTTTGACCTGGGGGTGGCGGGCTTTGTGGGCCTGCCCGCCATCCGTTCAACACCAGGTCCGAGAGGCGGCGTGCGTGTTCCCACGCGCGCCTCTGTTTCGTGTCCGTCTCCCCCTTTAGGGGGAGACAGTAGAATTTTATTTTGAGTAAGTACCTATCTTGGGTGGGTCTTATTGCGTAGGAGCCTGCCGTTTCATACGGCGGGCCGGAACCTCGGCGGGGTCGCGACCGTATGCGAAAGTGATTCGCGCGACCCCGTCGATAGTGGTTTTGTCGAGGAACACCGTGGTAGGTTTAGTCGGTATTCCGGGAGGTACATTATCTTTTTATCATCTTAGTTTACCCCGGCGAGTCCGACATAATCCCTCCGCCCGCCCCCGCGGAGGGATATGCGTCATTGCATTCCCCCACGTAAAAAAAAAAAAAAAAAAAGGGTTAAAATATGACTATTTGAAATCATTTCATGAAAAAAATATGTACTCTAAATCTGCCGAAACCATTATTCTAATTAAGAAAAAATATGGTCAGGGTTATTCTATATCACCAGTAGAATGCGTGGTTAAAAGGAATTACACGATTTCAAAATCACCCTGTATAACTATTCCTGATGATCGAAAAAAAGCCGGTATCCAGATACAATGCTAAAATAATTGTGTCGGCTCGGCTCCATAGTCCGAACGTTTATTAAGACTATTGAAATAAAAATATAAAATTAGGTTTTATACTAAATTATGTGCTTATTTTAATACGGAATACACGTCCATAATATATTGGATGGGGTTCGCACCCATGACTAATAATTGACCTTATAATTTCTGCTACAGCCGGTTCAATTAAAAGCAGTTCTTTTTTATAAATCTGGTTTTATGTGTATTTACCTGCCGCCATAGATGTCGTTAGCGAGCGGTGAAAGTTCGTCGTCAGAATTATCACTACCCTCTTCACGGCGTTTCCCTCCTGAGGTCGCCATTTTATATTATCTGTAATTAAAAAATAAAACAATATTAGCAGACTCACGTAAACCGGCCAATTACGCGCAATACTAGTTCTTTACCGATGGCCTAAATTAATTTTGATTTCTAAACGTGTTATCAAAGAAAACATGTACGCCTTATACGGTATTTAGATAACTGAGTATTATTGACAACTGGTTGTTTTCTAATCATAGCCTCTCAATCATATTCAAGTATATTACGCCAGTAACGCAGCTTCGGATATTTAGGTATAAAGAATAGCGGTCGCCTAGTGGTCGGAATTCGACCATAATTGATTTAAATTTAAGTTTGATATTTATTAAGATTTTATTGTCTAGAACTTTAAACCCTTATAATCAAATTAATTTGCCTATATTTTTCAAACAATTAATTATTTTCTTAACTACACTCTTTAATTGACGATATTCTTGCTACTTTGTTTTCTTTTTTCTTTATTACATATAAATACGCATATATATTACAATATAAATAGTAGATATATATCATTCCAATCCGCCCAAAGTTTGCGTGTATGATATTGCTGATAACATATGTAATTAAATCATTATATATTGATATATGTAACCATAGTTACGAAGAATAGTACTACATCAGCTGAACAATGCCGAAATACTACGAACGCGATTCAATTGCGTGTGTCCGTATTAATATATACATAATTTAGTTTGTAATGCCTGATTCTAGTTTATACGGCAGCTTTGTTGATTGTCTAAGTAACATGCTCTTACTATGTAAGAATATACCAATTAACATGACACACATACACACACATGCACACGCATACACGCACACACACACACACACATGTACGCACACACACACACGCACACACACACACACACACACACTTTTAATATTGTGTATTATTGCTATTTGTGGTTGATACTTAACACTTGTTTGTACTGAGCCTGTTTTCCACGACACAGGGAAACCTAATGTGGGAAACAGTGTAACAATTTTGTACCAAAATGAAGCCAGAAATAAATTTATTTTCATTTTATTTTCATTTCATTTTCAATAATTACGACACCGTGTCGTACGATCAAACAGAGTTTTACATTTGTTGAGTATTGCAAGTAAATAAAGTCACAACCAAATTAAATACAACAACAATAATGACTTTTATAATTTGACCCGATTATTCTAATTAGTATGTTTAATGTGCAGTATCTGAGCGTCGTTATCAGAACCGTTAGCAGTAGAGAAATTGTCGACCTCACGACTTTCCATTTTGGAGGCCTGCGTCCATAGTCACGCTTTTACAAACTCGTGGGGACCGATTCAACTCGTGAATCTGCCCGTTCAAGTGTTGTAACCTTAAAATGCGTGAATACTTTGTATTAATCATATTCTCGTTTCACTCGTAGATATTTATTACTGTTGTGTCATAACTCATAAGTGATTTTAATTTATAGTGCATATATTAGAATTAATGTTACAATAGCTGCAAACACATAAAATAGTGTAATACGACTAGAACACAATAGATAAAGCAAAAACGATGATACATTCTTGGAAAGTTTCGTCTTTCAATAAACCTATACTTACAGTAAAAAAGGCTACTTATGAAATGTTTAAACAATGAAAAGATCTCATCTAAAAATACGAAATATACCTTAATTTGACCTTGAAGTAGTGAAAATGTTATTTAAAATGATTGCAAGCTGTTCATGATTATTTTATTGTCAAAAGGCCATTGTATTCCGCCATTACAAACTTGATTAAAAATAGTTTTAAACCTAGATTCACTTCGAATGGGCCAAGGTGAACTAATTCCAGGTTTGGCAGACAACCTTTTTAGGACAAACTCGTTTTTGGCGAAGTGTTAATAAGTTCGGTGCTTAGTAGGTTACATGCCACGAACGTTGTATTGCTTCGCAACAAAGACGTGATTCTGCAAAGCCTAACCTTTAAAACCATCTATAATATGATCCTAATTTATTGTGCATCTCGAGTAAGCGAGCGTCTGACCTTTTCAGTTAAAGGTTAAGTGATAAACATTCTATTTATTCTATAAATATATTCAGTAAAAATGTAGGAAATCCTTGTAGAACAATAAACATTGTACGTTGATAATGATCGAGGCTGCAGCTTTTCACCTTCTAATGTTATAAAAACTAGTCAGTAACCAAGGATATACAATTATACTAAGACGTAGACATTTTCACAACATACTTCGTGTGATCAGAGTTTAATATAAAATTTATAAATTGTCCGATTGAGCCTTGAGCCCAATCAATACATTAAAATACTTAAATCAAATGATAAGCCAGAGCTTTTCGCTGAAGTGATTATCGTGTGCGTGAATCACATTGCATGCAGTACTGAGCACAAAAGTTGCGCATTCCACGCGAAAGCCCTCGACCTTGCCGGTCATTCATCCCTCGCAGAGTTATGGACCTTAGCGAGTGATTTATCGCTCATTGATATGCACCTAAGTACATAATACAAGTATGCGCAATCTGAAGAAAGGCATTTGTATCTTGTAGATAACTATTGGAATGTAAACACCATAGCCTTAACGGTTTAGGTTTACATAGATATGCGTACGACCTATAAAATGGAGGTTTAATTTGTTGTTCTTAGATATCGTATTTATTTTAAACACCGCTCTCGAGTTATCCTTGTATAACGGAGAGCTTTATAATAAAGAACGCTAAAACACGAAACAAATATTTGTCGATTACACAAATGATTTTGTTTTGTGTCAGCAGATACTTTAGTTTCGACGAGAACTATTACACTATTTTACTGTTATCAATTACCCTTGTTAACAAAGCATTACACCGCAAATTGTGTACTGCCTTAAACCATTCAAATTAAACTAGTCAATTAGCCGGAATCTAGACGGAATGATAAAAGAATTGTGTCTGGACTCAAGGGTCCGGTTCAGTTACCAGGAAATCAGACAGCTTCTTCATTTTTGTGTTTTGTAACAAAAATATAAAATGAAGCATTTTAAGACATATTCCCAACATTTTAATGTCATTACTAAATCTCTTCATACATCGCAATAAAATCGTAACATCTAAATGTATTATATAACATAGACAATAGACATAACCTGGCACATATTTGCGTATGCAATAGTTTCAAGGTACACAAAGAAGCTATAAACATTATTAGGCTGACTGTAGCATTGTGCAGGCCATGTCCATCGTATCAGATCAGTGCGCTAGTGGGCAGGAGTGCGCCCGCGCTGCGCTGAAGGTCAGCGACTTCCATGGCCTTAGCTGGACAATGCCTCACCCTCACTGCTTTTATAGAGCAAATACCAGTATTATGTGGTGCAAGCCTTATATATAATCATCTACAGGTTCAATAATTTCCTGATCCTGGTTGAATTTAATGTTTGCAAGTTTTACTTGTTTGCTTTTCATCTAAATATACTAAGGAAGTATGTTGTGCAATATAATATCATTGCTTATGGTGCCATTAGCGCAATCAGTAAAATAAAATAACATTTATAGCGCAGTTTATTTTATTGAACTTGATTTTTTGACAGATACCATACTACAGTAAGCTACTATCTGTAAATGGTTCAAGTCTAAAAGTTGTTCGTGTATATTATTGCAATGTTTGTAAAATCATTCTCGCACCAGATATTATCTAGTGCAAGAATTTCATTTAATAAAGATTTAACAATAATAAGAAATTTCTGTATCTATTTGTATTAACTAATCTATAAATTGCATGTTGCAGCCAACAAAAGTTTTGCTAGCAGACAAAGTTTGAACTTGACAGGAAAATGAGCTCGTCACAAACTTGAATAAAATGACGAACATTGCTACTTTTAAAATATATTATTACACGCTATTAAATTCGTGTATCTAATATAATATTAGCACTAGTAACCTGATGTCCATGCGACCGTAGCTAATTTATAGTTCACGCTATGTATTTACTTTTGTTTTCTTTAATATTACTATTGAGCACAATAGAACAAAGCGATGTAGGTGCTTGCTCTATATATCACACGAGACTTCAGCAAAGAATGCGCGCCATAGTGTAACGATTAGCTAACAAAACATTTAACATTTTACGCTGTAGTTAATGAAAACTGAATAATTCGGCTGACGTAATGGTTTATTACCGGAAATGATCAAATAATATGTACCGACACCGTGTCTATCACTTAAAATAAGGTTAATAACCAACTTTATATAGATATGATAGTATCTTTATCATATAAGGTCAATATTACAATTAAAACCAATACTAAACCAATTTTTTGTCAAAAGTCAAAGCTTGTGTCATTTTAAAAATTAAAACATTATATTTATCTATGTGTATTTCTTGTAAGCTCGTGTGAATATATGTTTGTAGAGTTGTATGACGCTAATCAGCAGCTACCTAAAATTAATATGATTAGCCATCAGAAGGGACCGCCACAAAAACAATCAATGACATGATTGTTAGTATACAATGCACATTGTAAATGACATCAGAACGCTTGTAATGCAATAGTAAATCATAATTTAAATCGTATTATAAGCACCGAGTGCAGTCGGACTAGTGGCGAGGGCCAGCACAGGTTTACTTTCACTACTAGAGGCCACCAGCTGGCAAGCCCCTCTCCCCTCTCCTGCACACCGCACCTCATCGCCCCTCCGTCCTCCGGCCGCGCTGCGCAACACTGCCTTATATTAGTAGCTTTACATAGTGTCGCTGTCGGGTACATGGCTTGCACAAGATGATGAGTTAACAACCAGGAATGCTTTACCTAATGCGAGCCTAATTCACAAGCCCAATGCAAGGTGTGGGTAATCTTTATTCATCTTTAACGGTGGATGCTAGTTAAGTGTTTCGTCATTAAATTGAACACGGTTAATAAAATAACAGATTTTATTATCATGTCTACATAATTGCAAGTATGCCTGCCTATCTAAATGACATTAAATTTAGTTTACACTATCAACTTTGATCTTTTCATCTGCAGCTCTACTAATGAGGTTCTCAATGGCCTATACTTATAGGATCTTACCATTCTAAGTACAGATATTGCATCTTTATTGTCCATAAACTGTAATTAAGTTAATTATTTTTGGAGCCATAACATCAATACTACATTAGCTATATAAAATATATTGCGTTAAACTTCTCTAAAGAATAGTCATCCTATAATCGTAGATCAATTAATATAACGCATGAGATCACCGAAATCCGAAACAACAGGAACTAATGGAACTAATTTACGTTCGGCATGTATATTTCGAGACAAATTTACATTTATTGATTGGCATATCGAGTTAATAAACAAGATATCAAATACAATGTAGGTAAGTAAATAGTCGCTGGAGCGTGGAGACGTGAACTGAACATGAGCGAGTGGGGCGCTGCACGCTGGGCGGCGTCGACCTCGACTGCCGAGCGCCTCAGACGGATCGAATACGCCGATGACTTGTCATTTGAGAAAAAGATCCGTGCATATTCCTAGAATTATTGAGTATCGCTTGATTCATTTGGATACTATTTACTCATGGTTGGTTTCCAGGTAGTATGAAAAAGGTTTGTATCTGTAATGATATATTACTAGATTTTGTCTGCGGCTTCACTCGCATAAATTTAGGTTAGGTTAGGTTAATAACATTACTTTTTCTGGATAAAACGTAGCTTATGTTCTTTTTTGTTCCCCTGACGTGTACCTATGCAAAATTTCACGATGAGGCATGAAAACGTAACAAAAAACTCACATTCGCATTTATCATATTAGTTACGATTATTTATTTTTGACACACACGAAGCTTCAAACTGCCTTTGATATTAATCATACACTCCGGTTACTGGTGATGGTCAAAGGTAGGTGTGAGTAGTGATCCAACAACATTTGTAATCGTTTAACAATAGATGAAATGAAAACAAACACATAAACAAAATTACCTTTATTGTTTTTATACACAACACTTCACACATGTTAAATATGGTGCCACATATGCTTAAAGTCTCGTAGTGCTTTAAGTGGTCGGAGTGTTGGAATCCCACACGGGACAAAAATTGGTGTGATCCACATATATTTGTTCTGAGTCTGAATATACTTTGTGTCCGTTATTGGAACGTTTGTAAAGGACCCCGCGACACAGGAATTACTCCTAAGGCAGGAGTTGCCTTTTTAATTATGAAAAACCCGAATTTATCTAAAATATTTTTGAGCAGTGTTCGTGTTCGACCAATCGGACACATGTATTTCAATCCGTGCAAGACCATGAAAGACACATATCTGTATTTAATTGCACAAACGAATGTTACGAAAGTAAAAAATAACCAGTTGACTAACACGTTACATTATGGAGTGTGGCACCTATAGATCTAAAGTTATCTGTCCTAGTTATTCGCGTATTGCAATCTCAGACGGATATCATATGTATATAAATGTAATTTTTGTACCTTTAAGGTATATATTTAATAGCTTTACGACCGCTTCTAAATATTTGGATTTAATTTGTCATGCAAGTTTACTATGTATATTTATAGTTTGTGATATTAATGATGGACTAATTGAAAATGAACGCCTTAATTTGTGTATTTTAATTAAATCTATGAATGAAAGTACATAAATTCATTAATAGCTATTCAGCTGTCTTATTGATATAGAGTAAGTTATCGCATAAAAGCATAAAATACAACTGTGGCCGCCAACTATAAGTCACATTCATTTAAATAATAACTTAGCCTATTTCTGACCATGCAACCTAGATCTTCTTTACTGGAATGGGTTTGAAATACTTTTTCTTATAACAAAACATTGCTAACAATTCGACGTTGCATTGACGATTCGTTTACATTTCTACAGTTACATCTATAAATCTCTGCAGTAAACAAACGTAGATTTTCTTTTCGACACCTTATTCGACAGCGTCAATCAAGTTATCCACCAAGCGGTACTCAGAAAAAATCATTTCCCGCGCACGAAACTGCGTGCATCAACTAGTATTATGTATAATATGATTGAATCACATCGCTTCATACAGAGTACCCGTTACGTACGTATTGATAAACGATGCTGACGCGAGAAATTGTTCACAAAAAAGAGAAAGTGCCTTATTAGCGCAATTGTTATTATGTAGTAGGCAACTTGTCTCACCGATACTTTTTGTTTTAGACGAGTTGTACTCGTGGCTGCTTCTAATGGAGGTTAAACACATGCAAATATTTATGAAATCTCTTTGAATTCTTAAATACTTTGCTTTTTAAGATACGGTCTCATTGGTCCGTTAAATAAACGAATACTGACAACGTGTAACCTGATAGGATGCTCAGGTTAGACACATTATTATTGAATTGTTCTAAGCGATATCTTGGAGGAAATTGCACGTTGCAGACAGCAAAAGTCTCCCCATTTGATAGATTCCTTAGGGGAGTTCTAAGAAGACGTGGGGTTACTTACTATTTTAAGTTCATAAAGAGAATGATTTAGTAGTTCTATCGTGCAGATATGTGAAGCCAATACTTCAACTTGATTGCGTAAATTACGTTGTTAATGATTAAGCAATAACTCTCACGATCAATGTATTTATACTTTCGCAATTTATACAACGTGTAATATAACGACAGATCATAATCTAAATGTTTTGTATTAATAAACTTTCACTCGTATAGTGCCAACCCTAATCAATTCTTTAGATTTAGTTGGGTTAAGTGCAATAAAGAAAAGGAGTAACTACAAATATTCTAATATATATGTATAAAACCAAAACAACGTGAACACGTATAACAATTTAATGAGAATGACATTATATTATATGCTTTTAAATATTTTTGGTCGGCGTATATTTGTCTCTTTACACAGAGAACTGGGTATGGCCTGTCGACTACTATGGCGTAACTAACTTATTGCGTCATAGCTTGGTACCGCTGTCTTTGTCCAATTATGTATATTAAAACAATTTTTACTGTTTGACATTTTGTTTATATGGAAAATATATATTTTTTTATTCTTATGTAATTTACAGCGCTAGTGGACGTGTATTGTAGACGGCGCGGTTTAATTTGTTTTTGTGTACTTCTTCACATAAAGTAAGGGATTGCAATAGGACTGAGTTCATATAGACATTGCGATGAGTAGGATTCTATCTTGAAGGCGATATAGATTGTGGATACCTAGATTTGATTTGGGGTTTGATTTGCCGCAAGAAATCAGAATTCGTGTGAGGTATAGACAGTCGATTTCATACAGATAGAGTCGAAGCAACAATAGAGACGAAGACATTAATTAGTGGTCAGCAAAGTGAGTGTAATTCGTGTGTCGTTATAGACTTTAAGAACGCTAAAACAATGGAGGCAAAATCAACCTGAATTGTAAACAACTATTTGTGGATAACACAAATGTTATGACCTTTTGTAGAGATCGAAACTACATCACGTGACGTATGGACGAAGTATTCTCTTAAATCACTGCGCTATACGAGCAATGCTGGAATATCACTTTTGCAAACAAAATAAATACATATGAAAATTTTCTGTAACAGGTATTTTCTATGAGAATGAAGACTGGTCGTGCAAGGCTTCGTTGTGTTAAATGTCAGTGCATAATTAACGATACTAGGCACTCGGGTGAAACCATGATATACAAAACGTATCGAGTTTCTTACACGGCTTGTTTACCTAAGTCATAGCTTACAACATGATATATTAAGCAACATAACATGACAAAGTAATAGAGTTTGGTATAGGTGCTATTATACCTACTCACATTTGACCAGGTACATATGTTTAGGTTAGACGAGCCTATTATTATATAATAGTAAACATTTTATACCCACGTTACATTTTAGGTGCCTCAGCAATTGAAGCATAGACTTAATATAAGAAAGATTATATTTATCTATTATTAAAGTAAAATCTGAATTAGACTAGAGTTGCGAGCCATGAAACTTGACCAGTAAGATTAAAGAATATGATGTCATTCGCTTAGTAAAGAGATATTTTAGGATCGTATCAAGGTGAAAATTATTGATCAATTGCCTCTTCGGGGCTTACCCCGAAAGCAGAAGCGAAAGCAGAAGGGATGATTGATCAATACATTTATTTATATAACTTTATATTATTATATATACATATGTACATATATAATATATCCTTAATAATACCATATAACTATGTCCCAAACCTTCTCACTCTGAGAAGAGAGGCCCGTTCTCAGGAGTGGCCCAGTTTCAATACACGGTGATATTATTTTTATTATTATACCATATGTTTGCCCTTACCAAATAACAACTAAATACTTTATATTTCGTTGTGAAAGGTCAGAACTCCACAAATAACTGAATATAAAGGATATTGCGTCAGTCTTTTAGCTTCTATACCCTTTAATAAGACAAAATTGTTTGTGTGATCCATAGTTAACTGTTCTTTGTGTCCGTTGTTTTAAACTTTGCAAAGATCTTGCGAAACAGACATAAGTCTACCACGGAGATCGTCCTCCAGGAAATAAATCTAATTATCTAATTATTTATACTAGTGTTCGCCCAGTGGTCGAAATTGTATTTCTCTATATAAAATTCATTTAATGAAATTGCTTACTAAGAAGTACGTCCATTACAAGATATGTATATTATGTTTTATAATATTTGTTATTACTTAGTTTCTGTCAAAAATATGTATCTATTCTATATGATAAAAATAAACAGTAACCACAATGTTTGCCGTTGACATTGCTTCGTTGTCATTAGAGCGCAGTGGGCGTGCGCGTTGATGTCTTTTATAGGGCATGCACTGCACTTTACAATCGCCGCATATTTTTATCAATATTCATGCGTCAAGTGTATTGCTGGGCGCATTATTTTATAATTAAAGGTGGACAGGTATCTTATAAGATAATTATAATTGTACACTTTGTATTCCTCTTGTCCATGTAATTGGTTTCATTATACCATATATTTTTCTGCAGAATGTTATATTAAGATTTTTTGGATTTAGATTTTTTTCATGCAATAGATACAATGAAAATTATAATATAACATCACTTTTTAAAGTGCCTTCTGTTGCTCGTGCTGCCTTCTATATCTAATAATAAAATTTATAAATAATGCAATAATTCTGTATAAATATATATAGGTACTTTGACTCTCTTCTCTTTGTATCAATGTGATGCACAGGTACGCATTTGTTCAAGAGAAATATACGTACGGGTAACTCGCATAGTTCGCTACCAAAGTAAGAACTAATGTCGTATACATTCATACAAAGTTATCACTGCACATATAACCCAGTATTTGTATTTTAGCCGCTACCAAGTGCATAGACTGTTGGGAGTTTAAACTCCACACGTGACAGAAAGTCTGCTCCATAAATAATTTTCCTAAGTCTGGATTCCTGGGTCTACTAATTTAGTTCATATCCCTATGGAGGGATTATTCTTAATGTGACCGACAGAAAAATACGACAAATTGCTTTTTAAAAATGTTGATAAACCTTACTTGTGTAAATGCCTAATAATACCATTATATTTAAATCTATTTATAGGCTCAATACGATCAGTTCACGTATTCAACTACCGTTACACACACATACATAGGTATAAAACCGTTCTGGAACGTAAGCGACATGCTAATCACACCCCACTTTCTTCCGCCCGAAGCAGTCAAGGTCCAAATGACACGACAGCAGTTTGACAATTAAATGTTATAGCTAACGAAAGTATGCGTTACTAAGTTTGGTTGGCCTTGGATTATTTTGAACAACCATACGTATGTAATGTAGACTCATAATGACCTTGACGCAATGAAGTATACAAATGTTTAGTCCATCGCCAGGAATATGAAATTTAAAAGCCAGCTCTATCATGTAAGTCAACGTACATATTATTATTATTTTTGTGTATGTTTTGAGATGGGTTCCTTGGTTTTGTAGTACAACGTTGCACTCACGTTTACAATGACAATTGTGAGTTTCCGGGTGGAACAAAGTGTTATTGTATTTTCTGAGAGAAAATTCTCAATGGCATCGCGGTAATGGACTTGCCTTCTCTACGTTGGCTCAATATAGCTGACGATATAAATAGGTGTCATTTAAACATCTGCCAATCCATTGAGGGATATTCAGGCGTGGCGTGATATCATGTTCTTTTCTATATTTCTACAAGTTAACATATTATCTATTACTCTTGCAGTAATTCGTGTTCTAAGTCACATTTTGCAGTTGTGTGTTATCCCAAATAAAAAATCATATAATAATAGTTAGCACAATAGAATATAACGGCTATTTCAATGAAAACTTTAATAAATAGACCGTAAAACAGTTCAATATGCTATTAGAAATCAGGAAGTATAACGGATATAAATATATTACAAAATACTATACGGATGTTGGCTCAAGGATTCCACACGAAAGTACACACGCAGTTTCATTTTACGTTCCATTGGTACATTTCAATCGAAGCACAGAGACATTTGTGGTATAAAAACCGCGTTGTATAGTTAAACGTATATGTTTACGTCACTCACGCTTTTTGTATTACAAGCTGTGTAAAGCTCGAGACTACATTTATGTAGCGATCTGTGTTCATATTGCTTTTATATTAACTCTGGACATTTAACTAGGTATTACATCGTCTATGGAACAAGCTCTTTTTGTTATTCTCGGTTTGTCAATTTGGTTGTTTTTCTACACTATGTACAACACACATATTATATATTATATATTTTGCAAGCTGATCAATATCTTACATAACTCCAGCTATAATTAAGGTTCACATAAGGCCTTGCATGCAGGCATTGTTTGCCTACTGTCACAATACCAAATCTCGTGGTGCTACTGAAAACTTTACATTAGAAAAACCCAACAACTTTTCCTAGATAGGTGGCCAAACTTTAGAGACTTAAGTTGCGTAAACTGCCGGCACTGGACCAATATGGCAGCCGGATCAGAATCTATATAACATGATAAATATCTATAGTGTATTCTTTAACTGAAAAAGGCATTATAACAAAAAGAGAACATGATTATAAACGCAGTAAATATATTTATTGATAGATCATATAGTCCTATATACATAAATTATATAGACTTATAACCAACTAGTCAATTTACAAGACTATATTATCAATCAGTCAACCTTACATAAAGAAAGCACGGTTCATAAGTAATTACATTTACTGATTGATTATATCGTTTTGTTTCATTTAAGTGATGCATAGTGTTTATTGCAATAGCGATCCTTATGAATACACCTTTCAGTTACACGATGTGTATACCGTTTTCGTAGAAAAGGAATTACCACATCGGACCAATTTCTCGCTAGGTACCGTCATATGTAAATGTTAATGTGTAAAAACGAAAATTCCTTGAATGTACCTTTAATTACGCTTTGTGTTGCACGCGGGGCGGCGACTGCGCAACGCAAAGATTATTATTAATTAGTTAATTGCACTTAGCTAACACTATTGCGGAAACCATCAAATTGTTCTTGTTTTAGTGAGAACGACCCTCTGCTAGCGGATATGAGCGAGGCTTCAACTATTGGATGAATAACTTATCTTGTATATAATAGTTTGATGTGCGCAGTTTTTCTAGTACTGTTTGTTTATAAAAGTCCTTTCTATCAATGAACTTCGAATGTAGGATATAATACTTATAAATATCTGAGCAATCGCTTTGTTGTAGATTGCTATACATGTCACTCCAACCCGAAACTGCCTCTGTTTTCTCGAAGTGCGTCGGTGGCACAGCTTAATGAAAGTGAATGCTATACATGAGATCACGGGTTCAAATACCGAGTCTGACAAAGGGATTTTTTTGCGTAAGTTAAGGTATATAGCATGGAGTCTGCAACTTTATCTGGTAGACCACAATAGGCTCGTTGTCTAGTAGGTGAGAGATCTTATAGTGGTATCGTTTCTGCTCCGATATTCTTACTTGTTTTACGAATTTAATTTATCTATATCATTTATCGCACGTAACCGACATATTTTTGGTTTTTATATGGAACTGTCATTGAAGTGACGTTACAACTTCAACATCGTTAGTATTTACACATATGTAATTGCCAAAACTATTAACTGCTAAACAACATTCTTTACAACCACCAACCAACCGTTGGACAAATTAATACCAGTTTGACGTAACTGCTACGTGAATAATTTGATTGAACCTCATGTAAGTAGAGTTACTCAATAATTCAAACCTTCATAATTATATAATTATTATATATTAAATTATGTGAATCTGCATACTATTACAATCGTTTAGAGGTCAATCAACACGGCTTGTGAAGGAAATGACGTCTATACTTCCCATTCTCTATCCCATACGGTATAGGCCGCCTACATTCACTTTTGTTTACGCTGGTGTTGGTGATCAAACAGAGACGCGTTGCCGATACACATGAGATTTTTGAATAAATCACATTACTAATCTTAAGATATTATAGCTTTGAATGACCAGCCGGAATATACTTTACATAAACGTGGTTACGAAACTTTCGAAAGAGAAACCAACGTAGAGTCACACGCTCGTGCAAAAAGAAAACATGCGACTCGCAAAAATTTGCAAGGTTTTTGGCGGTTTCTAAGCCGAATTATAAGTCAGATATTATTTTAAGAATACAGCAGTCACCCTTGCTCACTTTCGCAGCTGATCACGGACAATACAAACAGCCTCGGGGCCCGTGAAAGGTCGTTCTCTTGTTAAGTAAAGGCTAGGACTTACCGATGAATGAATCCTAGGGGGTGGTTAGGCGTGTAATCCTTAGTGTGTACTGTATCACTTCACAAAATGTAGGTAAAGCGTGGAGTGCACTCGCGGGAGGGTCTGTGGTACGTCAACGCGCATGGTGCGCGCGTGCGGTCGTGTCTGGCGCGCGCCGCTCACTGCCGCAGCAGGCCCAACTCTTGCCGCGCTACAGCCTTTAGCGCCTGCCGCCAGCCGCACTGACTCACGCACAACGACCCTAAACTCAGGCTTTTGAAGGGATTTTCCAATATTGAAATATGTTCTTCTATGTCTAAAGAACACAGTTATTAATTCAAAACTCAGATTTCAGTAATGGCATTTATTTCTGTGGTGAAACATATCTTTTTAAATGACTTAATGTAAATTACTTAGCCCAAATATATATATCCTGGTGACCCGTAACACAGGTATTCCTATACCTATTTCGGGCACCAGTCTCTCACAAATGTCTTTTATACTTATGTTAGACTAAGCCATATTACTGTGCAAACATTTGTGATGAGAAAATAAAAAAAATTATTATATAGTGGACTATACCTGATCCTTCAATAAGATAGTGACGTATAAAGTGGATATATTAGGTCTTAACGTATAAAATGCCACATGCACCCTGATTCAAAGAAATATTTTGTTTATACTCCAAATAATTGTATCGCGTGGGATTCAAACCCATAGCTCAGCGCGATGACTGCGGTGAGGCGACTGCTAACCCTGCTACGCCACCCATTTAGTGAGGATGAAATCACGGTGCGCCATATTGACACGCCTTTCGATTTAGCAGCACATAGCTTTTGTAGGTATAATCTTATAATATTGTCTTATGTTTACGCGAATGTTATACATTGAAATTAAACACTTTATACGGATTTTGTCGCGTTGTTTATTTTACTTTAAAACACTTTTATTACATAAGTTTGAAAACTCTAACAATACTATTATTGAACTTTACTACTATTTAAGCTATATACCTATTTTAATTAAAACTATTTATATTTAAGTTTACACTTTGCCCCGACGTTTCGGTTGCTTTACAGCAGCCATGTTCACGGGGAGACTAAGATGAAAGTTGTCCCAACGTTCTGAAGTGTACCTAGTTATTTCAAAGTGCCCGAACATAATTTAATCTTTAGTGTTTCTATTTACGCAGAATGATCTCAAAGTATCATGAAGTCTAGCTATGTTTTGCTTCTTTTTTTGTTTGACTATTTAAATGACTGGATCCCAAGCTGGTGGTACATTCCAACCATCCTCTCTATTGAAATTAGGATGTTTTTTTTAATTTCAATAGCCTCGCGAAGCATCCTTGGTAGGAATCGGTGTTTTTTTGTATATGTGGTTTGTCAAATCATAGGTAGTGGTTGGTCCCCTGTTGCACGTGTTCACACACAGCAGACTTCAACGAGCGTTGGCGTTTAACATCAGCTATATATTCTTTTATACGGGTGCCTATGTTTCTCTTGGTTTGATCAATGTATGAGAGTCCACAGTCACAATCTATTTTATAGACCCCTGCATCTTGTAAAGGTAATTCGCACTTGACGGATGGTAAAAATTTACTTATCTTCGTTGGCGGCTTGAAGTATGTGTTGATTGAAGCTCGCTTCAAGATGTAGTCAATCTTGTCAGTGACACCCCTTACATATGGATATACCCTTAAGAACGTTGGGACAACTACCATCTTAGTCTCCCCGTGAACATGGCTGCTGTAAAGCAACCGAAACGACGGGGCAAAGTGTAAACTTAAATATAAATAGTTTTAATTTAAATATACAGCTTAAATAGTAATAAAGTTCAATAATAGTAGTGTTGAGAGTTTTCAAAATTATGTAATAAAAGTGTTTTAAAGTAAAATAAACAATACGACAAAATCCGTATAAAGTGTTTAATTTCAAGGTATAATTTTATGTCAAATATTTAAAAGTAATCTAAACATACATACAATAAATATACTTACATATTTTAAAAAGTAGTTATATTAAAAATGGACACAATTTAAAAAAAATAAAACGCTATGTTTAAACTTCATATAAGTATAATTTAAAAATCACAAGCCACAAACAATATTTTCATCGGATCCACCATACCACCGTCTCCTATAGCAGTATTATTGTATTCATACTTCACGAAAAACTGAAATGGTGCTATGACCTACACATAGACTTTAACATGGGTATAAATAAGTAAGAAATAGGAAGAACAATATTACATCCAATGAGATGATGATGTACAGCCTCTATAAACAAAACCGACCAACATTGCAGTAAAAATTTAAGAGTTGACAATAAAACAATATGTTATACAGCCTTTATTAATTTATTTATACCGTTACATATACCTTTATTATATATTATGTTCTCTGCAAAATGTATGCAGCAACATAGAGTACACATAGATACTGATGTATTATGAGTAATGTATTCTGTCCCACAAGCACGTTCCTAGAAAAAGATACAGAGAGATTTTCATAAACCATTTTTACTTTTACTTTCCTAAAGTACAGTTATTTTATATTGTTTGCAATAATGATCAGTATGTACTTGATATCACAACCGATGTATTCGTATAATGCCAGTATCGTGCATCACGCATAATGTTCCCTGAACCGCACGGTGCTTCGTCGAGGTAGAGGGGAATCGTCATCACTGTCCAACGCAGGTTCGTATCCGCGGTTCATATACGCGCCAGATGTGGAACCTCGACCGCCCAAGTCTGTAAGCTGCACAGAACAAATCATATTAACATACAAAGACTCACGAGCGTATCCCGAGGGAATGGGCAGAGATCTATAACACACACAAGGCATTGAAATTAAACACTTTATACGGATTTTATCGCGTTGTTTATTTTACTTTAAACACTGTTTTTACATAATTTTGAAAACTCTAACACTACTCTTATTAAACTTTACTACTATATGAGGATGGTTGGAATGTACCACCAGCTTGGGATCCAGTCATTCAAATAGTCAAACCCAAGAAGAAGCAAAACACAGCTAGACTGCATGATACTTTGAGCTCATGCCGCGTGAATAGAAACACCAAAGATTAAATTATGTTCGGGTAGTTTGAAATAACTAGCTACACTTCAGAACATTGGGACAGCTACCATCTTAGTCTCCCCGTGAACATGGCTGCTGTAAAGCAACCGAAACGTCGGGGCAAAGTGTAAACTTAAATATAAATAGTTTTAATTGAAAAATATATAGCTTAAATTTCATAGTAGTAAAGTTCAATAATAGTAGTGTTAGAGTTTTCAAAATTATGTAAAAACAGTGTTTAAAGTAAAATAAACAACGCGATAAAATCCGTATAAAGTGTTTAATTTCAATGTATAACATTCGCGTAAACATAAGACAATATTATGTACACACAAGGCACTCTTGATTTTGATTACAATTGAATACAAATATGATAAAAAGATATTTCTTGTTTATTTTTCTTAAAAATTACACTTTGAAACAATTTCAATGTTGACGGACAACAGAAACAAAGAATACCAAGACTCGGAACAACTATTTGTGGATCACACAATTTTTGTCCCGTGTGGGATTCGAACCCACAACACTCGGCGCAGTGGCAGTGGCGAGGCAACCACTTAAAAGACTACATTATCCATGCAGTCATGAGATATGATATCATAAGAGTTTATAACTTTATGACTATAATTAAGGTTGAAATTGCCTTACACCAAATTTATTTACTTATCAGCTATTTTAGCTAGCCGCGCTTGAACACACGTAGCGGATTACCGTCTACCAGGCATACGTCTGTATTCCTACCTAATGCATAATGCGATTTGTGACTCTGTCTTTTGTAATAAATCGTGTTTCAACTGAAAATTTCCTTACAGAAAATTCAAGATCACTACATTAGACCGATCGTCCCAATCATATATTACGGGACCAACAAGGCTTATTAGACTAATTATTGGACTTCTACATAGTATTTTAATCATGGTAATTTTATGGAATTAAGAGATTTTATACCTTTTCCTACATTTAAAAAAAGGCCACTCCTGCTCTTGATATAACGCCTTGCGGGCAAGTTTACAAACATCCAAACATCTGATACACAAAACAACTTGACACGGGGCAACAAAAATTTGTGTGGTGCATAAATATGAATCACAAATTTTTGGCGCGTGTGGGATTCGAACTCGCACTACTCGGAGAGGCGACCACTTAAACCACTACGCCAACCGTAAAGTCAGTTTTTTTTTCTTTATTTATCCCAAATTACACATATCTTTACAGGTTTATACCTAATGCGATAGTGTCTAATACTTAGTATAATAAGTTCATTTAAGTTTATAACATATTATTACAAATAATGCCATCCTTGTAGATTCACTCAGTGCAATACAAAATAGGTCAGATTCTTCAGCTACAAGGTTGAGAGTGCGAAGTGCACGCCTCACCCAGTAGGTCGGTGCGGTCGCGCGGCACTGCCAGCAGCCGGAGCCGCCCTACATACCCATCAGGGACACACATATTCACTTGTCTCAGCATATCTGCGTTATGTATCCTTCCTCTAAATATTTCAGATATATATGAGGTCCGTGCTAGTTCCCTCCTAACCTTTAGCTCATTATACCCTACCATACCCAAAACGAATAGAGTGGGATACATTAATGAGTAAAACGGGTATACACCGTAGTACCGCATGTACAAATACCTTACAAATTTATTCTGTACCCGTTCCAACATGAGACTATATTTAGTCTCATGTGGAGACCAGATGACTGCTTTACTTTTCAGTTGGCTTCTAACCAGTGCGTTATACAAGGCTATAATCGTTGTTGTTGTTCATGTTTGTAAAATCATGCACGGTTCTAAGAGTAAAACCTAGGTTTCTATATGCCTTTTTACAGCATTTGAGAATATGTTGATGAAACTTTAACTCTGTGTTAAGACAAATATCCAAATCCCTCATATAAATCAAATAAGCAGCTTTAAATTCTCTTACATAATCACATTAATTGCTTCATAATTATTCACAAAAACACTAATTGGGTAGGTATTCTCACCGCATTCATAAAATGAATACTACTTTATTAAAAAAGCTAAAATATAACAGTTCACAATTATTAATTAGTAACGTTTTATGGTTGTATTTAAGTTTGAATATCAAGAAATATTAACATACAACTGACACCGCGATTTTAAATCGTAAAATTGACTAACATTTCTCCACGGAGTTAAACTCAATACAGCAATATTTTTGTATAATATTTATTTTAAGTGCTTTATGCAATAAAAGACGACATCCCGGCAAAATATTTCCTTCAAATCGATTCTTAAATACGCATTAATTTGTAAAAACTGAAAATACCAATGATATATAAACTATAGATACGTTGCTCGCGCTCTGTAGTGGCAACATGAATGCAAGGTAATTACCAGAAGTCCATTTAGTCACGTACCAACCAGTGCCGCGGGTGTAAGTGACATTAAAATATTACTTGAGTGAATAAATTCCTCAACAACAAAAAAAAATGACGTCCTGTGTTTTAGGAAATGTAAAAATTATACTGCATCTTGTTTGTAAAGGTGGAGACGGACTTTGCGAGGCATGCGCCGCGAATGGCGCACAACGAATGCCTCGCAAGGTGTGTACCTTCATATTCGAGGCGAAGCATGTGCTACGCACGTACGAGGGCGAACCAACGTATATCGGCAAACGCTTCAAGATCAAGGCGTCTTAGTGCGAGCATTACATTAGTTGTGGACGTAGTCGCGCATGCACTATACGAGGCGTGCGCCGCGTACTATATCCACGAATGCCTCGACTGAGAAAATGAAACTGCATTTGGTCGAGCCAAACAGCGCATGCTCGGACCAAACCAACTCACACGACGGGCATAATTACTTCATTCGAAATTAAACGCCATATCTTCTCTTCTGTTTTTATTGTAACAATAAAAACGTTTTGGACCCCATAATAAACGGTAACTTTCATATAATGCAACTGCTTTTCGTAAAATTTCTTTCTCGTTCATATTGCGCGCGAAAATCACAGCGAGGCGGACAAAGCCGACACACACAGGCTCGCCTCGCACGCGATGGCTCGACCCGAGCATATGTTGGTATATTTTTTGACATGCACGCCTCAAGTAGAGGCATTCGTTGTGCGTCATGCGCGGCACATACCTCGCAAAGTCTGTCTCCACCTTTACACTTTCACGCTTTAACTACTCGACTGATCATCATGAAATTTCGCATAGTCGTTGTCAAGAGAATAAAACAGGACATAAAGTACCTTTCATCCAAAAAAAAATACTGTTGCTAATCTAACCTAACCTTAATTGTCGCGAACGAAGCCGCGGGCACAAAAAATAGTAATCAATATATATATAAATGACAGAAAATGTCATCAGGACTTTTTTCCACTAACTGGCTCATTCATTGGCGATTTGGCAAGCGGATATCACAACTTTTCGAAATACCCTTGGGATAACATAAAGATCATTTTAGTACTAAGGTAATGTGAACGGCATCGCGGATATAACTAAAGCTATATATAAACTAGCTGGTTAAATATATTACCGAGATATGATCCGGTGTGTTGTATAGGTAGTGGTCGGTGGAGGCGCGCGCCTGCAGCTGCGAGCGGCGGCGCTCGGCCGCCAGCGAGTCGCGCCGCGTCGCCAGCGCGCGCAGCGTCACGCGCCGCGTCGCCGAGTTGCCGCCCAGCGACGGCATGCGCGATATCACCTCTGGAAACATATAATATAGGCTTTAATCATTGCACTACTATGGAGCTATACACTTAATACTTTATTTTAATTTTATTTATTTAAATAAAAAATATGTTTGATATCTAAGATTATTCTGTAGGCAGATACACGAACATGTAACTAGCCCTCTAGCATTAAGTAAAACTAGGGTTTTGTAAACTATTTAACCAAAAAACTACCTCTTTTGTTCCATTCCTTTCGCTGTCGACACAGCCACTCATTTTTGCAAGCGTTGTGAGTGATACTGCACACAGGACATGATTACCATCAAGTAAACGATATACGTGTATGCCGCTTTCATAGTATAAAAACAAATCTCGATTGATAAATAGCACTGCACTCGTAAATTACCAGTAAATGACATGCATTAACAACATAAACGTGGTACAGTCAGCAACTTAAGTAGCTAAGCATCAATCAACTGTGTAAAAGCATTACAGGAATTAATAATAATATTCTACCACATACACACAACACCATCTAGCCCAAACTAAGCAGAGCTTGTACTATGGGTACTAGACAATGGATAAACATACATATATACATTTTTTTTGTAAATACATACATATTATACATAGAAACACCCAGACCAAGACAAACATCCATGTTCATGCACACAAATGTTTGACTTGTGCGGGAATCGAACCCGCGACCATAGGCATGGCAGTCGGTTACACTAACCATTACGCCACCGAGGCCGACATATTACTGAATTATAATTAAAAAACCTTAATAATAATTCAGTATTTGGAAACTGTGATAAAAAAACATTTGCCCTTATTTTATATTTTAAGATAGAACAATTCAAAATGCCACACGTGTATGTCGACTTAAGTTGGACACTATCCCTAATACAGTAGGTCACTAATGCGATATTACTACCTAAAACATGAAAATTACATAAACTAATAAAACTTCATGTTCAATTGCACAAATCGTTAGCATAATTACTTACCAGAATCAGCGTTATTCTGCAGAATGGTCAGTCTTCTCTTGAAGTTGGCGTCAAGGTTCACCACACTGGGTTTAAAGCTTTTCTCTTGCTCCAAGTTGTGTATAGTCTTCCTCCGCGAGACGTGGTCATCCTTCTTGCCGCGCCGATCCAAATCGTCGGTGTTGAGTCGCTGTAGGTCCTTGGCTATTTCAACAGCGTGCTTCTCAAGAAGCGCATCTTCTGTCATTTCGCCGGGCTACATGGAATATGATTGTGATAATATATGCTATTTATATAAGACACTATATGGTATTAATGTTAAACTGTTTTCTAGCGGTTGATAATCTTAATTTACTTGATTACGAAGTGTTTCTTGTGTGGTGGAACATTGCGGGACCAGATTAGCAAAAACTAAACAACACAAACATAGGTTTTTTGAAAGTTTAACCGAGGACGCGTCAAAATTAAACTCATATCAAGTGATTTGATTGGCTGTTGCTGACTTAATTAGCTAATCACAGAAGTTGACATCCGATTCATAGTCTGATAACTAATTTAAACTAGCTTTTAAAAATCGAGAGTGTAATACTACAGGAGACCGAAAAGTCTTGCCTAAAGCTTTTTGTATTCTATTATAAATTTGCCATTAGATACAAAAATAAAATGTTTATTGGAATTTAAAAATAGTCTTCTGACAACACGAATATCACTTACTACGCTTTTTGCATTTGAAAATGACCAACTAGTTGTATTGCCAAGGTTTTCTCTTTAACCTGTAGTCGGTGCTCTATGCATTAAAATTGGACTCGGGCCAGACTAAAATATGCTAGCGAGGTTTTTACACCAAATATGACATAAAACGTTCTTGACTAAATGACTATTTACAAGGTTTTCACTGGTAGTCGACGATGATATAGAAAAATGCAACACAACATCATATTCGTTAAATACTGTATAAAGCTTACCTTTTTAGTAAAATACCAATTTAGTGCGGTAGTGGACAGAAGATGCGTGAGCGTGCCCATTCTATGGAACAACATTGCGACGAACTGGATGACCATCACGGCGCCGAAGAATATCAGGAACACTGACCCGATTGGCTCCAACGTCAAGTAATCTTGCTTTATCGTTATCTACAAGAATATAATATAAGCATTTTATTCTGCTTTTGAATACTTTTTTGTTTTTTTTTATTTGCTAGCCTGGACTGCCAGGTCCAGGTTCCAGGCTAGGTCCTTAGTAAAGGCTGATTAGGTAGTTTTGATGGTACAAAATCCTTATTTGTTTTGTGTCGGGAAGTACCTCTATCCAGGACTTTACATATTGTCTAAGGAATGTAATACGGTCAGTTCCTGCCATTCCAAACACACCGTTAAAATTCAGATTTCGGGTTTAGTAGCCCAACGGTGCAAAGGGGTATCACCGCTCATTGATGACGTACTTAAATTAAAATATACCATACTTACAATTATAGCTGGCATACACACATAGACTCACATAAGTGAGTAGGTGTAGTTTTAAATACTAACAAATAATATAATTAACAAAAACGTGTCTCAAATTGATTTATTATGTCCGGTTTTTGATTAAAATTCGACAAATCCTTATATGGCGAGGGCCTTCAAATGATAATGATGAAAGTTATAAACAAGTTTAGTCAATCTTCAAGTTTATAGGCTTTATGTACCTAATATGTACATTTTGTGATGAATCGGAGGTATGTTCTAGCACAATTATAATAATAAATAAATACAAACTTAGAATGCCTAGCTATGGTACAATAGTAGGTCTATTGTAGCATAAGATAGCAGCACCAAGACGCAACACGACTAGACCAAGAAAGAAGGTAAAGTAACACTTACTAACTAGGCGCCCCAAATATTTTTAATTCGTTCAACTTAGGGTTTATTTTTCAATCGTCAGATAACTTTTATCTGGGGAATATGTTTGACGTTTTGACAGCTTTTGTATACAAAATATGTCATACCGCCATATTTATTCTTCAGATAAAAGTTATCTGACGATTGAAAAACCGGCCCTTAATCAAATAAGTAATAACATAATTTTAATTATATATTAAATGGTTCAGTCATTTTGCATTTATTCAATTTTGAATGCCTTATTCATATCATGTGAGCGATACTGCTGGAAATCGCTATTAATAATAATAATCTATCACAACACCATCTAGCCCAAACTAAGCTTGTACACACGGCTACACATCAAGTTAGACACCCTATATAAGCATAACTACGCTACACACAAAATAGAGAATTGTCGGAAAGGGACAGGACAGGATTAGTGGTGTTGATGTAATGGTAAGGATAGAGCGTAACAAAAATATAACGCACTCTCTCGCACGATTCGCAGCGTTCAACTTCTAATAGATTAAAGTCCAAACAGTCTAGGTTGATGCGTCGTTGTATGTACTATGGGTACTAGACAATGGATAAACATACATATTATATACTTTTTTTTTGTAAATACATACATATTATACATAGAAACACTCAGACCAAGAGAAATATTCATGTCCATGCACACAAATGTTTGACTATTGCGGGAATCGAACCCGCAACCTCAGGCGTGGCAGTCGGTTACATTAACCACTACGCCATCGCATCAATTATTAACTACGTATTAGACATATAACGAGTAGTATTCTCTATATACCTATGTACTAGATTTCACCCGCGCATCGCTCGTCTGTCAGTCAGTATGTTGGTTCTCCTCTAGCAGTAAACAAAACACTCATGCTTTAAGTAACAATTATCTTCTAGTAATATATCGATGAAATCGTAATTCATTGTAACGACACGTCTACATTGTGAGAAGTTCAAAGAAGACTATCAAAAGTGGTAGCTGCAGTACCCGCTACGGCAGCCGCGGCGGACACCGTCATTCCGCCCGCCCCGCACCACGCGCCGCACAACGTCCCCCGTCTCCTTAAACGCAACTACACATTGCTTTGTGTTTGTCTTTGTGCGTGCAACACCGCGGGCCCCGCCTGGCGCTTGACGCGCCGCTTCTCCGTGAATGGGAAAACGCTCGACGCGCCGCGCGACGCGACGCCCAACGCGCCGCGCAACGCCCCGCGTCTCCCTAAACGAGGCCTACGTCCTAATCTGTAAATCTGATGTGTATCCGAAATTTCATGATGATCGGTTGAGTAGGTAAGGAGTGAAAGCATAACAAACAAACTCACATTCGCAATTATAATATTAGTTAGAATTCTCTTGCAGTCGTGGACTTTGGATGCCTACCGCGATAAATACCTCTAGGCCGATACACCGCAGTCTTGAGTGACATATAATTGCTTGGGTCTGTCGCGCGTTTGGCGAATAAAAATGATCGTTCTGAACTCATAATTTACTTATTATTAGGGCTTTGTAACATAATAATTATAATATACTTTGACAGCACGGAACTATAACTAACGGTATTTTATAAACTATTTCGTAAAATCGTAACTACTATAATAAATGCGAATATGAGTTTGTTTGTAACGCTTTCACGCCTTAACTGCTCGTCTGATCATCATGAAATTTCGCATATATGTTGTCAGGAGTACAGAAACGGACATACCTACCTTTCGTCCAGAAAAAAAATACTGTTCTCGAGGAATAGACAATTTTATTTATTTATTTTTTTATTTATTTATTTAGGTCTACCAGCTATTGTTACAGTAACACATGCATAATTTACAAAAATAACATCCTTAATACTAACTGCACAATCTTTACAGGTAAACACCGCTTGCTAATTAGAGCATGTTAGATTCACCTAATTTAAGTTTAAATTTACAGAATTACAAATACCTTACATAACTAATTATTGGAAAACAAAGAGAAAAAGAAACCGACAATAAAACAAAACGCTTAAATAAAATAAAATGCTTCCTAAGTGCTTGCATTGGGAATTTCAAGGATATTCCCAATAAAAGCATTTAGGGAGTCGCAATGAATATCTATAACATCGCTATGTTCATTAATTAGCCTACATATTCTGGGAACAGGCGAACATGCACCAAATTTGGTCCTACGTAGTGGTGGGATCAAAGGTGTGACTGGTTTGCGAGGACGGCCACGTGGCACTCTAAATCGAAATCTTTCTAGTAGCTGCGGACAATCAATTTTATCGTGTAGAAGTCTATAAAAGAATTTTAGATCAATAACGTCTCTTCGTTTGTCGAGCGGCATTGTTTTAAAATGAGATAGTTTTTCAATATACGACATATTTCGAATCTCTCTTCCGGACCTATACCCTAAATGCCTCATAAATCTCTTTTGAACCCGTTCCAATCTAAGAGTGTGAGTTGAGTAGTGTGGCCTCCACACAATGCTGCAATACTCCAAAATACTTCGAACTATACTGTTATAGAGCACTATTTTGGTACGGGAATTTTTGAAATATTTACCGTTTCTTATTACAAAGCCAAGACATTTAAGAGCTCGTTTGGTAATAGCGTCAATATGGTCGACAAAAGTCAGCTTATTGTCCATATTAAGGCCTAGATCTTTGATATTTCTAACTTCCTCCAATTTTCGTCCATTGATGTAATACGAGGATCTAATATTATTATTAACTTTGCGACTAAATTTTATGTGGCAGCATTTTTCACTGTTAAGTGAAATTTTATTCCGAGTGCACCAGTCCGACAATCCATCTATATCCGCTTGCATATTTGTAATATCGGTGCTAGACTTTATAATTTTGATAAGTTTCAAGTCATCAGCATACAAAAAAGGGGTAGTATGAACTAGGCAGTCACTAATATCATTGACAAAAATATTAAAAAGTAAAGGGCCAAGGTGCGAACCCTGTGGGACTCCTGAATTAATTTTAAATAATGATGATTGATATCCATTTACCACGACATAATATGACCTTCCAGTCAGATAGGACTCAAACCAATTTCGAAGAGTACCAGTGATTCCATACCAACGTAATTTGTTTATGAGTATTTGATGGGAAACTCTATCAAATGCCTTACTGAAATCCGTATATACAGCGTCAACTTCATCTCCACAGTCCATAGCATCCACAACGGTTTCCACAAATGTGACTAGGTTTGTACATGTTGATCTACGTTGTACAAACCCATGCTGATGAATGGACAAATATTTTTTGAAGTAACTGTACATATGGACACAGCAAGGATTCAATGATTTTACCAAAAATCGAGAGAATCGATATAGGTCTGTAATTTTTCACGGAACAGTTATCCCCACTTTTAAACACTGGTACCACTTTAGCTGTTTTCCAAACCTTAGGAAAAGTACCAACACTAATCGATCTGTTAAATATGATTGTTAAAGGTCCCGCTAAAAATTTGAAGCACAATTAACTATATATATCGGGGATATACCATCAGGACCTGCTCCCTTTGATATATCTAGACACTTTAATTTACGTAACACTTCCTTTTCGCCAAAGGTAACCCCAGAAAAACTGTCTGAATTCGCTTTTAGACCTATAGGACTAACAGGCTCATGGGCAGGATCTATATTGTTGTCTAAGGCATTATCACATCGATACACCTCTGCAAAATTCATTGCAAACAAATCGCAAATACTATAGCCATCGCTCGAACTAATAGATCCATAAGACATTGTCCTTGGATAAGTGCTCTCGCCACCGCGCTTATTTTTTATAAAAGACCAGAAGCATTTAGGGTTTGTAGAGATAAGTTTTTCAGTACTATGGATATATGACTTGTAACATTCCTTTGCATAATTTCTACAACGTACATTAAGTATTTTAAATGAAATCGCATCTAAGGGGTTCTTATATAAGGCATATTTGGAACGAACCCTATTTTTTTCTTTAATGAGACGTATCATTTTGGAATTAAACCAGCATGGATACTTCTTACTCCTTCTAAAGCTACGAGGTGCAAATACGCTTATTGTTTCATTAAGAACGTCGTAAAACAATTCCACTGTGTCATCAATATTGGTGCTTTTACTTAATATTTTATCCCAGTCTTGTTTTCCTAAGTATTCATTTACCTTTTCATAGTCCATTTTGTGAAAATTATATTTTAACGTCGCCTGGTTTGGTGTCAGGTTTGTTGCTTTTTTAAAAGATAACTCTATTTGCAACGGGGGATGGTACTTATCGATGACACTTAGTGGATCGGCTCCATAGACATTACAGTTCGGGATGTTAGTCAGTACGATATCAAGCAGTTTACCACTACAATTATGAACTGTGTTGCACTGTTGTAGACCGTTAACCGTTGTGAAATCGACAAGCAACTGTTCTAGGTTGGAGTTTCTTTGGTCTACTGAAGAATCATTTATAGTTTGCCAACCGATTCCCCCCAGGTTAAAATCTCCCACAATGCACGTAAATGCGTTAGAAATATCAAGGCATCGATTACAATTTTTAGTAAAATTTTCCAAAATGTGCTTGGAGACAGGAGGCGGTAGGTAAATGGCACAAAGTTCAAGACAATATGATTGATTTTTAGAGCCACCTGGAATTTCCAAAGCCACCCAGAGGTCTTCACAATTACTCAACCTTGACTTTAATTGGACTGAATTGATTTTTTTATTTACAGCTATAAGTACTCCTCCTCCATCTTTGTTTCTGTGGTATCCTGACATTTCTCTATCTCTCCTATACACAGAGTATCTATCATCAAATAGTTCATTGTTATAAACGGAACTATTAAGCCAAGTTTCAGTCAATATTACAATATCATAGTTTTGAGTGTTTAAATTGCAATAAAAATCATGCGTCTTTGTGCGCAACCCTCGAACGTTTTGGTAATATATATTAAATGCAAGAGAAGCGAATGATATCAAAAATAGTAATAAAAGCATGCACTACACTTAAAAATTTAAATATTTTATTGCAATTTGGTTAAAGATTCTTTGTCTCTAATAACTTCATACTTAGCTGTTATATCCTTACGCATTAAGATACGGCCGCCACGGACCCATACAAACTGGTATCCTAATTCTTTTGCTTTCATTCTAGCGGCAGCATGAAGAGCTTTGTTTGCTGGTGAGAGATGCTCCATTATGTAAATAGGTTTCTTTTCTCCCGATAAGCCAAGGTTACTCGAATTTAGCTTATCGTCGCGATGGTCCTTATTGTAATTTATTGCAGCTGCCAGGAAATGATCCCGAATTCTAGAAGAGCAGAATTGCACGACGATAGAGCGTGGGCGGTCAGATGTACGATCCATCTTAGCGACACGGGTACAATGCTGAATTTGGTCTTCTGATATGTTAAATCCAATTATAGTCCCTATCTGTCTAGTTAAGCTTATCAGATTCTCTGTCTTGTGCTCAGGAACACATTGTATTTCAACATTATTACAACGAGCCTGTTGTTCCATCTGATTTAATTTATTTGTCAGGGATGTGACAGTGTTCTTCAAGACATCATGCTCCTTTTTAACTTCCACGAAGTTTTCATTTGAGGTTTTTAATTGTTTTATAGCGTCCTCGTACTGCCCGTTCATGAAAGACATGGAATCCTTAACTTCTTTTAATTCCTCTTTGATTGACTTCATTTCAGCGTTAAGCAGAGTACACATTGAGGTTTTTAATTGGTCGTACATATTATTCATTTCAGATTTGACAATTTCAGACACTATTTCTCGCACGTCATCCTTCGTAATCGAGTTGTGACTTATAGTTGGCGGTGAAGATAATGCCTGTGGTTTTTTAGTACGGGTACGTGTGGTAACATTATCTGTATATTTTACTGGAGTGTTATCGTTTCTGCCCGCAGCTTTTTGCTTAGTGTTTTTGCAGAGCGGACACTGCCAATCTGGAGCCAGATAGTTATTAGCGCTGCCTCGCTTAGGTGTCGCTTGCAAGCAAGCCAAATGGTAACCTTTTTTACATACGCTACATGTTACATATTCGTCATCTCGATCCTCATTACAACAACTCCAAAAAGTCGCAAGTTTCGACATTGTTAATTAGGATGCTTTCCCTAACGATTTTTTATAATTTTCTTTATATGGGTGTCTTTTTATAATTTTTGAATATTAGTTAAAAAAAAACACAAAAAAAAGTGAATTTTTCAGTTACTCATCCAGATTTGCATTCAATATTTGTTTATCTCTTAAAGTGTCTCAGGTACACATTTTCATTACAAAAAGTACACTCATCCAATGTGCCGGGCCCGAACTCGATGCATATGAATCTCGGTGATAACGCTATAGAGCTTTGCGCCACCAGTACTTGCAAAGCTTATCGCGAATTACCGCTACTTATTGAACGACAATATTATGTCACTGTGAGTCTTTTGTTTACGATGTTTATTAGCAACTGACCTTTCTATTGTGATTCAATGTCAAACACTTCGATATAACACAATAGTTAGAGATGTTTTTACGTTATTATTTTATTGTTCTCCGACACTGCACAATGTTTTATAGTTCACTTTGTAGGGCTTTTTGTTACGCACTCGCGAGTGTAACTTTTACGGCGTTTCGTGCACTTTTTACTACAATTTAAGTAAATAAACTACGAGGAAAAAATAACACGTCTATCACAACAGAGAAGTGCTTAGTATATTGACAATTGTCATAACCTACATTTACGCGAGTGGAGCCACGGGGAAAATCTTGTAAGCTATATATTTTCTTCTTCTGCACCAATGCGTCTATTCTGCGAGATCTAAACATAACAACCAGACTATCCACCATCTGTCTACGCAGAATACTGGAATTTTTCGGACACATTGCCCGTAAAGACGGTCACAACATCGAACAGCTGATGGTGACAGGCAAGGTTGATGGCAAAAGACCAAGAGGCCGCATTCCAATGAGATGGTCGGACCAAATCCGATCGTCGCTTAACACCAATCTCCACAAAGCCCTCCACGAAGCAGAAGACCGGAACAGTTGGAGGGAGATAGTCAATGAGAAAGTGATTCAGCGGGGGAGTCAGGACCCTCAGTAATGAGGAATACGACGCGAGGAGGGATATATTTTTTAATCTTGGTCTAACAAATACCAAATTTTCCCGTCGAATAGTTGGCAACCCTAATTACTATACTTCAGTTACGCTACACTTAGACACGCGCGTGCCGTATGATTGATGTTTATACAAGACATTTATTGTTATAGTTTTATTACAAGTTTCTTTCGAAACTACCTACGATTGGTTTAAGACAATATATTACATGATCTAGTTTAACGGAACATAAACACTTGATATACATTACACAGATAGTATTGTGAAATACGCTATTACAAAATGTTAAATATGTGGCAAAAATAATGGCGCGAGCAATTAAAGTTTAACTTTCACTATTAATTCATTTATACCATATCAAACTATCATATTTAACTCATGAATACGTAGCGAGAATATATCATAATATATTCTCATTTTCACTTTCGCCGTACTGTACTTTCTATTAAAAGAAAGAATTAGTTACGGATTAATATTAACTTCTTTAGAATAGTATCATAGTCAACAGTTATAATGAACCATAATGTCCGTTTTGTTTCGGTTCATAGGTAGTTTATTTTGCTATATTGATTCATTCAAGATGGCGAACAAGCATACGAGCATGCAGTGTATTAAGCCGTAACTATAGGCCTATGAGCACGTGGAATATAAGGGACAGCTTTAAAATGCTATTAAAAAAGGGTCACTGTATTGCTAAAGCATGAGACAAAATGTACAGCGGTACTTCTTCTGTCAGTACAATCTTGAAGAGACTGCTTAGAATAGCAGTCTGAAAATAAGGTTAATTAAAAGATAAAGAACCGCGATGACGTCACATTTTGTTCTGTCGAGACAATCACAATGTGACATCATTGCCGTTTTTGGTTTATTAGTGAATGCGACTGCTGTGCATCAGATCTTTGGTTTGATTCCCGGGTCGCGTGAAGGGTTATTAGGTTTTTCTGTCATGAAATACGCAGACTCGGCACGGAGATTATAACTGAGCCCGGTAGATGGGAAAAGGCTCCTAATTCGTGAGACGTAAAACCTTAGCTGGTGAAACAGCGATGTATATACTCACCAAGTTCATATCGTCATCGTATTCGATACTGGCCTTCTGTCCGAAAGGCCACTTCAAGTGCATCTGGTCTTGGTTCAGCTGCAGTAAGAATATGACCAGAACGAACAGAGCGTTCAACATCACGAAAGCAAATACCATCTTATCACGCAGATTCTTCAAGTCAGTTTTTATGCGTTCCTAAAACAATATATATTAAAATTACAATAAGTTTGCCTTGTCGGTGCCGTGGCATCGCTTTACGCCTTATCGTGGGTTCTCAGTTTAAGAACCTGGGTTGGGCCCTCATGTAGACTTGACACATATTTCAGAACAATATAGAGGACCTTCAGACACGCAGGTTTCCTTTCAATATTTTCCTTCAACGTTAAGACCAACGGTGACTAATTAATTGCCTTATTATCGCAGCGGTAATGCATGTGACTGCTGCACATAAGGTTTCAGCTTTAATTCCCGGACAGGGAAATGTTCTGAGTTGTTAAGTTGTTCTATCAAGAAATTCAGAAAACCGTGCCCGTTACTACAATTTTAAAGACAGTGGTTTCAAGGGATAAGTCGTTGTTGGCGAAATATAGTCGAAATAGAGCACTGCATACTTGGCGATAGAGACGTAAAAGGCGTATATGTATGACAATTGACGCACATTACTTCCAAAAATGAAAGGATTGTGACATGAATTACATTCAAGATATCTGATAAAGCAATCTTACATTGCCTAAGATTGGTTTATAATTATAATAAAAAATAAAATAGCTTTTGCCCGCAGCTGAGCTCGTTCGGGAACGATACATTTTTTCGGATGAATGTATGAACATACTCTATGTCCTTCACCGTACCTTTGACAACGTGTATACGACATTTCATGGTGATTGGTCGAGTAGTTAAGGCGTGAAAGCATAACAAACAAATAAACTCACATTAGCATTTATAATATTAATTAGGATAAAAAGAAGTGCATACTTTTTCTTCCTTATTCTCGTCGATGGGTCTCAGGTAGACATCGATCAAGTCCTTCCAGAACTCCGTCTCGGCTGTCGTGAGGAAGTCCACTTCTCCTTTACTGAGGTCCGGGTCTTCTATCCAGTATGGGTTGATAAGGTCATCTCGCTCTTCCTATGATTTTAATTAATATTCTGCTATTAATTATTAGCCTATGTTTGATATTGTACGTTTTTTTACACGGAGCAGCAATAAGCATTCAAAAGATTTTTCGTGAAATCAGATATTAGTTGGGAAATGAAAAGGCAATTTATATTTTAAGAAGGCATAGTGGTGATATGTCGCTATCACCTTCGCACACCTACATTTAAATAGCGATTATGTCACAACTTAGTATCGTGCGTGCTTTTTCTATCATTTGACAAATAATCCTACAGGTATATTTGAAATCTATATTTGCATCTTATGAAATCAAAAAAAATCGTAACTTTGGGTGACTACATTTTTTATTATAATAATAAATAATAACAGTAAAATACCCATTACATAAATTACCCATCTCGCATTTCCGTAGTTAAAGTCGCTCGTATATTGTGTCTAACGGCCGGCACACAGGCATCGAGACACAATAGGTTTTCTGCTACGTCTGGCATTCTAACAATTAACGGGTTAAAGCATTTTAATCAAGTACAGAATTATAATGCATTAAACTGCATAAGTTCCTACGGGAAGCAAGCGTTCACTCTTCATGGTTTCACGAATCGGTTTATCAACTATTGCGGTTTTCCGTGACGTGTAAAGCACGCAATTCGAATGTTTACAATCTTACATGTTCTTACTGCTTACGCCGTACAATTTTAATCCAGCTAATCTTTATCAGTAAACTGATTCTTAAAATTGTATTAAAAGAGTTTGTGGAAACGCTATAAAAGGTGATATGATGATATAAAACGTTTTATCTAAGATATTCAAGGGAGAGAAGAGTACTATGTTCATTAAATATACAGCTTACTGTATATTTAAAAACACGTTATTCTTGTTAGCCTGTCAATTGTTCGAATGCCAGACGTAAGTGAAAACCTATTCTATCTGGCCACCGGTGTGCCGCTGCCAATCAATAGATGAAATATATTTGTAAAATGTATGTGTTACTGAAATGACTATGTATCTTTACCCTGGGTATATCGGTGGATACATCGCTATCGGCATACTCCGGCAGTACGGCGAGCGGGTCGACGGCAGATTGGCGGCGCATTACAGCCGACGAGCGTCGGCGCATACCGGGCTCTGCTAGTTCGGGCGGAGCTCCACTATAATAAAAATACACACACATATACATATATGCATAAATACACGTCTATGTATGTATCCCCAAAAGGCAGGCAGAGGTATAATGCACCAGCTATTCGCCAGCTATTTGTTTTTAGATAATAAAGAGAGAAGCTGGGCACGTTTTCAGAATCTACTTCTATAGAGTCCCAGATGCTGCCATGAAGTCTATTAAAAAATTACATTTATATTTCGAATTCTAGAAATGTGCACGGTATATGGCAATAGTCTCGTACTCTGCTGCGTAGGACCTTAAAGCATAGCCGTTTAACTTGTCAGATTAACCATATGAAAGTATTATGAAAATGTGTCTGTACGCTAGCGTCCGTCCGTCGACGGGCAAATTAAATGTCCTCCTCGAAACCAAATTTCAGTCTCGACCGCCAATCTTAACGATGTCTGGCCATATAAGATATTAAAGTGCAAAAAACAGGTGCATTCTCTGTTTCCTTACTCTCTGAATCCGATGAGACGGTAATTCATTACGATCGGAGTGAGATCAGGCGCAGTACCAACGGCTATACGTGCTTTCCAAGGCACTCAGGTGTGTAACACCACTTCCCAACTCTGAACTGCTATTGAACATTCTTGGCAGAAATTCGCAATCATTATATGTTGGTCTGACCAGATATTCTATCCTCGAATTAAATAAGGATATAATAAACCGTCACCTATCCCTAAGAACATATACAGGCGTGAACCTATATTATCAAATATAGTATTTATAAAATCAACAACTGGCATAAAAAATACGTTCAAAATTCCTTACAGTGCTTCCAATCTCTTCTCAATCTTCTCAATGGCGTTAGAAATCTGCAGCAGATGCAAGTCGTCCTTGTGATCGTTGGGGTTCATGCAGCACAGACAGCGGAACAGCCCCGCGGCACCACACTCCAACGAGCCGTTCTTCTCCTCCGACTTGCCGAACATCTTCATGATGCTCTGATTGTCCATCTTCTGCTTAGCCTCCTCTGCTTCTTTGCGCTCCATTTCCATTTCCTAAAAGTAAAGAAGTTCATGGTGCGGAGCAGTCAATGAGGTTAAAGAATTGCCATAACCATGGCGTTTGACTGCACGGATGACTTAGTTCAAGTGTTCACCTCCGCGCCGTGTTGTGGGTTCAAAATTTAACGTTCATGGTGCGGCCAGTCAATGAGGTGCCGCAACTATGGCGTTGAACTGCGTGGATACATTAGTATTTTAGCACGCCGTCTCGCTATGGCTACATCGCTGAGTGTTGTCGGTTCGATCGCCACAATAATTTGTGTGTCAAATCTAGGTGTTATTTTAATTATTGTTAAGTCCCCCCGCACAGAATTTAATTCGGGATAGAGTAACGCGGGAGTTGTCTTATATAAAAACAAAATCAAAACCATAGATAGGTGCTTTTTCAAAAAGACAAATTCAGGTAGTCGTCTGTCAGCTGTAATGAACATCCATGACACAATTCCAAGAGTAGTACGCGCAACTATACTGTCATCTAATCCAGACTTTTAATATCGTTATCGGTTTGAGTTGCTATGATAAGGCGCTCTGTGGCAAATTTGATATTCAGTGGTAAAGGATAGATTTAATAGCCGATTCCAATAAAATTGAACGCACCCAATAATGCTGGGCATTTACAATACTTTAAGACAATTACGCCTTTCTGCCACATGGTATAGAACATGTATATACAATAATTTGTATTATATACTGGGTGTCCGGTAATTAATGGATAACCTTGAAATGTCTTATAGTTGAACAACGGCCGTTCTGAAAAAAATATGAAAATATCAATCCTAACTACTACCTGAGATATGATTTTTTTTAAATTACCTACCATTTTGAACTTTCTTGTACACTACAACCATAAATGAATGAATTCCATCGGTTTTTTTGTTGTTTTATTATTAAACATTGACATTTATTAATATTTGTACTTATTATTACCAATAATTATTTATAATGAATATTAATACTATTATTATTTGACATTTTTATGATTTTAATATTTTTTGTTATACTGATTTTATTTCTATTTGTAGGCTTTGACATTGTGACTTATTAGTAATTTTATAGAAACGATTTTATTGTATAATTATTATGCTTATTATTGTACGCTTTAAACGGCAGAGCAGTGAGCTCGCGCTCTAAGCTTTAATTTGAAACAACACCTTGTAATAACCACTGTCTCACAATAAAGAATACTTTGACTTTGACTTTGACTTTGACACTAATTATGCTAATAGATAGACAGTCAAAAGTATGACTAGTTATTGCACGTTTTTAATTTATTTTTTGTTTTCTTACTTTTTCTCTTTTTCTGAACGGCCATCAGTTCTACTATAAGACATTTCAAGGTTATCCATTAATTACCGAACACCATGTATAATATCTTCGTATACAAATATTAATAATAGGTATATCCACTTTTAACTTACCTTAATAGTCTTTTTCTGCACCACTTCCCTCGTTCCCCAAGTGACATTGTTGAGATTACACACAGAGTATATAATCAGCAGCATGTACATACTAGGTATAGTTATATAATAAATGCCGATGTACAATAGGCAAATAATTTCTTGAGGATGAAGGGCTGCGGTTATAAAGAATATACTAAAGGTCGCCACAGTGAACATGCTGGAAGGTGCCATCCAACCGTCTTCTACGATTTGCATGGCGATGCCGATGATAACCATCATCATGATCATAGTGTATACGCAGGTTATTATGTTCGCGAGCATTATCTGAAAACAAATCAGCAGTCTAAGATCAGGGCAAAATTGAGGGCACAAGGGCGCGCGGTAGATCACCAATGCGCTGGACCGACCAAGTCAAAACTGCACTAAATGTTCCACTTTACGAATGCACGAGGCAAGCAACAGTACGAGAGGAATGGCGATGAATTGTGAAGCTTGCCACCAACCCTGTCATAACGACCACGACCACACTGCCAAGAGTGTGACGACAGAGAAGAGAAGAAGTCTAAGATATTTGCATGTTTGTAATATAGTATATCACGCGGAAATCAAACAATGTAAGTAGTTCAACCCTATAAAAGAATATTGTGCTGTACTTCTGCATATACTTGTCATTTGTTAAGAGTAGTAAGTATAATAATAATAATAATTTATTCAACAATAATATATTAGTAAACGTTATTAGTATGTATAGTAGGATAACAAAAATAATTAGTCTATTATATTTTACCATCATAAATTACATGTTTTTCTTATGATATATTAGTATAATAAAGTGTAATCGTAAAAAGCGTTATTTCCTATAATCTGTATTGCACTCAAATTGGGAGTACACATTGAGTAGGCAAGTACTGCAACCGTAAAGAAGATCGTAGCCAAAAAAAAGCCTTGTGCTGTATTTCTGTGATGAGTAGGTTCGAGGTTCTTAGAGTAGACGCTTTTATATTAAGAGAGGACCACTAATCTTTGTTGCAACTAGTAACACAACCACTTATTGAAGATAGCCTCTGATGTGGCAAGCGTCCTTATGCTATAGTAACCTTATAACGTCTTAGGAGTCGTAATATACATTGCCATATCGGTAGTATAAACAATATTAAGCATTGCTCCAATGGCTACATATCACGGTGTCTCCAGTTCAAATCCCGGATCGGGCCATCAAAAAATACTTAGGATTTTCTGCCAATAAATTGTTGGCGTTACGAAGTTGGCGTAAATATCCCCGTGCCTGGCAAAACATATATTCGGTAGCCCTGCGCCTGATATTTTTCCGGATATGTCAGATTACCATCCTCAGAATATGAGAATTAGGGAATAGAGAATGCATTTGTGTTTACGCGCACACTTGTGCACCAAATTCATACGCAGACGGTAGATTAGCTTCGTTAGGATTGGTCGCCAGTACCGAAATTCCTTCTGGACGATAACACAAAGAAGGCGTGGTGCTATCTGTATTATATTATCTAGTATTAATTACCTGTGTTTCAGACTTGCAAGTCATACAAACGAGGAGGTAAATAAGAAGTGGCACCAGGTTAAACATGAGCGCGTTAAAGTTGCTCATCTGAGTGATCGCGTTCATTGCTCCGATCATCATGAGGAATATCGTGCCCGGACCCAGGACTGTACCAACCATTAACATCATCTGAAATCCATATATATATTAAATTCACTGAATGAATGGCGCTGCCTTGTCATTCGGTCATTGCCAGTAAACTGAGTGTTGTAAGTTCCAACGGGCCTTAAAAGTGAGTGACCTAGAACTGGCATTTCTAAAACTGTAATAGTTATTTTTTTATATGTTCGTTTTGTAATGTTTATTTAAAAAATGTAACTCATAAACAGTTGTGCGTGGTGCGCGCACGCAAGCACTCACGCAGGCACTCTTATGTGAGTGCGTACGTTTACGTACGCGCGCAAACTAACACTCATACTCACACTCCTCCCACACACCTCGCACAAGGTGTAACGAAGTTTGCCTGTTTTTGAATGTTTGTAAAGTTGTTCCCTGTCTGGACTGGAAACAACATCACTACACGGCTGATCTCACACAATTTTTTGTCCCGTGGTACTAAAATCGGATACACAAAATTGGCAATGATGCTTAAACTACGCAAGCTGTGCAGTCATTTCTGACGCGGCTATAATATCGCAAGTTCCTTTTTAATTTTATTTATGCTTATCAGTACCTGATATACAATATAGAGCATAGATATATTATCGTTCATCATGACGGTTCTCTTGGCATCTCCCAACAGATCCAAGATGTTGGCCATTGTAGACGGGACCCATCGCCGACGTTGGTTGTAGAACTCATCGAATCTTTCCGGACAGTGCGTGTAGGCATCGGACGCGGCCGAATACTCAACTCGGTAACCACGTTGCAGTAATAACGTGCATAACCAACGGTCTTCGCCTGGAACAAAATATTGATATGACGAATATTTATCAGCTGATAGGATTATAGAAAGTCTGTTTTATCTTGTTTAAAATCTATGAATTGTAAGATAAACTGCTAATAATCCTACCGTTTAGATAAGTCTTTTTGATGAAGACCCTAATAAAACGGAAAGTCAATACTTGATCACTTTTATTACTTGATTTGAATTTTCTATTCGACTAGTACTATGATTAACAGTGGTTGTGAATTCGATCTTCGCATAAGACATACACAGAGCAGTTTTAAAAAACTACTAAACTTGGTTGTACTATTTTTTGACGCATACCCTCTCCTAATACAAGCATTCTAGCTTAGTTGAAAAAATCTATAAAAAACATTACTTTCTGTACAGAAGGCTAAATATAGGCAAAAGAAAAACTGTAACGACGACCTTCAAGTAAACGAAATTCATGGAAAAAGAAATAAAAGTTAACTCAAGGTGATATTGTATACCTTGATCGTACTGCACGTAATGTCTTGCCTCATGTGACGTCAGCGTGTATTTCCTCATAACGTTGTCGTCCATCAGCCCCTTGGCTCTGAACAGAGAGAAGCATCCAGGACTACAGAGAACGCAGCCAATCATATGTTCCGTGGCCTTCTGCAGCCAATGACCCACCGCGTACTCGAACATCTGATACCATGCCATGAAGCCTGAAACGCAAATAGTTAATGTTAATGTCAAAACAAATATAAAGTGAGGTAAAGACTGACTCGGTGGCGCAGCGTGAGTGAATGTAACTGCAATGCATGATGTTTCGAGCTCCATTTCCGAGTCAAAGGGCAAAGTGCTATTGGGGTTTTAACAAGAAATTCTTGCAATTAATACTATTACGTTGGATTTCAGAAATAAACCTCTGTCAATGCCTTCAGGAATATAGGCGTAAGCCTGAATGTTTATAAAATAGTATGGTTTAAAACCACGTAAATACCCTATTACTGTTTTGCGAAAACACTACTAGACTACGGGCGGCGCTGAAAATAGTTTAACAGAAAACCCAGTTTGTGCGAGCGAGGTATCAGACTCGAGACGACATGGAGTGCATGAGCAATTGCATTCACTACAGCTGCGCCATCGTGGCTGTCTATTTAATACATCAGTTGTCTCACCCGAACCCACAGGATGGATACGCCCGCACGCTGCACCTAAGTTCTTATCCTTCTTCATTAGATCGACGAGTAACGTGACAGCCGCTGGTTTGAAATCGATGTCGCCGTCAAGAGCAAGCAAGTATGTGTTCTCCGCCATGATTTCCTTGCGGTCTACAGTAATCGGCAGGTCCATTAAACGATGGCCCAAGAAGTAGTACATGTACATAACCTGGCAAATACAGAAGGTTTTTTATTTGGATGAATAGGTAATGATTTAAGTGACAGCCTAGGCACTTGCCAAACACCAAATGTTCAAGGTTCGACAACACGGGACTGAAATTTGTATAATCCAGAAATAGTTGATGCGTGTCTAGTTCTTTGTGAAGTTTGAATGTTTTGATTTCACGAAGAACACCTAGACCTAGACCAATCGTGATTTTTTAACGAATTGGAATAAACTCACTATGAAATGTTAAAATTTTAATGATACGAGAGCGTACGACTACATAAGTACGTAAGCGATTGAAATCCAATGGGTTCGGAATTAGACCTGCTATCGAACGGTCAAGCGTTCGACTGCCAGCCATTGCACAACAAATATAAAAAGAAACATATTCCATGGATTACAAGCATTTTGCCCATTTAGACGGGATCAACAAAAATCATATTATTTTGCCATTCCTTTATAAAAGACAACTAGGCACTAGGAAAAATTCCTGTATCGCGGGGGACTTTACAAACATTCAAACAGCGGACACAAAGAACATCCGAACAAAAAACAACCATTTGTGGATCACAATTTTTTTGTCTCGTGTTGGATTCGAACCTACAACACTCGGCGCAGTGGCAGCGGCGAGGCGACCACTTAAACCACTACGCCATCCGTGCAGGCAAACCGTATTATTGAATCTTTAAAATAAATTATCGAATATCAAACTAAAAATCATTATTATTGCGATACGTTTGAAACATATCGACAAAGATGATTTTAAAAAGAGTCATAATAGGTAATCAAAAATATCTTGGTCCGTAACAATACTTGAACACACAAGTGGCATTTAATCAAAACATTCCTTATCATTCATTTATCTACCCAATTATCATTTCTTTGAATTACATATACATTTGTTTATTTAATTCTTATAACAAAATCACCTGAGACCATCGTTTCCTATGTCTGATTTTCGACTTGTCTTTAAGATGGCATATTAATTTGTTCTTTCCTGGCAAGGTCCATTCCAGTCGGCCGCCGTACGGTGTGGGGTATTTCTTCGGCGGTCTGAGCCTTACGTTGGTCAGATGGACCTCGGAAGCAGACTCGTCAATGGTATCTACTACCACCTTCACGAACCTATTCACTTGGGAATCATCGGCACTGTGATCCGATACTTCAAATGCGTCGTCCATGAAAATGTGGGCTGTGAAGATTAAAAGAAAATAATGTTTAGTTGTATTAAAAATATATACATACATCATGTTCATAGTCAAATAAGAAGTCTATGTTTTGGCATACTTGTTAGTTATAGAGGTTAAATCGCATGTAGCCTGCTTATCTTAGGCTGAAGTTTAATTACTAATTAATTTAAACAGCGTATAATAAACAGGCTATAACGGCTTTAAATTTCGAAACTCAAGATTCATTCACGGCAACATGAGCGTTATCTCCATATCTTCATAATTCGTATTTATAAAATTGGTTAATTTTCAATATCATATTTATAGATGTTTACTTTTTAGAGTTATAATTTGTAGTAGACAGTTTATTATTATTCTTATGTTGGTTCAACGCCTAGGGTATCATCACGCTGCACCTACTCCAATCGCCATAATGCGTTAGGCAAGGCTCCTTTTGCATTTTACACCTTCTTTGCAATCATTATCTTGTCGTGCGAAAAGGAGTTTATAAATATAGCCTAAAAGGCTATATTTATAAACTCCTTTTTTTATGAATTGAATTGTGAAATATTATATAAATTGGTGATAGATCCAATATCCCACCACCATATCACAATATTATGTTACCAATTTTTTATATATTATTATATTCTTAGATTAATTACCTTCTAGCTCGTAATAATCGGGATCAACAATGCCTAAATACTTCTGTGCCACTCGCCGCGCACTCTGATCTTCATCAAGGCGCATGACAGACTTCAAGAACTCCAATATTTCCTCCTTAGTTTCGTGCCACATAGTAGCACAAATGTAAATTCTAGAAGTTATAAATTATAATATAAGTTATAATTATAGCACATAACCTATGTGTGAATAATAGAATAATGTTTCACAATGTAAACATATTTTTCTGATATAAGAACTATTTCAAGGGAATAATCAAATCTACTAATAAATTACTTAGATGCTGTATTTTAAATGATAACAGACACCATACCGCTGTCTCTTTTAAAAATATATTAATTATTATTGTGTACAAAGGACCGAGACAGCCTGTAACTGAATGTTTCAGTTTGTCTATTTCTCTGGTGCGCAATAAAAAGCTATCAATAAATCAATCAATCAGCCCACGGCAGTCCACTGCTGGATATAGACTTCAACCATTTTACGCCACAACATCTTCCGCCTTCCGCATCCAGTCTGACCCAGCTACCTTTTTCAGGTCACCGGTCCATCTGGCCGGGACGCGTCCTAGCTTACGTTTACCAAGTCGCGGTCTCCACTCTAGGACTCGCTTACTCCAACGGCCATCGGTCCTTCTACAGATATGGCTAGCCCATTGCCACTTTAGCTTGCTTATTCTGTGAGCTGTCGGTAACCTTGGTTCTTTGACAGATAACCTAATTTCTAAGTTTATCCCTCAAAGAAACCCCAAGCATAGCTCGCTGCATAACACGCTGGGTGAATTTTTGGATTAACCCTACCGTGAGTGTCCATGTTTCGGCACCGTAGGTAGGACGCACTCGTCAAAGACTTTGGTCTTCAGGCATTGCAATATGAATTTTTGTGCGATGAGAAAACCTGACGAAGCTTATGAAACGCTAACCCACCCCAACGGGATTCTCCTGTCGATTTCTTTCTCAAAGTCGTTTCTACCAAGTTGAATCACTTGTCCAAGGTAGATATACTCTCGAACAACTTCGAGCATCGACCAATCGACGTAAATCGGCCTCGGCATAACATGTCTATTAAACATGATCTTGGTTTTATCCAAGTTCATGCCGAGACCAATACTACTAGTTAATATAAAACTGTATCGCAGGAAACGGGGCCTTCCGTGTAATATGACACATATTAATAAGATTCTTGACGACAATACAATTCAAAAATATTAAAAACAATAGGAACAACTAGAATAAGGGCTAAATGGAAGCACAAATAGAAAAGAAAATCTTAATTTCTGATTTAAATAAAAATACGTGTGTGTATATGAGAGTGTCTGTGTGTGTGCGTGAGCGCGTGTGTGTGTGTTTCTGTGTGGGTGTGAGTATAGGCCATATTATATCAACTACATTACCTGTGCGAGTAAACTTTCAGTTTCACTATACGATTTCATCAGCAAGTCCCGCACAGACAATTTGCACTTGAATAAAGATAGTGGATAAATATTGAGGCGATTGTTTGCCTTATTATAAAGACGGGCACCAATAACATGGAAATGTCGAGTGGCACGTGTAGTTCTGTGGTGTATAGCAGGATATACGTGGGTTTTCCGTCGTTTTCCCATAAAAACCTGTGGTACATACGTGAGAGAAGCATGCTGCCGGAGAACTGCTTGAAGCACAAAGAGTTGTCTCACAGTTAGAAGTCTTCACTCGCTGTATAAAAGCGAAGTAGGGTAAATTCGTAATTTTTTAAACATAACTTTCAGGATAGCTCTCTGTGCTCTTTCGACTTTAAAAATGGCTGTGGCGTAAGTAGATATGCAGTATGTCAGAATGGACTGTGCCATGGCATAATACACAGCTGTGAGTGACTCAGTTTGCAGAGTGGATCTTATTCTTTTGAAGGTGAATATAAGTTTACGAAGATGTCCTGTTAGTACTTTAAGATGTGTTTGCCAATGCAACGTAGAGTCAAGGTAAACGCCTTGGTACTTGACATCTTTTACGCGCTCTATGCATTTACAGTCGCAGGTTTGTTTATTTGTGCCGGGACAATTGTGAACTTTTAGGGACAGTACGCTATTTAAGGGTTGAAATTGACTGGCTGACGTAAAGGCTATTTCGATTTCGCTACATTAAGAGTCAGCAAGTTAATAGATAGCCAGTTTAAAATAGCTTTAAGAGCATTTTCTGCGTTAATTTGAACGTCATCCCAAGTTTTGTTCTGCACGAGCACTGCCGTGTCATCCGCATAAGAAGATATTTGACAATTTGGTATATGCTATTGGCATAGATCGTTTGCGTAAATAAGGAAGAGGGTAGGGCTAAGCACGCTGCCCTATGGTACCCTGAAACCGCTGAGATGGATATCTTCACTATGTGACGTTTGTATTTTTACACATTGACTTCGTCCTGTGAGGTAGTCCTTAAAAATATAAAGGGCTACACCTCTGATTCCCATGCTCTCCATTTTCTTCAAAAGGATGGTGACAGAAACAGTGTCAAGTGCTTTCGACATATCCAAAAATATACCTAGTGCTTTGGTCTTGTTGTCTATGGCCTTAAAATTGCCATTAGTTAAATCCAGAATTGCATCTTCGGTAGATTTATGTTTCCTAAACTCATACTGATTTTACGCTAGGATGTTATTATTTTCCAAATAGTTAGTTAAGCAAGTGTTTAAAACCTTGTCAAATATGTTTAATAGAGTAATTAAAACCGATATGGGTCTGTAGTAAGTAACACTGTTTCTCTCGTCGCCCTTGTAAACTGGGTGTACCAGCGCTCTTTTAAAGACATTGGGAAATACACCTTTATATAAACAGATATTTACTATAGACTTTGGCGTGGGAATAAGAAATATCTTAGCAGCTTTGACAAAGGCAGTAGAAATTTTGTCACCGCCGGTGGCACTGTAGCATATAGTGTATTGCGTAGGTTCATAATAATAGAGTTTAATTCTGCTTCGTCAACTGGTAGTAAGGCCAGTTATCACGGGTATTGTAATAAGTCGAATCATAGGATAAAGTGTAAGGATTTAATGACGGAGAAATGTTAGCTGCTAGCTCTTTGCCAATATTCGCAAAATAATGATTTACCATGTTAATTGACGTAGTGCGGTCAGTTGTAATATTTAAGAGATCAAGTGCCGGTTGGGACGTCTTTTTTATATTTGCTGTTTCTTTGATTATATTTCAAGTCGCTTTTGGATTTTTGCGGTGTTTCTCGAGTTCGGACTGGTTATAGTTACGTTTTAGTTTTTTTAAGATGTTATTTCAGAAATTGCGGTAACGGATGAAAACAGTTTTTGACGTGTTATCATCTGGTGACTTTTTGTTATTTTATGAAGTTTATCGCGATGCTTAATACATTTGATGAAAATAATGATCTTGTTTTTGCGAGAGACCTTTACTAATTTTGTGTTTTCTTTATAATAGATGTCAAAGTATCTACAAATATTTCCGAGGCATCATTGGGATCAGTACTGCTAAGAATAGCAGTAAAAATATCTATAGTTCTTAAGTAAGGTTTTATCACCTTTCTAAAAGAACAGAACCACCGCACTTCCACTACACGCCTGAGGTGGTAAGTCCTGTTGGATGGCAGAATTAAACAGGCTAAATAGTTCATTCAGGATTGCGATCCCGCCCGCAGATTAAGCTATAAGAGATGGTAATGGTATAGACAGCAATAACATTATATACCGGAATGGTCGTACTGTATTCGTAACTTATTTAAAACCTAATTAGTGTTACTTAAAAGGTGGCATTGCATTATGTTATTACTAAAATAAGCTTATTTTTGCATGCAATCAACAAAATTATAAATTGGAATTTCATTGTTTAGTTTAGTTTTTACTTTCATGTACTATAAGATGCTATTAATAGGCCATTCCCAATATTTTTTAATTACTTGATTATTTTTTTTGTCTCACAATAAACTGAAATTGTAAGATTTGAAATATAACTGTAACAAACTAACGTTTGAAAGTTAGATAACTTCAATAAGTTATTATTGAAGTTATCTAACTTAGAAAAATAATTGTAATTCCTTTATTAGTAAAGGACATTGTTTATAAATAATGTCGTTTCCCGAAATGTGCCATGAGATGTAGGTAGTTACCTAAAAGTCTGGTGCATATGTTCACATAACTGTGATTAAATCACGATATAAAAAGGAGTTTGGTGAGGTCCTTACAGTTCCATTATAATAATAGATAGATGAAATAAATATTGACTGTAGTTAAGATTACCTTGTGACGTTATCGGTCGGCCTGATATCCTTGGATACTTTGTCTAAGCTGGTGATAGATATATCATCTGCAGTATTGGAGTCCTATAACATAGAAACACATTTAACGACTATGGGCAAGTATTCTTCCTATACGAAAAGTTAAATAAAAACATCATTTATGTAACTACTTTTGAAACTTAAGTGTTAAATCCAACAATATCTACTAATTTTATCGTAAATAATTTGGTAGTTATTACGCTGTTCGTAATAGGATGCCATAACTTGTGCAGCAGCTAAAAGTATTCCGGTATGGAGTTTAAAATTTAAAACAAACTACTTTTTATAGGTACTGACAGGGAATTAGAAACCAACCATTACAACCATTGTAAATAGAAATATAAAAAAAGATTTTAGAAGTATCAAAAATGGATTGATTGGTCAAATTGGTTTTATGAATGTCTAAAGAATACTTAGTAAGCTAAAAGTTACTAGGCACTACATATAACTTAGTAATTAGGTACCTCAAAGAAAATGTCATAATCTTCATCCTTCGTCCTGTTCAGGAGTAGAGACTGGTCAATCAGAATGCCATTGTACCACGGCTTAGAGAACAATTTGTCGGTGGCAGCGAGACGCTCGCAGCGAGGCTGCCAGGTATGGAGCGTTATCCAGGACTGGGATATCAGCCATAATACCCACACCCACGCCATTTCACGACCGACGTACTCTCCCAGGAAGTATACTGAGGAAAAATGTATATGAGGAAAATGGATTTTAGTTAATATTAACCTTATTGTATAATTGTTAGCATTCTTCTAAATTGGTGTAAGATAATTTCTTGACTGCCTCAGTAGCGCCGTAGTAATAAATGCTACTATTGTTCTTGGGTTTTAAGGAATAACCAGTAGCAGTTGTCTGGAAAGTCAGACACATTTCCAGACCTCTATTAAGACTATAGTGGTCCAAATATGAGTGTTATACACCTCTACTCTTCTCTTTTATATATTACGGAACACGTATTAGCAAATTTACCGGTCAGTTCGATATTTCCGGTTGTATCACAACATTTAAAAGTAAATAAGGCCATCCTATAACGCTAAAGATCAGAGCGGTATTGCTTACAGACACGTAAATGTGAGATCATTAGACGCGACTTTCAGATTGGAGTGGGTTTTACTGTCATATAATTCTTGTATGAATATAAATATTTCAAAACATATTCTTTTTCCTAGCGATTATTAATCCCAGCTTATGCCAAAATCCGCTTATTTCTGGTCTAACGAGATTTAGCTGAATATCAGTTTTTACACGGAGCGACTGCCATCTGACCTCCTTAAACCAGAAGAATAACATCATTCTATGGTTAGACCAGTCGTCAGGATATTTGAGGGCGCTGACTTTCAAATAACGACTGCCATAGATGTTCATGACAGCCGGGACCCACTGTTTAACGTGCTTTCCGAAATTTAATATTAATTTAATAAATAGCAAGTTTAAATAGCGAGGTTGTCATTTTAGGTGATAGACAGTGACCGGACATGAATTACGCAACTCGAGTAGGAAATACACCTGTAAGAAATGCTTGAAATCTAGCTCTTTATCGAAATTTAATATGAGAACAATTTTTAAAATGCGTTAGACATCTATATTTTATATAAATATTAATATAGCTATTTTCTTATCAAGTTGACGAGCTGATTTAAATTAACTGTGGGTAATGATTCCCGGCAGTACCGATGGCGTAGCCAGAAAAGATCATGTAAAGAAATATTACTGATTTTGTCATGCAAACATACTTGTGATGTGTACCTATGATGTGCATTATTAGGAAAATGAAATAATAAAAAAAATATCATTCAAAGGCTCTTACGCTCACGATGCTATTTACTAGGCTCCTAAATTAAGACGCTCGGCTGATGTCGCATGCCTCTATGGCGTAGTGGTTAGTATAACTGACTGCCACGCCTGAGGTCGCGGGTTCGATTTCCGCACAAGTCAAACATTTGTGTGTATGAACATGGATGTTTTTCTTAGTCTGGGTGTTTCTATGTATAATATGTATGTATTTACAAAAAAAGTGTATATGTATGTTTATCCATTGTCTAGTACCCATAGTACAAGCTCTGCTTAGTTTGGGCTAGATGGTGTTGTGTTAATGTGGTAGAATATTATATTAGAAGATATAAAAAGAATACTCTGACCGACGAAGAAGCGAAAGAGATGAGTTTAGGAAGACGGTCTCTGACATAGACAAAAAATTTTTAGAGTAGTTAGCCAATAGAAATGTGGCGGTGCCAATACCTACGTGACATAAAGCATTTGATCCTATGATACCTACTTAAAGCAATAAATATTGCCTCGTTCTGCACATAATACTTATTGTGTATATTATTTAGCAATGTCGATCTTTAAATGCTGTGATACATCTGGCATCGTTGATAATACCAGTTATCATGGCAGTTAAAATTTTTCATAACTGTCTTATAATTCGCTGCGCAAATGTTACATAATAGCTGCCCATGTAGTTCAATTTTAATTACTTTATTTATGCTGGTTGAGCGGCAAATAGGCACGCAGCATTGTAAAATAGAAGTCACCTCGTTGTCAAAAGGACATACAGATGCAGAATTTTTAAGAACTTTTAGAAATTAACAGAAAGTTTAGTATCTTAACTGGGTTGCTGCTGAGATTACCGACATTCCCGATTCAAACTAGGAGCATTGTTCCATACTTTATTTTAAATGCGACTGCCGCACTCTAAATAATTTCTATGTCACGGTCTACTTGACAAAACATTCAAATACAAGTTACACACAGAATCGAGACATACCTATTTGTGCATTACACGTATTTTCGTCCCGTGAGGATCGAACCCACAAGCGACATGATTCGCTATCATGTTGGCCACTTAAACCATTCGTGCTAGCAAACCTATGCTACAATTATCTTTCATGAATTAAATCCACTATATATAACTATAATATAACTTACGCGGTGGTATATCGAAGAACAAATAATCTGGTATAACGCCATGAAATGCACACGCATTGGTATTCTTGAGACCGCAGAAGATAATGAGAAGGTTAATAGTGACTGGTCCGACGAGACTAAGCGCAAATGTAAAGCTGAAGTTCTGTATGAGGATCTTGCAGGCAGTTTTTCCAGCAGCAAAACAGATGTAAGCAGCAAATACATGGATAAGAACTACCCACAGAGAAGTACCCCACGCTGATGGCAATGGTTCAGCGCCCCCAGTTAAATTGTATCCTGCTAAGCCTTCGTAAATGTCTTGAACTATTTGGACCTGTAACAAAGATGACGTTTTTGTTAAGTTTCTACAAAGTGACATACATATATATCAGTGTTTTACACCGACTTAACTGAAAAAGAGAAGGTTCTCAATTCAAATCCTGTATTTACCTATTTATTTTTTATACTTCAAATGTAGCAAAGAAGCATAAAGATCATGATGACAACCAGTTATCGAAGCCTATGAGCGCTTTATTTATAGCAGTGATAACCTAATGGCAGACCGGTGGACGGCCACGCAGAGGTCTCGAGTTCGATTCCAAGGCGCGCAACTCTGACTTTCCGAAGTTATGTGCGTTCCATTTTATTAGGCCCGTACTGAGTATAGTCCTGAGCTCCGGCCCCTTCTCAGTGTGAGAAGATTTGGACCCTAATCTACCACAATGGCCAGTACGGTTGGCAGACTTCACATAATTATCTTCGAGAACATTATGGAGAATACTCTGACATGCAGGTGTCGTCACGATGTTTTTCTTTACCGAAATGTTTAATTTTATGCAATAATCCAATATTTAATATGCACAAAACTTCAAAATGTCAGAACTGCGTGTCTTGGAATTGAAATTGACACCCCAGCGTGGTAGTCCAGCGGTCTTCTACTAGGTTATGCTTGCCAAATGCCTATCAGCTAGTTATAAATAGCATATCTTCAGGTATGACACCTGCTGACTAAATACTGGACAAATGGCATTTGAACTGCATCAGGATGTTTGATCAAAATTAATTAAATAAGAAATAAAATGAAATATAAGAAATAAGGAAGCTGCATATTTTCAATTGCACATTTAATGATAAGCGACACAAACTTATCGATCAGCAATTGGAAGCTAAATATGTATGTATATCGAAAACAATCTTCCAGATTCATATCAAATATTCCAGTACTCAGTTTTAAATTAGTAAATGTCGTACATATCTTTAGACCTATCTTACCTCATAGACATCGTAATAACGTGAACCAAAAGCACTGCGTATTTTACTAAAGAATAATAGCGGGCTATCATCATGGATCTTCATAAACAAAAGAATACAACTCATGAATATAAATATTTTCCATAAAGAAAGCAACCGCTGTGTGTAGTACCTCGTTCTCTTTAGATTCTCGCGCAGTTTTTGCAATGTTCGTAAACCTGAAACATACGTTATCGCTGTTAGAAAAGTAAATATAAAAAGAACCACTATCATATTATTTTACTATAGGTACTGCTATTTATTCATCGTTCCAGTGTTGTACCTAGCAATAAGAGAACCAAGACACGTGCATCTCTGCCGATCTTAAGTTCTGGGATCAATTCAAACTAGGCAAGTCAGAATTATAGACTTATACTGGCAGGAAAACTGTAGTACCGAAAGTAGTGTAAATCAGAAGGCTGGGTCACTGAAAATTGAACCCAAGAGTTGGCTCAGGAAACTGGCCATCGATGACGCCCACCCTGTCCAATTAGCGGTGTCTTGACCTACTTGCTAGCACTAACAGGAGAAGGAATGGAATGTCTTGCCTTCTCCTATTACTGCTAGCAAGATTCTGTATTTGCTAAGATTTCCTTCTAATTTCTAAGCCCAAGCGGATTGGTATGACCATTCTGTCTAGAACGATGACGTCATCAAGCAATAATCAAATGGTATTACAACATAAGTATATTAATTATATCGCACTTTTAGGAGCCAACAGTTTTATTATGTACTAGCTGACCCGCACAACTTCGTCTGCTACACATAAGAGATCTTTCCCCGTTATTGCAACATTTTTCATTGATGCTCTGCTCCTATTGGTCGTAGCGTGATGTTATATACTCTATAGCCTTCCTCGATAAATGGGCTATCCAACACTAAAATAATTTTCTATTCGAACCTGTAGTTCCTGAGGTTAGCGCGTTCAACCAAACAAACTCTTTAGCTTTATAATATTATAGTATATTAGTAAAGATAGGTAGTGTTAGTGTTTTTGAGCAGCGATAGCTCAGTGGGGAGACCAACAGACTGCAATGCAGATGGTCTCGGGTTCGAACCCACGTCGCGCACCGCTGACTTTCGGAAGTTATATGACTTTTCGAAATTATGTGCGTATTGATTGACAATTATCGCCTGCTCCGTGCCTCGGAGAGCACGTTAAGCCGTCGGTCCCGACTGCCATGAACTTCTATGGCAGTCGTTATTGGGGAAGTCGACACAAAAGATCCCACTGGGTCGAAGTGTCGCCGGTCTGTACTGACTGGCCCCCCACACAAGATAAGATAAGATAAGATAGGTAGTGTTTCAATATTTTCTCAAAATTGATTAATCTCAAACTATCATAAAAATTACAGGCTTAATTAGGTGGTTTATCGTCTAAATAATGTTGCGTTCCATGTAAATAATATCAGTTATCGGTTAAAACATTATAATCATGTGTAATTATAGCAACACTAGCTGACCCGCGCAACTTCGTCTACTTCATATAAGATAAGAGAATTTTCCTCGTTTTTGCAACATTTTTCATTGCTGCTCCGCTCCTTTTGTTCGTAGCGTGAAACATCATACAACAATATAGCCTATAGCCTACGTCGATAAATGGGCTATCCAACACTAAAATATTTTTTAAATTCTAAGCAGTACCTAGTTCCTCAGGTTAGCGCGTTCAACCAAACAAACAAACTCTTCAGCTTTATAATATTATAGTATAGATTATATCACACATTCACTTTCTATACCTAAGTCAGGCTATTAAAATTTAATCTATTTTAATCGATACTCAGAACATTCCTAGGTTTTAGAAGTACCTATCAAAAGTAATCTATATCTCATCAAGTATATCTAATCTCATTAATTTTATACGTCGGAAGAATTCCAAACGATTATATATAAATATATATAATCGTTTGAAGAATAGTTTATAGTCGGTTATAAACTCTAGACTTATTAAAGCTATGGCGTATTTAATAACATTTTTAATAGAAATAGACTAAGTAGATAAGATTTTTGAAGTAACAAATAAATAAACAAATAAACAGTTAATCAGCTACATTCCAATAAAGTAAGCGAGGATAAGAAATATGAAAAGGGGTGAACAGCTTGGATAACATTATTTTAGTATTCTATAAGAATATTATCCAATGCCACATACTTTAAATTACCACTATTGAAAACAAACTGGATTGAATATAGCTTTGAAAAAAGTTTGCTTCTAGTTCAAGGCAACGTCTAGTTAAAATGTACAAGTTGCAAAAAAAAATCACATAGGTCAACGCGTTTCACTGGGCACCTATTAGACTAGATCCTTTCTTCGAATTTTACGTTCATATTATCGTAGGTGCTGTTAGTCATCTATATGTAAGTATAGTTAAATAGGTGCATACTACAAAAAGTAAGCTTCAAGGTAACCTAGAAAGTTTATGTTCGGAGTGGTTTCACATCGGTAGCGCAAAGGATACCTAAGATTCGAACTCTCGATAAAGCAAATTTCGAATTTGCAATTTGAATTTCGAATTCTCGCAATAGAAGTTCATTGCTATATCTATGCGATCGAGATTTATATCTTTATTCATTGGACTACCACCGCTTATAATATCTGGATATTATAGAAGAATCAGGATGTGTTAATTTATAATAAAGCGAAGCTTTACGATAACAAGTGAGAAACGGCAATGAATTGCCATAAATCTTAGACTTCGAAAAAATGGTTCAAGTAATATGCAAAGGTCTACGTGATACCACGTGACCTTTAGGTCAAAGGTCAAAGTCATTTCGGGGTATATCGACTATGCTGAGTCGAATGGCGTTGACCGCGAGTCTCTAGCTCTTACGGTTCTGGAGTTGAAAGTTGTATAACAGACAGACGAACAAAGCTGTTTTATAAGAGTTTTTCGAACTCTAAAAACGCCAATTGAACACAAGAAATTATCTATTCATACCCATTGTCTTAACGTTAATGTTGCAGAATACCTATTACATGATTACCACTTACCTGGAGTATGTCTTCCTAAACAACCGACGTAATTCTCCCACCAGCCCAGTGAAATAAATAGACAAGCTATGGGAATGGTCCACAAAATATTGTTCCCTGTCAGAAGCGGCCAGAGAACGAAGGCGGTAGCTTGAGCTGACACAGCAAATACGTCTATAGCAATCTTCACATGGTAACGAGGATGAGTTCGGTCCCTGGAGATAGCATTTAGTATACCAGGTACTATGCATACAGCGTTCATCAACATGGCACCTTTAACCACGTCAAGTTCTGGCAGAATTATTAGTACTAATGTGGCTACTCCGATTGTGTACAAGGTTTCTGTAACAAGAGCCTGAAATAAAAGTGATTTATATTTATTTGTTTCTCTAAAATGAAATCTATATTGTCTTTTGAATAGTAAATTATTAAAGGCAAAATAATATATGAAATCAGTCTTAGTACTTTGATTTTAAATGGAATGATTTGAAGGCCTGTACCTTTTTATTTTTCTTGTTTAGATTTTTATTATTAAGAATTTAAAAGGAAACATTCCGCGTGAAAATCTAATTCGGTTGTTTCACATCCAACAGCATTATAATTAAATAGTAGGAAGTAGGAGAGGTAAAAGGCAAGCAGAGTATCGTAGATATCTATTGTTGCTATCTATCTGATTTTAATTTTAACGTTAGTTGACGAAATAGCTAACTACCAATCTGCCTATTTATTGCTATAATAATTTATTTATTTATTTCTTCTTATCAACTACTATCTTTAGAGGTTTTGAACCTTAAACAATAGAGTAACCTTCTACTAACTATATGACAATACTACTAATTTCTATGTATAATAAGTATGTATTTACAAAAAAAAAGTATATATGTACCTATGTTTATCCATTGTCTAGTACCCATAGTACAAGCTCTGCTTAGTTTAGGCTAGATGGTGTTATGTGTATGTGATAGAATATTATTATTATTATTATTATAATTATTATAACCTGGAGGCATAGTCATCCTCTCTATTCTCTCACTTGGGTTATTCCTGTCCGGCGTGTCCATGTCGCGAGGGAGGGCCTACTGAACTGTGCTGGTGCCCCACATATATCAGTAGGCCGATATGTGATGGTGACAGAGTTAGGCAGGGACCCAGCATCGCGGGGTATAACGCGGTACCCTTGCCCAGGGTTAAGGGTGAAGACCTCAACGATAGTGAAAGCGGAGATGATAGTCATCGTTACGGCGGATCAGGCGGAAGGTGCAATGTCACAAGGACAAAAACCTTTGGAACCTGACAGAGGGCAGCAGTAACTCTCAGTACTGCGCAAAGGCAGCGATTTTGATCTGGCTTTGTAGCAGACTATCTTGAGCGTCGCCAAAATGGCTGAAACGGTCAAGATACTGCGGAGTGGAAAGCAAGGGGAAACTACCACTCTATTATTCCCAACAACGTAGCAATGAAAAGGTCAATTCATGAAAATAGTTCCCTTGACAACAGGCTTCCACGATGTAATATTCCGTGGCGGTCTAAGTCCGGCAGAGGTAGGCGTCCCAGCAAGCCTACCCCGGTCCTCATCCTGCGAAACCCTTGTTTGATTGCAACATGGTATGTCAGGACTATGTTGGATAACGCCATTAAAGATAATGGAAAACTAGAAAGAATATTGATGGAAATGGATAGGTTAAAAATAGATATCTTAGGTATAAGTGAAATAAGGTGGGAAGGTAGTGGAGAATTTTAGATTAACAATTACAGAATGATATACACGGGGGAAAAACAGGGGTTAAATGAAACAGCGATTATATTAAACCAAAAATGGGCTTATTCTCTACTAAACACTATACATTACAGGAATCATTTTAAAAACCACTAGCAGTAATAATCTTGCCGTACTTCAGGTATATATGCCAACTACGAGTCACTATTATTGACTCTATAAATACAAAAGATGAGTTAGTATTGATCGGTGATTTCAACGCAGTGGTGGGTGACAAAAAGACGGATAAGATCACAGGAAATTTTGGACTAGGAAACAGAAACAAAAGAGAAGACAGGCTTATTCAACTTTGTCATGAACATGAATTAATTATTGCGAATACTCTCTATCAACTTCCAAAAAGAAGACTTTATACATGGAAAAACCAGGAGATACTGCAAGATATCAGCTTGACTATATCATGACCAAAATCAGTTTTAAAAATAAGATTAGATCATGTAAGACATATCCTGGAGCAGATGTTTGTACTGACCATAATTTATTAGTGTGTAAAATTGATTTATATTATAAAAACAGGAAAAAGAAATAGAACCAAAAATATTGATCTCAAAAAACTTAAAAGTAAGGAAACACAAGTGCAATATAGAAGTAAGTTAGAATATAAGTTAATAAATAGTAATCAATATAACATCAAAAATAATACAGTAGATATAGAAGATAGATGGTGCTACATAAAAGATATAATTAGTTCTAGTGCTGAAGAAACTTTAGGAAAAGAAAAATTCGTACCAAGAAAAAAGTGGTTGAACGAAGATACAATTGATTTAATGCTAGAAAGAAGAATTTTAAGAAATAAAACAGATGAAAAGTAGAAATAAATATAGATTGGTAACTAATCAAATAACCCTAGCATGCAGGAAAAATAAAGAAAGTTACATTAATATCATATGCCAAGATATAAAACATTTTATAAGTAAAGGACGGATAGATATAGCATACAGTCTCATTAATAGCTTAGATAAATCAATAAGAAGAAAAAGTACTGTGATACAAGACGAAAATGGTAAAATTCTTATAGACAATAAAAGAATTGTAAAAAATGGAAACTGTACATAAAAAAATTATATGATGGGGAAGGTTTGGATGAAAATGATTTAGAAAATGAAGCAGAAGTAGACTTAGATAGATTAGAGCCCAAATAATTTGATCCAAATTTGACAAAGCTTTGCAGGAACTTCAACTCGGGAAAGCAGCAGGAAACGATCATATATTCATAGAGTTCGGTCGGAGTCGGCCTCAGTGGCGTAGTGGTTAGTGTAACTGACTGCCACGCCTAAGGTCGCTGGTTCGATTTCCGCACAAGTCAAACATTTGTGTGCATAAACATGGATGTTTGTCTTGATCTGGGTGTTTCTATATATAATATGTATGTATTTACAAAAAAAAAAGTATATATGTATGTTTATCCATTGTCTAGTACCCATAGTACAAGCTCTGCTTAGTTTGGGCTAGATGGTGTTGTGTGTATGTAGTAGAATATTATTATTATAGTTAATAAAGGAAGCTAATGAGATCAAGAACGAAATTTTTAATATGACCAAAATTATATACATATGACACAGGTGAACTGCCTTCTGACTTTAAAATCACTAAAACCATAACTCTACCTAAGAAACACAATACTACAAAATGTGAAGAACATAAAATATTAGGTCTTGTATCTCAGGCATCAAAAATTATCCTAAAGATTATACAAAATAAAATCAGACAAAAACAGAATTTCAGTTAGGTAATGATCAATTTGGTTATAAAAGGAATAAAGGAACAAGAGAAGGGATTTTTGCTTTACAGACGATCCTAGAAAGAAGGGTATCTGGCTATTGGGTATTAATATGTAGCCTTTATAGATCTAGAGAAGGCATTCGATAAAGTGAAGTGGAAAAGAATGATGGAGCTATTGAAACAGGCTATGTTGATTTTAAAGATAGAAGATTAATATATAATTTACCTTAACCGAATAGAACAAGTAAAACAATTTAAATATCTAGATAGTGTAATAACAGAAGATACAAGATAGCGATTGCAAAACAGACCTTCCACAAAAATAAACATCTATTCACTTAAAAAATTAGTACAGATATCCGGACAAAACTAATTAAGTCTTATATCTGGAGCATTGCCCTATACGCTTGCGAAACGTGGACCTTAAGACAGAGAGACCGGAAAAGGTTGGAAGCTTTTGAGATGTGATGCTGGCGTCGAATGGTGAAAGTGCCCTGGACGGAAAAAGTTACTAACACATAAATATTGACAAGAGTAAATAAAAAACGTGAAATTTTAAATCACATAAAGAACAGAAGGGGTATAGTGATAGGACACCTAATTCGACATGATAATTTTATCAGAAATATAATGGAAGGGAAGATAGAAGCAAGAAGGAAGAGGGGAAGACCAAGAAGAAGGTACACCGATCAACTGAAAGAAGTTGTGAAATTTGAAACTTATAAGTAACTAAAAGATATGGCATTGGAAAGAGAATGATGGAGATCGCTACACCGACAAGTGCAAAGCATTTAAGTTTTAGATGGATGTAAAACTTATTATAGACCTTAACAATTACGAATTACAACTAAAGTGGTCAGTAAGAAAATTTATCTATTCCTAATTTATTTAACATAAGGTTTTTGCGAATTCACTCATAACTACACGATATTCTCATGTACCTCATTAACTATGCGGATGGTTCGGCTAAGGGATATTTTTGCCAGTAAATTATCAGCCCTGTATTAAACTGTCCCGGTGCTTGGAACGGGCCTCTTCTAATTGCGAGAACAGTTAGGCCATGGTCTACCATACTGGCTCAGTGCGGGTTGGCAGACTTCACATATCTTCGAGAACATTATGGAGAACTCTCAAACAAGCAGGTTTCCCCGCGATGTTTTCCTTCATCGTTAAAGCAAGCGCACTTCTGGCCTTGGCACCTATTTATTTATCTATCGTGTCTAGATACTTACCTATTCAGGTAGTCTACTAGGGACAATTAAAAATAAACACCCAAAGATCACATCAAGCGCACAGCTTTTCATTGGTTACAGTTAATGTTATGTTTTTACTTACCGATATAAACTGAATAAAGGTTGGCTTTGAAAATCTTTTGAAGAAGCATATTCTGACTGATCTTAGGAACATGCCCAATTCCGGCACACTGAATGCTATGAGAGCCGCCCAAAGCCATGTTATTCGCTCTTCTACGGAATGTACTGTGATAAACTGTTGATCTAGTTCTGTTGAAAACAAATTACTTAAATATTATGAAATAATTTTATTAGGTTATATTTTAGAAAGAAATATCTTAATATAACGTTGTGTCGATGCAATTTCGTTATAAGAAATCATAAAAGGTACGTATGTATATATCACATTTTTACAAGTGACTAAGTAGGTATTGCCCGCGGCTTAGATCGCGTAAATGTAGGTTAGGTTCGCAACAGTGCCTAGTTTTTGCTGGATGAAAGGCATCCTATGTCCTCTTCTGTTTCTCTAAAAACGTGTACCTAAGGCTTTTTAATGCGTTACCAGCCGGCGGGCAGAAGCCAGGTCCGTAGCTGGTAACCGTTAGGGTTATAATGAAACACGCAGACTGATTCAACTGAGAATATATTTACAATTTTTCACCTATCTTATATCCCATTTATTAGTCATGCAAGTAACGCTAACATTAATGTGTACAATAAACATTTTCACCAATCAGCGACAAGTAAACAAAAATCTAACATTTACGAATGATTTCTTGGAAATCTGTTCGCGAGTATAAAAGTAGTGCCACGTATAAAAAGCAGAGGGAAGCTTTGCGCGTCACCAGTGCGAATGTTGATATCGTCGCGGCTAGACGTATGATGCTCCGTTCGATCGCCTTCGCGCGTCGCTTGGTTTCGGCGCGGCTAGTTGTACGATGCTCCGTTCGATTCCAGGTTTCTCGTAAAGTTATATGTTGCCTGTGCGTATAAACATACGTCACAGCTTATATGAAATTTCATGATGATCGGTCGAGTAATTAGGGCGTGCAAGCGTAACAAATAAACCCACAAACTTATATTCGCACTTATAATATTAGTTAGGATCTATTCGTTCTTGCTTAGCAAAACTATTTAACAATTAAAAAGCTTGAATTAAATGGTGGTATAATAGAATCCGTGACCCTCACCTAGTACTTTGTTACAGTGTAGTATGTTCTTATTCTTTTTCAACTGTGATGTGATAAAGAGTAGAGTTCCCTTTGCTATGACAGCAGAACTGAGTACAACGCAGAATATAACTATATACGCCAACAGTTTCAGAATTTTCACACTAGCGTCTATAACGGCGGTAGATGCCTGGGATCCAACTTCCTTCTTCACTGGAAACTCTCGGAACAGATTCCAGCCTTTTGTCTCTTGGGCAGTTCTTTGACTGGAGGAAAAGATATGAAAATTTAAAATACCTTCTACCTACATTTGATATGCCAGACCTGGTTCATTAGGGTAATTACGGATTTAATTTTAAATCGTATAAGTCTTAGAGATTGCTCGGGAATAGGCTCGCTCTCAGCGATTTCAGGCCAAAAGATAACTAATTAAATATGGGTGTCACATACACCTCTTGAGTAAATTTGGGCAAAAATTTGCAAGCAGCTATGTTTATAACAATGAGTAACAACAAATGCTAACGAATTGAAACGATTGCGGTGAAGAAAAGCTTTCACTAAGCAATCAATTATCACTAAACAGCGGTCGCGAGTTTCTATGAGCTGCAGACAGTGCAAGCTGTAAAAGATTATATCCATATTCTTGAGTAAGCAAGGCTTTGAATATGAACCATTAGATATATTCGGAGTCTTAGTCTTAGAGCTTAGTCAAGAATATTGTAATCTCTATCCGTGTTAGATAGCCAATATATTTTTCTTGGATATAGATATACTCTATAAAGGGAGCTTCGCAAAAAATTATACAACTTACTTAAAGAGAACACAGACGTGGCAAGAACCTTACAATATTTTTGTCAAACTGGTACCTACCTACCCACAAACCCCGCTGACAGCGACGGCGTAGCCACATTTTAGCCACTGCGCCTATGTGCGAACTAAATCTTAGACTAAAAATCTGTTGATATACTCGTAGTTATCAGATAACATATAAATTGCCTCAATCCGGCACTTGCTGGTTTCTTACTAACTTCCATTGAACGTTGTGCCATATGTGACGACTCACGTCATACCTACATTCCCGCGGTTGTTCGTACGCACTTTGTGTGCCCTTGTTCTTAGGCAGTAGCTACAGTACCTACAGCCTAAGTAAAGATGAGCTGTTCTACACGCACTATATGGCTAATTTATGTAAACCTATGTCCATACTTAGGTACCTTCATAATATGTTACCATAGATTATCTAAATAAATAAATAATGACTCATTTAGAAGTAGTACTCTAAACCACTTTATATAAATCTGAAGTACTTAATTTATACATGCAAGTACCTACTTGTTCCAACGTATTATACAAATTTCTTGATGTAGGTATTATCAGTCTACTTGTGACGTTGTTAAACCATATATACAAATGTTATTATATATGTACTAAACGAAATTAATTATCAATCTAATCTTATATATCTACAGATTCAAGATATTCAGTTTTAACAAAAGTAAAAACGTATTTACCTACCTATGCAACGAAGTTATTATCTGTGAAACGCATACGCTTATTATTTAAAGACACACATGCAAGGACGCTTCCTTCATCTTTGTATATAACACATTAATTATTGATATTTTTGAATACCTATTTTAGTAGGTACCTATATTAATTCTATATTTTTACCCAGAAATAGATATCAACATAAATACTTGCACACAAGGACATGTAAGTTCGTTCTATCTATTGATGATATTTATCAGCGCAAAATGGCGCAGCAATTTACAAAAAAAAATCATCTACCCTTTTAGCAAGTCTATTCTTCTACTGTCAATGTGTACCTAAACTTAATCATAGCAATAAAATTTATAAAATATTTAATTATTTCTTTTTTGTATACAAACAAAGATGGTTTACTTGTAAGTTGGGTCCGTATCTGCCATACATAACCTCTTAATTGAGCCGTTGTACGTGTACGTATAACCGTCGTGATAGCGGTTACATAGAACCTTAATTACAAGCACGTTAGGTTAGGCAGTAACAAAAGTGATAAACACGCACAAGACTAGCTTGATGGTAAGCGGTCACTACGGTAACCGCTAACTACAGTAGCCTATGAACACGTGCTATACTAGAGATGTCTCTGGCGCGTTGCGAATCTGCTAAAACTGAGTCGCCACGATATCGACCCTGAGTGCCTAAAGAACTCTCACTACAAAAACAATAGGCAGGTAACACAGGTAGTATTATGGCATGTGCCTATTTTTTCTTTTATTACCCTGTTTATCTATGTATGTATCTGTTTCTACTAGTATTATACTGTAATCAAAATTGAACTACAAAAACCAAGGTAATATTTACTCTAGTTCGTCACCATCGTCGTACAGCGGCGTGTACTCTGACTCAGACTCACTCTCGTCCCCTATACCACTGAATCCTGGTGTTTTGGGTTTAGTCGCCATACCCTATGATTCTGTAACAAATATGTGATAGGTCACTATATAATCAAAAATGTGCTATCTTCATATTGAAGTTCAGGACTTCAATATGAAGGTAGCACATTTTCATATTGATGTTGAGGGGCTCTACCACCATCTCAAAGTACTGAAATTGTAGATACGTGTGAAAATTAATGACGTCTCGTTTTCGCGCATGTTATGGTGGTAATGACTCAAGTAATTACGCACAAACAACTTGAGACTCCATGCTGCGCTCTTTAGATGCTGTTAATTCAACTCAGTCTAGTTTTTAGTATAATTCGACCGTTTTTATGCTGTGGTGTTTAGCTGTGGGAAATCGTAGAGATCCTCTACGCATATGTCCGAAGAAAGCAACATTTTGTCTTATGACTACAGACATCAGCTGCTGTCCGCATTTGTAGCTGGCCTTTTCAAGTAACTACTAGAAAATTCTTACTCTTAACCTTAGATAGTCACAACAGCTGATTTTAATAGATACTATAATCGTCATCAATGCTTCATCTATAAACACATAATTACTTTCAGACATCTCAATCAATAAGGCTGGATATAGCCTTATATCTGAAAGTAAAGATGCCTAAAAGATCCAATTATGCATTTTATCAACACGTCTATTCTAAATAGATTTTTTAAATATAATGACAATTACAAAAAACTTACTTTTATCGAAGAAAATTCCTGAAAACACACATAATTATATCACTATCACACCTCTATATCACAAAACGATTCGATTTCGACTAATAAACAATAACAGCGTATTTCTATTATCACCGGAAACTTGCCAAAGTATATGAGTAACAATAAACACGAGTACCTACTGGCCCGCTTGGATATAATCCTCATATCAAACGACCGTCATCATGATATCGAGGTTGATTACATATTTATCGATTATCGTAGATCAATCGCGTTGTGATTTAAGCTTGTTTTAATTGTTATCTCGTATACAATCATATATACAATCATTCATATGGAATCCTGGTTGACAAATGCATTAAAAATAATAATATATTGTGAAACTCGTTTACCTACTTAGATACATATAAGTCAAAAATATTAAAGACTATCTGTTCTAGAGTACGCCTTCATTAATAACACCTTTAAGACTTATTGGCCGTTTACACAATAGTGTAACTCGGTAGCTCACATACTGAAGATTTCCTCGAAATGAAAGCGATAAGGATTGCGATAATTTAGGTACTTTTTCAGGGTTCAATAAAAGACAACATCACTATCAAAGTTTTATTACGTATAAAATAAATATTCTAATTATAAGAAATACTGGAACTATACTTAGTCTACACCTAGATTTGATTTTGATAGCAGCCAGTAAAAGGTTAATTGGATATTCTAATAATACGGAATAGAAAACACGAAGGAACGGGCACTGGTGCCATGCGCGACCTACTAATCTGAGCACATAACTATGAATTCATACAACTTGGGTACACATCACACTACAAATAAATATAACCTTTATTAGGAGTTACATAAAGTACAATTGTGAACGTAAACACACGCTTACGTTTGACGAAAAACGTCCTAATATTGTCTCATTGCTCATAACATCAACAGAATTTGTGGTTTGGCAATTAGTATGGGCAAATGAAGGATAGCACCATTTCTATTGGGATGTGTCCTTAGTATTCAGTGCATAATTACAATGTAAATATTCAGTCACAAAGATAAAATATATTATAGTCAGGAGTAATTTGGGGTATTTTAGTGTACAACTCATCGCATGCGAGTTAGGCTTTCTTTCAAATCTAACACTGGACCGAAGCCACGCGGCGCAATGTAAATTTGTATCCATATGTATGCACACACACCTTGCGTTTCTAATATAATGTAGATTATAATAAATATCTGATTGCCGAATAATAAACATTGGGCCAATCACATGATGTCATAAACAACACAGTTACTTCGACCGCGAGAACACGGACGTTGTTCAATGTGATGTGATTATACAAATCTTATCGCACAATAATCATAAACGTCATTGGCTTCGGGCATTATTTATAGATATTTTAAACCTTTAAATACATTTTAAAGTGATAAAAATCCAGGTTAAAATTAGGCAAAACAAAAGCCACCTTTAATTATTTTCAATCGGCCAACACGCAAATACTTAAACATATTACGGACATAAATTATTATTATACTTAAAACTACACATACACACATCTTTAAAAATCACAGAAAGTTCATATCTACTTCAGACTGGTTGGAAAACTATGACATTAAATAGAAGAGATATGAAATCTACATTTCTATTGATTCTATCCTACAAAATATCAATTATGAGTTAATATCATAAAGTCAAATGCTTTTAAATTTGGAATGGAATATTTCCACCTAATTGTCGGCAGTACGTATTTTATTTCATTTATAAACTTCAATATATGTAGCGCAGATATATAAATATAGTTACTCAGTTCTCACTATCATTGCTAGTAGCTTTGCTAGAACTGTAATCCTGTATTTCTTTGCCATAATCTTTAGGTTCATCGTGTTTGGAAAAGTTGCCCATCGCCACTTGCGCAATAGTGTCTACGATACTCGAGGTATTTAAATACGAATGGCTCGACGGTGGCACAGACGTCGATAGATCTTCCGGTTTCGTCAACTTTAAAGGTTGACTGTAGTCCGACAAATAGTCAGGCATAGTCGTCTTTTTTGTCAATTCTAACATCTGATTCAGGAATGATTCGCCGCCAACCCGCGAAGGCATACTAAAGTCTGTAGCCGTATCCATGCTATCCGACTTAGCCGTTTCAATTTTAGATGAACTACTAGATTCACTAATTTTCATAGGGTCTAATGGTACGTCTGCTTTTCCTTTTCCAATGCTGCCAAAATCAGGCGGCAGGTAATCCTTGCTACTGCTCTTTAGTAAATCGTGAGGCGACTTCATCAATATACTCTGATCCAAACCAGCTTTTGTTGAAATCGGACTACTGGTAGAAAGTGGTTTCATAAGAGATTCTTGCATCTTCATCAAGGATGGTGACAAGAACATGTTATTAGCCGCTAGAGTTGATTTGGACATGGGGTCCGGTATTCCCAGTATCCCTGCACTAGAATATTTACTAGCAGAGAACAAAGCATTGGCAATGTCAGCAGAGCTCATCATGAGATTAGAAGCCAGACTCGCAGGTATAGGAGTGCTAGAGCTGGTGCTGGTGGAAGTACTACTTGGTGTTTTATCATAGCTGCCGATACTGCTGGTCAAATTTTGAAGAGAAGCAGCGTACGATGGCGGGTCTGGCAGTTTACTGCCGGACAAACTAGCTGCTAGGCTAGACGACATTCCAGGCGTAAGACCAGTGAGCATACTGTTTGCAGCAGCAAGACTTTCCAAACTGGAAGCACCCATTGGCAAAGGCATGTTAGGTGAACCTAAACCGAGTGCCATACTTGTCAGCATGTCTAATCCAGTTGGATATGCAGATGGAAGAGTTGGTGTTGCTGACTTTGACGCGGATTTAGATGATGTAGGTAGCACAGGTATATTTAGTTGAGGTGTTTCGAATTTATGAGGTGAGCCTGATCCAATGCCCGAGGAGACATTTATGGGTGGCACACCGGCTGGTCGACTCACCATCTGTTGCAATGTACTAACTGATGGGAAGTTTGGTACAGTTGTAGGTTGACTAGGCTTTGATACAGGTATTGGTTGAGGTACTGCCAGTAAAGCATCTAAATCCATCTTGTCGTCTTGGTCAGAAGAACAGCCTAATTCGTCTCTTATAAAATGCCACAGCAAACCGTCACTTTGCTCTCGAGGAAACTTCGCTGTCAACGTGCACTTTAACTTATCCAGGTATGTAATATCTGGCTTAAAATTGTCTTTGAAATCTACGAATGTGTCATCAGGGTATGAGAAATAATACTTGATGCTTTTTCGTATCTGTTCCATTGCGTGGGGAGATAAATGGCTGTCATGTACCATATTGTATTGTAGCAGTAACGGTCGAGGATATTCAGTAGGCCGCTGCTCTGGTGGAGGCATTACCCAGAAGAATGTTAGTGATGACTCCAACACGGGACTCTCGGGGTTGTAAGGAGCTGTAAAACATAATTTATTTATTGAGTATGTTATATAGGTAGGTTTAAAATGGTTATTTATTAGATCAGATAATCAATTATAGGAAAATAAAAAATATTGATACTTACAGCATATAACACCAATGCATGGTATATAAGATATCTCAGTTGGCCCTCGCATTTTGATCTGGTATTCCAATTGGTTGTCACAATCTCTTAGACTTGGCATAGCAGGATTAGTTGGGTGGGAGTGATACCATCCAAGCAGTACTAGACCTAGTTTCTCTATTTCCATCTGAATCTCTAGCTCCACTAAAACTCGTGGTCTATTATCATTTTTACTGATTAGACAAGGGAAGGTATGTGTTATCATGACATCTGTAAAACAAAAGATCTATGTTATATATGAATCAATTTTAATACTAGCTAACATCGCCTGGTATCGGCTACACAGTATTTCTTTTGACAATGATACCCAAAAAAAAAATATTATGTACTGATCATATAATAGTAACACACTTTTTTATGGATTAAAATGTATTTCGATTATTGATTCTAATATTGGTGGTGTATTTATTTTTCAATGATTTAGATCTTGGCGTGAAAAAGGTACGCAAATTATAGTAAACTAAAACATAAAAAAGAATGCATAAATATGACATACTGTGACTATTCAGATCCCATGTTCCAGCCAAATATCCATAAACCTCTTCTTTCTTCAAGTGGCAGTGTATGTCTAGTACAAGACTAGCATTGGAACTGACTGACACGAGGAATGGCTGAACTTTACCCGCCGATGAAAATGATACAGCTTCTATCAACATATTGGCATCACTGTAAATGACAAAATATTTATTTTGACAGGTCTTCTCTAGAAAGGTGACTTTTGGATTTTGGATGATTGGGAGACTTTGCAGAGTTACAATGTACCACCCAAAAATGCTATATAACATCGGTAACAATAACAAACATATTAAAAGATAGTACTGACTCCCTAGATTGCCAGAGCAAACCTTTTTGGATACCTCTCATAATTTTACTATAGCACAGATAATATAATACTATACTAGTACAGATACTCAATCCCATACATAAATCTTGGACACGCCTAACTCTGGCTGTTCTACTTGCTATTTTGCTACCTATCATTTTACACTAGATGGCAGTAAAAAATCTAGCGCCACTGCTGCCATCTACCCGCCGCAAGTACACATACCGAATCCTATTTGATAGCAGCTCATAAGAGATGGCGTCGTGGCAGTAAAACAGTTACTTGACTGTTTACTACAGTAATATAATACATATATCTAGATAATACATATACTTATTTGAACAAGACAAAGCAAAATGTGCGCAATCTTGAAAATCAAAATTTCTACCTATAACTTTCTGTGCTGGTAAGCGTACGATACTTTGATTTAGCGATTCTCATTCACTCGGCCGGATTTTCGTAAATATATGTTGCTGTCAAAATTTGATCTTGTATATATTTTGTAAATTATGTAATTAATAAATGCGTTATATCACTTATAATATATTAATAAAACAATACATTTCAATATGAATGCGATTGCGATTGATGTTCGGGTACTTTGAAAATTACTTATTGTCGTATAAAAGTCTACTTGGGCCTACCCGAGAAATATGTTTCTCTGAGGTATGTTCAATTTGCAACTCATCAATTCAGGGGTGTCTGTAGCCAGCGCTGTTTAGGGCTAGTCATTGGCGTACATCTAAAATCATTGAAAATAATTCTGGAGATATTGTAAAAATGCATTTAAAATCCTTTTAACCACGGACGGTTAATTTTTAGACATATTCTATCTTATGTTAAAATTAAACTTTCCGCAGTTAAAACGCATTATCGCTTGAATATAAGGGTGTTAATGGAATAGAGTAATATCGCTCTAGCTGTAAAAAAGTAATGCTCTTCGAATCGGCTTATTGCTTATTTTTAGTTATCTATAATTAACTATAATTATAAATATTAAATAATGTAAAATATTACATTCAGATTTTTGAAATCAACTATAGAATGCCAAATAGTTAGTGTCTGTTCAAATTTACTGAGTCAAGACTATTTATAAAATACATCACAAAGATTATTTTGAATTTGAATATAAAAAATCAAAATAACTATAATAAGTCAGCATTTTTCTCAAAAGGATTCATAGGGATACCCTTATACCGTGGAGCAGACTCACAGAAATCTGTTCATCATAATATATTTTCAAATATGAAATCAAATAATACGTATGTCCGAATAATGCCCTGCAGCGTTTGGTTTATTCCGGTTAGCTTCGTGAATATTCGGTGGCCGCGGCAAAGCGCCGCCTGCCTGCCGCGTCGATTTGAAATTGGGAATGGATGCATAACTGAAGTTTTATTTTAATTTAATTTATTTAATAATTTTTTTAATACTTTAACAATAGTTAAAGCTATTCATATAATTATTGATATACTCCCTATAAAACACAATGTATTAATAGTTTAAAAAACAACTGACTCAGTATGGTGTACGGTTATTTCTCATGCCCGTAATTTTTTAATCATGTCACTATTATTGACAATTGTACATATTCTTTTGCTATTATATTTATATAGAAAAATAATTCCTCTATGAATTTGAAGTCACGTAATAATAGGTAGGTACTTAATGAATATTGTGGTACTTAATTATTTAAGTAAATAAAATTCACATTATTATTCCATGACAGATGCGATATAACTAATCCTAAACCTATAAAACGCTATAATTTTACTTAAATATTCCTATTTCAAAATAATTATAAGGATATGGCGGCAACGCCTAACAAAATTTTATCTTATAATATTACTATTATATTCAAATATTTATTACAATATCATCCAAGCCAGAGATAAACGCATTAATAGTACCTAGGTAAAATGTGATAATTTCGACAAGAAATGTGATGTCATAATATCGTCACGTGACTTCGACAACAGATAGAAGCAAAACAAGACCAATTTTTTAAATTATTGTAGCGCGGAGGTGGGCGGGGCTTACCCTGCCTATCTCGCACCCGGCGCCTGCGATCCTGTGCCAAACGAAACATAACAAACATAATGTGTTTTAAAGACTTGTATAAACACATAAAAGTGCCATCTAGTGGCCTATATTTAACATAAAATGGTAGATCGATAATCTTTGTGTGATGTAAAAAAAACTGATTTAATTATATCTATAAATCATGAAATAAAGGCATTGATGCCCGTTTATTAAATATGTTTAATGTTTATTTATAATAACATATTTTGGTCAATTTCTTTCCTATATTGCATTTTAATTGTTCTGGGTACTCATAGTGCCATCTATGATCTAGATATTTTTGGAACCATTTACTTTTTGTTCCAATTGGTACCCTATGACTATAGTAATGATGCCTAACTGTCAGGTATCCAAGAAGGGTTGCTCTCGAAAGAGCATACTGGAGTATTATGCACAACTTTAGTGTTTTACCAGTATCCAAAAAGCAAACTTTTGTGATTTGATTTGTTGTTGAAATATACGAAGTTTAGAATTGTATCTATGATCATCTCAAATAATGATCCTTTAGAAACTTTGATATAAGTCACTTACTGTTGCATCATCCTGTTTGGCACAGTGTTGTGTTTCATTACTATCCTCTGTGGAGGTGGTTCAGGGGGAGTTTCAACTTCCATTTCTACCTCCTCTGTAAAATAAAAATAAAATTCAATTGTAGCATATTTATAAATTTGTTGGATATATTGAAGTAGTCTAGTCCTAGACTTGCTATAAATAATGTTACAAGAAAACTCTTTTATTTACCCTTACATAAAACATTTATTACTGTAATGTGTCTTCGTTTATACATTAATATAGTAACATTAAAAATATATGAAGTTGATTTAAAATTATTATCTATTTATTATCTTAATTTGCTTTAATACAGTCCTTTAAACATTGAGGCCAGTTATCAATAGAAACACTAACTCTCTCCATGGAAAAATTCTTCACTGCCAATCTTATGTATTGCTTTAGGGACTCCAAATTATCATGTCATTTAGAGAATGCCATCCTCTCCAAAACTGGCCCTATATCATAATCCAGCAAATTAAGATCGGGACTAGATGACGGCCAGTCTTCAGCTTTGATGAATTCCGAAACATTCGTTTCCAACCACGCTTGGGTTGATCGAGCTTTATAACCCGGTGCTGAGTCGTGCTGAAAGGACCATTCTTTATCGAGACTTTTGACAGTTGCCCACGTTTACCCCTGCTTTACATTTAATGTTGATTTATAGCCTAGCTATCCATAAACATAATCAAATAAAAAAAAGCTGCGGATATTTGCGGTGTTCGGAGTAATTAGTAAAAATGTGATAGAAGTCAGAAAATGGAAAACCGCTCGCTATCTATTGCGGTTTGAAATGTTGCTGTTTACATCAATAGTTTGCGGTAAGTTTTGTAATTTATCATTGATATTAAGGCGTTTATCTTTTTTGCACTCATGTTGCGTGTGAAAATAATTAATCAACAAGATGCACACTACCCTCATATTTCATATACATAGTATATAAACAGTTGTTTCATTTCATTGTAAAAATAGTGAATTAACTGAAGTGTAATTGTTACGAATACAATATACCTACGTGTTTTGTTGACTCTTCAAAATGTCTACTTTCAAGTGTTCTAAACGTGAAATAATACTTTCGTATATCGAAGGAGGAAAATCATTGGAGGCATTATCAACAGTTTTAAAAGAAAATTATCATGTATCTGAAGACAACTTATGTTTCATCCTCAGTGATTTTCAAAGACATATTATTCCCGATTTTAATAAACGATGGACAGAAGCTGCACGGAAAAAGGATATACTTTTAATGAAAAGCAGTAATTGGTTGGAATCAGAATATTCAGTAACTTTACCGAACTCTGAAGACGTTAAAACCGTCTCCACACCATCTACTTCTTCTGGAAAACGTGGGAGACCGTGCGTATCTTATCCAGACTTGTCAGAATCCAGTAAAAGAAGAAAAATACAATGTTACTTAATGAATATGGATTTGAACACGTCTATAATGCATATCTTCAAGGGTTACGTTTGATAGGAGAAGGAACAGAAGCTAAACTTGTGGAAACATTAAGGTTTGCTGACAGTGAAAATAAGACCTTATTCTGGAGTCTCATAGAAGACGCAAGGCAGACAAAAATGTTAACGGATGAAGAAGCATTGAGCGTATTTATTAACTTGGATTTAACGAAAGCACAATATTTGTACTTGAGAAATTTAACGAACGAACGAAAATGTTTTGTGTTTCCACCATATTACAAAATGCAAGAAGTTAAAACTACTTGCTATCCACCATCTTCAGCTATAGAAATTACAGTACCTTCATGTGTTCGTTTTTGCCGGCGTATATTAAAAGAATTTTGCAAAGAAACTCCCGAGAAAACTAAAGCTGTTGTGGATAAAATAAAAGATCAAATAAATTCTTTGGGTCCATCATTAATTAACAAAGAAGACGAGGGAGTGCAAGTGAAGCATGATCTCTTTCTTACAATGATAGATGGCAAAGTAGCTCAGGTATTCACAGATACGCCTTCGGGTTCCATATGTACAATATGTGGAGCTACTCCACGCCAAATGAACGATTTGACTAAAGTGACTGCTAGGCCTGAAAATGAAGATTCTTATCAATACGGACTGTCTACTTTGCACGCCTGGATTCGTTGTATAGAAATGATTTTACATATTTCCTACATTCTGTCTTACCAAACATGGTCAGCCACAAGCGAAGAAAAGAAACGACTAAAGCAAGAGAAGAAAACCCTGGTACAAAGGCGTTTCCATGAAGAGCTAGGATTGATCATCGACAAACCAAGACAAGTAAGTGGTAATTCTAATGACGGTAATACTGCCAGAAGATTTTTTCACAATGCAAGCTGCTCTGCTGAAATTACAGGAGTAGATATAAATTTGATTAAATGACTTTACATAATTCTGCAAGCTCTTTCATCGGATGTAATGATAAATGCTGAAAAATTTGGCAGTTACGCTATGGAGATTGCCAGGATCTATGTGAGCAATTATAAATGGTACTACATGCCATCTTCAGTTCACAAAATTTTGATTCATGGAGAAAGTGTCATGAAGCATTTTGCAGTACTTCCTATTGGTCAACTTTCGGAAGATGCACAAGAATCTCGTAATAAGGATTATAAAAAATGTAATCTACATCATGCTAGAAAATGCTCAAGATCCGCTACAAACGAGGATGTATTTCATACTCTTCTTTATACTTCAGATCCTTACATAACCAGCATTAGAAAACCGTATACTAAAAACGTGAAGGAACTTGATGAAGACACCTTAGATCTTTTGAAAGTGATCGAATTAATTTTAGATCCCGAAGTTCATCAAGTATAAATAACATAACATTTAGTAAACATTACAATTAATTAAATAATCTGTGTTCGATTTAAATCACAATTTTTTTTATAGAAAACGTTCGACGTATGTGTCATATTCATCAAGTATATTTCTAGTAATCTTTGTGTAAAAGAGGACTGATGTAGAGATGAATAGTTTGTATAGGTTAAGGAATCTAAGTAAACATAAGTATATTTATCAGTTCTACTCACAGACAGAGAGACATGAGTTCATGGATACATGATAAGCAGTATCCACGAACTCATGTCTCTCATTAACTAAAATACCTTGTTGTAAAAATCAGATAGTAATATTATAACGCTGAAGAGTTTGTTAGTTTGGTTGAATGCGATAACCTCTGGAACTATCAGTTCGATTTCAAAAAATATTTTTGCCCTGTTCATAAGTACAGTGGTTTTGTATTTGTTGAGGTAGGTTATAGGCTATAAAACATTACTCTATGACCCACAGGGCGGGCGCAGTAACTGTAAACGTGGGTGAAACCGCGTGAAATAAAACGTAATTATGTGTTATTTTCAGATTACAAAAAATATGGGTAAAAAGAATAAAGCCAAAACGTATGGGTATACTCAAAGAAAAATGAGTACTTTGGCGAATAATTTGAAACTGGCAAGAGAGGCTAAAAAGAAGTAAATTTTATTTGTTGGAGTCAATCTTTTCTAAGTAATAGTATTATGTGATATGTCTTACATCAAATTATTTTATTACAGAAAAATACTCTTTAATTTAGCAAACTCAAAGGCACTAAATTGTACAGATGCGATTCTACAAAACCAAGTAATTTTTGATAAAATTTTGATATGCTTTTCTTTATATGCGTTCCACTTCGCGATTTTAGTTGTAAATATTTGGTATTGTATTATAAAATAAAAAATAGCACTGGAACAATTAGAAAAAGAACAAAAAATAAAAATTCAGCAATGTGGTTTTTTTGTCGATCAAGAGCTGTTTTTTTTTGGGAGCCTCGGATGGTCTGTATGAAAAGGGCATTGTAGAAATAAAGTGTCCCAGTTCTGCATTTGGAATAAATTTTGGAACCAAGATGGTTCCGTGAATAAATCACACGATTGGTTTTATCAAATTCAGGGGCAATTACATATTACACAAACACATATTTGCCTCTTTGCAGTATGGACAGGCAAAGCCTTTCAAATGAAAATAGCAATAATTTATTAAGACGATGAATTTTGGAGATTTTTATCAATTTTGCTTCCATATTCTGATATGGAAGCAAAATTGATAAATTCTTACAATAAATGTCTCTTACCTGAGATTGTAGATCCCAGAAAGGCGCAGTCAATGCCTCTAAAAGACACAGTTTATTGAGAGTGTTTATTCATGTTGTCGCGGGGGACTTTACAGACATTCAATTAACGTACACAAAGTACACCCAGACTCGAAACAACAATTTGTGGATCACACAAAGTGTTGTCTTGTGTGAGGATTGAACCCATAACACTCGGCGCAGTACTTAACGGCGAGGGCAAAATACCGCCAATTTAATTATATTTACAAGCCGGCTTATCAATATTGTAAGTGAGGCCCGGTACAGATAAAAGGGATGGAGTGGAATGGAGTGGCAAAAGAAATGCTATTTGATAAAAAAGACTGGTCGATCTCGGTTTTATGGACTTGCAATCATCCTTTTCTATCTACAACATCAAATTCCATAATGGTTCTGGGCGTGATCGCATGTTGCTTGCATCATAAGTTGCTTGCATTGTAAGTGGATGCTCCTGTTTCACTATATTTACTTTTAGAGGCTAATAACACTTCTTATCAAACAAGATTAATTGCTTGAGTATAATCATAGTAAAGTAAATAAAAGGTGTTTTGTAGCTCCTTTCAATGTTAACTGATATATGTATAATAAAATCAGAAATATTGTTAATTTTGGCGATTAAAAAGAGGGTCCGTGAGTTTTATTTTATTGCCCGTTCTTTCTCATGGTTCTACTATCTCTTGAGAACGTGGCAGTAAATGTAAATGTAGAATCAGTAAAATATAAATTCTATAACTAAATTGTAAAAAAGTGAATAAATATTTTTTTAACGTGAATTATTTCTTCCTTTTTTGGTTTTGTATTTAGTGTTATTCGTAGGTTTTCATGCCTTTTACATAATGACACAGTATATGTATATTTAAAAAAGTGACAATTAATTAGATGAAAATAACAAATTAATTCTATCAGAAGTATCAGATAATAAAAACTGCGCAAGGTAAATTATAAAAAAATGTTGTTATTCTGAGAAACATCCTCCTACTAAACAAGTAATAACTAGCTTCATTTAATATATTTATATGCATTTGCATTGAAAATAATTAATTTGAATATTGTCATAATCGACGTATACGTAGATAAAGACTTTTCATGAATGGCAAAAAGGATCAAGATCATTATTCCACGCGACATCGTCATGATGCACCTGGATTTCAAACTGGCGGTGCGCGGGTTGCCGCGGTTCTACAAATACCTAAACTCGATCCGCCGCGCGAGGCGTATACGCTCTTAACGTGCTCTCCGAGGCACAGAGCAGGCGATAATTGTCAATCAATACGAACATAATTTAGAAAAGTCATTTAACTTCCGAAAGTCAGAGGTGCGCAACGTGGATTCGAACCCGAGACCCTCTGCATTGCAATCTGTTGGTCTCCCCACTCTACTAATATTATAAATGTGAAAGTTTGTCAGGATGGATGGATGTTTGTTACTCTTTCACGCAAAAACTACTGAACGGATTTTGATAAAACTTTACAGTATTATTGTTTATTCATCAGAATAACATATAGGCTAGACGAGATAAGCTACTAAAATCTATTTTTACCTAAATCTACATTAAGGCGAGCAGTCGCGAGCAAAATCTAGTATTTCATAATTTTGTGGAGTATTTAATTAATTTACATTCAAATATAATTAAAATTTATTTTACGGCGACAGTTGGATATTTGGTAGAGCGTCGTAATAATGCTTTAGAAAGTACTAGTTCATCCAGTTAAGATAAAGAGTGGAATACCATTATACAAAATCATGATCGTGAAAACGAAAAACTTAGACCACGTAAGATAATGTAATTAATCGTTACTCTGATGAAGAACTAAAAGTTAATTTCAAAAAAATTATAAAATGTTTACTTATTTAAGTAAGTATTCATCGTTTCATCAAAATCGCATCAAATAAAGTCATTTTCATTGCTGCCATCTTTGTTACTTTAAATTTTTAAACGTGGCGCCAATTTTCTCAACTTTCACGACGACCCATCTATCAGCATCAGGTCGTCGTGGGCTTTGCGTGAGAAGCTGTGTGCTGAAGTTGAAGGTATATACATAATTATGTGTATCCTTCGTTTATTCATTGTTCCATTTTCATAAATAGAATTATTAATAGTTGCAAACACTTAATCCATTTTTTTAATGCATTATACTTGGAGTCCTTTAGAAGAATCTACATGCTATTATAAGAAACCAACTAATTTTCATGTGAGTGAACATACAACAACTTAAAAAAATAACACACCATCAGAATGCATATTTTCCCTTTGTAGTTGCTTTTTACGGAGATATGTAGCTTTGATAGTATCCAATTTCTTTCCTCTGTATTTGACAGAAGCCCAGCCACAACCAGACCTCTTGTCAGGGTTTATTATTCTCTTGCAGTGGATTGCCCACGCTGATGGAGAGCAAAATATGGTTTCAGTTTCATGGGATTTTATTTTACCATCTGGTTGAAGATCACCAACAAACTTTTGACCCTGTAAAATGGAATTAAGTAACATTATTAGTAAAAGGGTTATAAAATTGTTTGCTGAATAGGGTAGTTGTCTATGTTAGATTTTGTATATTATTTTACACCAAGTGCAAATACAAATCAAAAGATATTTGTGTGCAAACAGTACAAAAAAATATTGCAACATAAGGGTAATAATATTTTAATTTGGGCATAAGAGAAAAGTGGAGTTGTAGTTGGGAAGTGTCACTATCTCTTGCATAGCTGTGGTTAAATAGCACTTATGTCACAGTTTATATTAAGCATATTTTTTCTCTGTCTTTCAACACTTACTCTTACTGCCAGTTTATAGCTTATATCTTGTGTGTTTTGGACTTTGGGTCATGTAACAATTGGACCTAATTAATATAAAATGTGAGTCAACTACCCTATTGTACCTATTAACAAAATCTTCAGAGATTAGGTGATACTGAAATATAATTTAAGTATGTTAAACTTCATCTGCTCTAATATTCTAAAGAGTTAAAGTTTGTAAGTTTGGATGTAGATGGTAAACTTCAAAACTACTCAACCAATTTAAATCAATCTTTCACTATTTTGATGGTAAGTAAATTATACAAGATGAAACAGAGATTATAATAGATATTATACCAGAAAAAGGGAGTGAAGCCAACTGCCTTATACAATTGTCTATGTTAGAACAAACTAAAATTTTCCATAAGCATAAATATCTATCTTAATTTGACAATAATATAAGTGAAATTATATAAATGATTTCATAGATACTAACCTATCCAACAGAGATCTGAAATCTCATCATATAGAAAAATTATAATACACCATCATAGTAAATGCTTGAGCATATACTATAGATGGTGTATTATGATTTATTATTAAATAAAATGTGTGAATAAATGTTAATTTAAATAAAATACTAACAAGATACTCTATTGTCATCGCTGCTATTCCTGGCTCTAACATTTTGTCCTCTAACAGCATCTGCAATGTGACCCCTCTGCCGGGCATCGACTTATTGCCAGGTTGTGCTTCACTTTCCTGAAATTTCAAAAAAGCAATTATTAGTGCTTTGATATCAATTCTTTTAAAAGACAATAGTCATATCCAGTTGCTGATATTGTTACACAAGTTTCAATGGTGCTCATCAGCTAATATCTAACTACCTCGTCAGTAAAGTCCTCGCCACTTGCAGCTTCTTCTTTCTCCTCAATAGGTGGATCTGTTTGTACTTCACTAGGTTTTTCAATCTTAACTTCTTCATTTAAACTAATAGGTGGTGCAGGTGCTGTTACTATCGCCTCAGCTGACGGATTGTTGTATGATGGACCAGACATCAAAGCCGCAGCCAAATGAGATGTTTGTAGATCCATGATAGTGGGATAGTATGACGATTCCTTATACAGAGATCCCAGATAATGGTGCTCATAAATAGTCACTCAATCCATAACTTTGTTCGCCTTGTAGTCACAGTTAGCCCACTTCCACAAAAACATAAAGATGAAAAGGCGACAATCGAATTTACACAGCATCAGTGTATGTGTATGACAACAATGTATACACAGATTGACGATGACGTTTGGTTCTAGTATTACCATGGCATTACGAAAATTAGTAGTAAACTTATTCTGAAGATAATTATTTGATACAAGATTACAATTTTATATTATAAATCGTTGCATCTATAGTAATATAATTTTTTATTCCGTTATATAATTTATTACGTATTTAAAGCATCGGTGATATATGGCAATTTTGTAAACCGGTATTTGTGCCGTGCACATGTAATTTATGTAATACTTATTATGATTACAAGACTAGTTCTTTGATTCCAAGACGATTGCCAGTTTGCTTGTGAGCAAAGAGAGATCAGGATAGTATTAACTGGACTCTAGAACTTACTTAATATTAATTGTTCAAGAGTGATTATAAATGAAAACTAAAAAAAACAGTAAGCTGTACCACGGCTATACATCAAGTTAGCTACGCTATATACGCATAACTACGCTACATACAAAATAGAGAATTGTCGGAAAGGGACAGTGCGTAGTTGCGTCGATGTAATGGTAAGGATAGAGCGTCGGGTCCCGTTCAGTGTGAGTGAGACAAAATAACAAAAATATAACGCACTCTCTCGCACGATTCACAGCGTTCAACTTCTAATAGTTTAAAGTCCAAACAGTCTAGGTTGATGTGTTGCTGTGTTATCTAAAGAGTAGCCATTTTTACGTACCATATACAATTTGTCCTTAAGAATTGGCAACACTAGATATTCTTGTCAATCAAGTAAACTTTTCCGATAGAGATGCACATCTATAAAATTTACAGGCTATCGATAAACACTTATTTTGTAATTTTGTAGCTATGTGTGTGAAATTTAATAACATTTACAATAATTACTTACGCCGCGCCTTGCTTTTAAATATATAAATTCTTTATATATTTCTTTCTAGCTGGTAATCTAAACTAGACTCTGCATCATCATGGCTATCGGAAACACTAAAACGTATTTATTACGGACACATTTAAAATTTTTAGATACTTACCCCTACAATTTAATATTATTAGTCAGTTTATACTACGAATAAGATTCTCAAGCAGCGCAAATACAAAATGGTAGGAGATTATGTTTTGTAGCCGTTTGGGGTCAAAACGCTAGGATCATGGAGTCTCATGCTCTATATAGAGAAATAGCAAAAAGGTCGATCGATGCTTCCCGTGACCAGAAAGCTGGTCTTTATTTTGTGGAAAGAATAAGTATTGCCATTCAACGTGGCAATGCTGCCAGACTTCTGCGAACACTACCAGTCAACTGTGCTGCGAAAAAATTCTATGACGTCTATTAGAGGGTTTTAGTTTTAAATTTGCCTTTTCTTTTTATTTCTGTTATTTAATATTATATAAGTTAATTTCAAAGAATTGTGTAAATTGATAATATTTATATACCATCTAATAGAATTGTAAAAAATCACTACATAGCTATGATTAGAGTACAGTTTTAACATGAAAAATTAAATTAAGCATAACTATCTGATATCATTTCTTCTGTACCATTTATAGTTATCAAAATAATTGTCATTGCGTTAAAATCGCTAACAAATATTTTATTGAGTCCATTTTTTTTTTTTTTTATTTGGATTCACAAAACACATTACAATCATTTTACAAAAATACATATTAAACTAGATATTTCTGTTCTGGATTGCAACGTAACAACAGTGCATACATCAAAATCAAAGTTACAAATAATACAGGGGCTCAATAACAGAAAATGGAACAAAGAACGAAGCTTAGTTGAACGCTACATACATTTTTAATATAAAATAATGCATGCAGATATTAGATAGATTAGCGTAAGATGCCTCTGACATCACCGATGTCTGAAACATCCAAGCTCAATCTACTTACTATGAAGGATGTATTTAATGTTATTAATAAATATGTTGAAATTGGGATTAAATATGTCTAACTCTTTCATATTATTCTTTATCATATCGTTGTACTGCCGAGCCATCCTTGTTAATGGGTTGTAGTACGATATATTATTTTTGTAAATTTGAAGGGTAAATAGATTAGTCTCGTTAGACCTACGAGCACTAAATTTAATATTGAAGTTGATTTGAGAGATTAATTCTGGTGAATCTATAATAGCATGTATAATTTTATAGAGATAAACTGAATCAAAGTACACGCGTCGAGTTTCTAATGACTGAATTTTAAATATGGAAAGTCTATCCTGATAATTAAGTTAAGACGACCAGGGTTTTGGCGATATTTAAGGATTCTGAGAACTGAATTCTTTCAATTTCGTTGATATGAATCCTGTAATTTGGCGACCATATGGGACTACCGTACTCTAGTATGCTCCTCACAAGGGCAAGATAAAGATACAAAGTACTTTGCGATGTTTTTAAAGTCTTTCATTCATCTTAAAACAAAACCAAGGATTTGATTGGCTTTGGATATGATATGAGTGAAATGAGCACGAAATGAAAGTCTTTCATCAAATATAATACCTAGGTCTTTTACGATCTGGGAACGATTAATTACTTGGCCATCAATATCATAGACCCAAGTGATTTTTTTACGCTTATTAGTAAATGTAATAACAAAGCATTTATTAATATTCAGATACATGTAATTATTTTTACACCACTTAGATAGGGTATTCAAATCTTTTTGAAGATCCAAGCAATCGTTTGGCTCAGAAATAACTTTAAATATCTTTAAGTCGTCAGCATATAAAAGACTTTTAGAAGATAGGTGCTGAATCAAATCGTTAACGAAGACGACGAAAAATAAGGGACCTAAATGGGAGCCCTGGGGCACCCCCGATGTTACGACTGTAGGTGAGGAAACATAGCCTCTTAGTGCAACTAATTGCGTTCGGCTTACAAGATAAGAACATATCCATCGGTATAGGTTCCCATGGATACCATATGATTCAAGTTTGCGACAAAGCAAGTTGTGATTGACTTTATCAAAGGCTTTAGAAAAGTCTGTATAAACAGAGTCAACTTGGCCACCAATCGCAAATGCCTGACAAAGGTAGTTTTTGTAAACCAGCAGATTGTTTATCAGAGTTCCATGAGAAACCATGTTGTTTATCAGAGAGAAGTGGTTTGAAATGGTTGCAGAGGTGATCATACATCCACGATTCCAATATTTTAGCAAAACAGGATAAAATGCTAATCGGTTGATAATTAGCACAATTTGATCTATCACCACTTTTATATATAGGGATTATGTGTGCGGTCTTCCAGCGATTGGGGAACTACGCAACGATTGATTATAAATAATACATAAGGGAACGGATAATTCTTTGCTACAACGTTTAACAAAATAGGGTGGCAGAAGATCAGGACCAGGTCCTTTATTAATATCTAATTGTTTTAATTTAGTTAAAATATCCTTTTCATCAAATTATATATGTGACAGTAAATTAAATTTTCGCTTAAATAATCTGAGTTGATTTTATCACCCGTGCAGTCATTATTTCCCTCAAAAACTGATCCAAAATAACGTGGAAAAAGGTCACAGATACCCTGACCGTTAGATGATGAAGTATTTTCAAATGTCATAGTGCTCGGTACTGAAGTTTGACTTTTTCTATTATTAACATATCTCCAAAAGGATTTTATGTTGTTCTTTAAGGAATCTTCAGTGGCCGCGACATATTTATCATAACATTTTTAGTGAGATTTTTACATCTACTCCTAAGCATTTAAAAAACATCGTAATTACGAGGATTACCAAACTTTTTGTATAATCTATGATATTTATTTTTTCTTCGTTACATTTAATTAGAGACTTGCTATACCAGATAGGATAACTCGAGGTTTTAGGAGAAGTTGTCGGAGTGTGTTTATTTACTATATTAAATAGTATATCGTAGAAAGAGTCAGTGCATAGATCAACGTTATTCGAAGATAATAAGGTTTGCCATTTCGTAGACCTCAGTTCAGTCACAATTGCTTCATAGTTACATTTTGAAAAGTTAAGCCGTTTATTATTGCTTACACAACGCTAAACACTCGTTTAACAACTGAAGCTTACTGGACTGCGTCAATGAAGCCATTGATGCCTGGGAAAAATTTAAAGAAGATTTTTGACTCACTTGAGATAACCCGCCTGCATATATGTGTTTACTATCTGCCTCCTGATATAAACTATAATAGCTTAGAACGCTTTTACTCACATTGCCAAAACTTGATACTTAATGCTTCTCCCTCTGACAATTTTTTATTAATTGGTAAATTTAACACCATATTGTCTTCTGTTTACGCGAATGTTATTCATTGAAATTAAACTACCATATACGGCTTTTATCGTGTTGTTTATTTAATACTTTATTACATAATTTAGAAACTGTTACACTACTATACTTCTTCTACTATATTTTACTACTAATAAAATTCACTAATTTTAAGATAATTAAATTATTAAAACTATTTATATTTAAGTTTACACTTTTCCCGACGTTTCGGTTGCTTTTCAGCAGCCGTGGTCACGGGGTGACTAAGATGGTAGTTGTCTCAATGTTCCAGTGTAGTTATTTCAAAGTACCCGAACATAATTTCCGCCATTCGTGTTTCTATTTACGCAGAATGAGCTCAACTTCTACTAGACAGTTTTATTCCAAATATTACCTCATCGATATATTATGTAAAAAGAAAATACGTCTGGACAACACTAAATGTTAATATTTAATTCAGGTAGTGGGTGTGTGCTGCGTATCTGTATAAATTATTTATTTTAATTTGTTTGTTATTCCACGTGTGATTTCGTTTTAAAAGTTAATAGATCATTAATTCTTTTATTTTATTAAAAGAAGTACAAGATGGCCATGGTTAAAACCCCAGTGCTGAAAGTAATATTATGTGGTGAATTTGGAGTTGGAAAGAGTTCGCTTTTCAGACGATTTATCAACAACACTTTTGTTCCAAACTCAGACAGAAGGTCAACTTTAGGATTGGATCACTTTGAAAAGCTTTATGAACTCACGGATAAAGACGTCAAGGTAATTCGTTCTTTTTTTATTTACTATCCTGGTTGTCCTTACATTGCCTTAATAAAACCATTATTGGATTTACTATCACGTGAGACTAATTATAATATTTCTTTTTAGTTACAACTATGGGACACTGGAGGTATGGAACGCATTGCCTCAGTGACATCAAGCTATTACAAATTTGCTGAAGCTGCCATTCTAGTGTTTTCACTAGATAATGCATCCTCATTTCATATTTTGAGTCAACATTTGTTAGATATCGTAACATACGCTGAGAATGCCAAAATATTTCTGTGTGGGAATAAATCAGATTTGGAAGGTGCTTCACCTCAAGTAACAGATGCTGATATAGAAACATTCTGGTAAAGCATATTGTGACTTGCTTCTATTTTATTCAGTTTCTTGTTTTACTTGTATATTTAACATGGAATTTTCATTTTAGTGAACAGTGTCATAATCTCATCAGCACCACATACAAAACTTCATGCAAAACCGGTAAAGGAGTAGAGGAGATGTTCACTGACATTGCAATGCAACTTGTGGAAACTAACAGATCAAGGATTGAACTACAAACATTAGATCATGACAGCTTCAAGATATCAAACCCAGAACCAGTAGATGAGCCAGCATGTAGCTGTTGATTAAATATTTTTGCTTTAAAATAATTATATGTACATTTAGTTAAGCATAATGCTATAACAATCATAATTGGATTTGGACTAATGCTTTATGAACCAGACTGCAAAATAAAAAACAAAGCACTGGTATGACAGTATAATAATGCCTATTCTTGCTAAGTCACCTAGTTTGTATTCAAGAATCTCAAAAATAAGGAACAAAATAGTTGTTTAAATTTTTGTATATTTTTTACATTAATTTATTTTTTACACACATACAGTGGTCACTTGTAGTTAAATCTTGAATATTCTCACTGAAGTGTGTATTATGTATACTTTATATCAACTTTGTGGATTACAGTATCAATGAATATATTTTTAAAAGGCCTAACAGTATTACAATGTATTAATCTGATTAACCATTCCGAGCCAAGTATGATTTAATTAAAATTGAATACATACCTACTAAATATTTTATAAATTATATTATGGATACATTCTGTTTTGAAGATTACATTTTGCATTGCATTTGGAAATAATTTTATTAATGTATGATATGTAACTGTTGTTTCGTTATAGTCAAATACAGCCACATTATAAAATTTTGGCTTATTCTGGACAATTTTATTATTGTTTTGCAGTAAATGTTGTGTTACTGCCTTTGGTGTCTGTTTTCATCATTCCGCTTTTCTCACCTATATATTTTATTATAAGAAAATTAAACCTCAGAATATAATATTGTATTTTTTAATATTAACAAAAATAGTTACAATTTTTAACACTACCTTCAACCTACCTACTAGTGGGTGCCATTACATATTTAAAAGATCAATCTTATAATATCAAATGTTAGTTTGTGTAGTCTATAAAGTTAGCATGCATAATAATAATTTTATATTAAATCTGATTATATACATATTTATTTCAGTTGACAATGATACCTAAAACTTCTTATATCTGAATACCTAAAACACAGCAAATTAACTTGTACCTAAAATCCATCTAAGATATTTTTAGATAATATGAAAATGTATTTAAGTTAATTTATATAAGACAACATGTCAATCATTGCATAAAGTTGAAAAGTGGTACATAATAACATTAGGCTAGGCATATAGAAAGCAAATTGACCAATAGATAATTTAGTTCCCTCTTCTTGAGCATTCCCTCTGTCTTTAGCAGCCCAACATTATATAAACACTGATTACTTAAAACATAGCACATTTAATCCAGGCAAGTTTATATGTTTCAGAAATAATAACACATATTTATTTTTACATTTTCCTTTATTACTGTTCGGCTAAAAGGTCAGTAAGCATCTTTAGCTTGTAATTCTTTTATGATTCTTAATTAAGTTCTTTGTCGTAATATGACCTAGTTACAAGTTACATATCTACTTTTTGTATAACTAACTTGATTCTAACTCACAAAATTAGCAGTATAAAACAAAAACTACATACACTGTTTACAATTCACCAAAAGTATGCAATACCAGATCTTTACAACATGACTGCCAACACATTATTACATAAATATAATTTTGGAATTTCAAAACTATTTAAGAAATATACAATTCAATTAATTAATGTTGCGACCACTGAATTGTTTTTATGTCTACTCCTTCTTGAACCATTTCCCACAGAGGACTCATTTCTCTTAAACGTTCTACATGTCTGATGGTCTTCTCAGCTGTGTAATCTACTTCTTCAACTGTTGTGAATCTGCCTATTCCAAATCTGTAAAAGTATTTTCAGGGAAATTTTAATATTGTTTATATTTATCCTTATAATATCAAATGTTAGTTTGTGTAGTCGGACTTGGACTATATTTTTGTAATTACCTTATTGAGCTGTGTGCCAAATCTTCATCTGTTCCAATAGCTCTTAGTACATATGATGGCTCCAAAGATGCTGAAGTGCATGCTGATCCACTTGAGAGAGCTATATCTTTTAAAGCCATTAGCAAAGATTCACCTGTAAAAGAGCCAGTTATAAAGCTACATGCTTTAACAATGTATGCAAATTTATACTAATTACATACATCAAAATATTGATGATTTAGGTGTAGATCATGCCATGTTTATGATATTGACTTCTGGTCAGACCTGATTTCTTAGTAAATAAATACTTGTTAAATGTAGATGAGGATCCTCAATAATTAGTTAGGTGTCTTACTGTTAATTGATCATTAGCAACAAGTAAAAGCAAAAAATTACAACAACACTGACCTTCAACATATGCAAATGACAAATTAATACAGCCAGGATATGTTTGTTCTGGATCTCCATTCCTTATAACATGTGACAACTTTGAATATATTTTATCTAGGAACCTCTGTGACAATTTCTCCATCCATGCATGGTCATAGGCCATTTCCTGTTTGGCTACTTCACAAGCCGCTCCTAAACCAACAGCAAGAGGGGTTGGCACTGTTCCACTGCGCATTCCTCTCTCTTGTCCTCCACCGCTTTGAATAGGCTCCACCCTAACCCTGGGTCTACGCCTTATAAACAAGGCACCAATACCTTTAGGTCCGTATATCTTGTGTCCAGATATAGACATCAAATCAATGTTCATTTTGTTAACATCTAAAGGAATCTTGCCTAAAGCCTGAGCTGCATCAGTATGGAAAAATATTTTCTTGCTCTTGCACATTGCACCTATTTCAGCAATGGGTTGCATTACTCCTGAAATGAATAATAGGGACATATTGATATAAATAAAATTAAACTGTCTATAATAATGACATTGAATACTCTTAATTTTTAAGGTGGTTGTTTACATACTACAAAAACAAACTTAAATATGTTTGTTATTCCTTTTGGGATAATTAAACCAATTGTAACATGCAAGGAGTGATCTAAGCTACTTTTATATATAATTTTTTTCTCACGGTATAGAAGTCATTGACCAAACTATTTCTGTTTTACATGCCATCTTAACTATATTGAAACATAATATAAAATCATTGTATCTGGAGTTCAGCGCCTGTATGCCTATGGATGAATTAAATGTACAAATCACATAATAATTCTAATAACATGAGGTTTTAATTTTGCTTTATGGTACTAAGTTTGATGTTATTGTACTATATACACCATGGAATCAGTGGCGTGGCGTAGTAAGGGAGGCAGGGGCGTGCCGCCCCAGGCGGCCCTTATAGAGGGCGGCAAAATTTCACAATAAATAATAATAATATCTTGTAAATATTTCAACCATCTTAATGTTGAATGACAGGAATTGGTAAATGTACAATACACAATAATAATGACTGTCGTTGCCGTAAAGTTATTTTATATTATAGTCTTTTAAATTGAAATACCTAAACAAGAGGGCGGCAAAATGTTATATCGCTTTCAGCGGCAAAATTTTCTTCCGGGGCGGAAGAAAATTTTGCCGCCACCTACGCTACGCCACTGCATGAAATCTAATTCACTGTTTTCCCGAAAAGTATGTACTCAGTCCATGATATAGAAGCTTTTCATTGGAAATATTCTTCATAAAAAAATTGTTTTCAAATCCGGTCTTTTCATCAAACTCAATATTTCACTGTGCTACGACGCGGGTGTCTTCGTCTTCGGTCAACGTCTATCCCGTTTAGCAAGAAATGGCACACTGACCTACTTACATAGAGGAAAGTTGGACAAACAAAAGGGATGCGGGAAGAGGGAGGGTACGAACTCCATGCGTTTGCGACGATCGGGCGCATTGCTATGCATTACTGTGTAGCAGTCATGTTTAAAATAAAAAAATGTGTTTTGACAAAAATGATGGTGTCAATTCTTGATTAATTTTCATTAAGTGTTTTTTATCTATTATATATTCTATATCATTGACTGACTACATAAGTTTCGAGAAAACACTGAATTAAATTACATGGTGTATAATTATGTACTTAAATGAACATGTATGACATTGTCACATCTAAGTCCAGTTTGATGCAGCTTAATTTCCCATGATGTGTGCAATATTTTTATCAAATATTTGTAATAATCAGTTATTTGTGTGTATGTGGTAGAATATATTATATTATTATTATTATTATTTGCATATAGGCATAATCAAATATTTTGCAAAAAATGATGTAATGAAATTTTAAGAATATTCTTTAAAAGTGTAAAATCTGATCAAGTCAGATAGTATAAAATCACCTATTTCATTGTTGACAGTCATGATTGAAACCAAGCTAGTTTCTGGAGTGAGAGCCTTTTCCAATTCTTGTAAATCAATGATACCATTTTGTTTGACAGGCAAGTATGTGATTTTGAAGCCTTCTCCTTCCAAGGCTCTGCATGAATCCAAAACACACTTGTGTTCCTGAAATTATAAAGAGAAAGACATAATATCATAGTACATTTTGCTAAAGTGACATAAAATATTTTGTTGCCCTTCTTTATTTGATGAGACAAACACCTTATTATGTAAATAAATGGCATATAATTATAATAGTGCTTACAATTTGTGTAGTAACAACATGTTTCTTCCTAGGTGCATAGAATCTTGCCACTCCTTTTACTGATATGTTGTTAGACTCTGTTGCTCCTGAAGTGAATATTATTTCTTTTGGATCAGCACCAATCAGGTCGGCAACTTGCTCTCTGGCCTTCTCAACAGCAGCTTCACTCTCCCATCCATAAGCATGGGTACGAGAATGCGGATTACCATGATAACTGACAAGGTATGGCAACATAGCATCAAGAACTCTTGGATCCTAAACAGATTGCAATATAGTTTAACATGGTGCAATAAATTAAATTTTGTAAAAAAATATGCAATATATTAATAAGGTATTACTGACCATAGGAGTCGTAGCTTGAGCGTCAAAATATAAAGGTCGTCCATATTCTTCATGTTTTAATGAGAATTTACCAGACTGTCCTATAAAACCACAATTCTAGGTTAGAAGTAAAAGTGAAAACAAGATGGTATTGCAGTAATGTTATACCTAAATGGGTCAATCAATATAAATATATAAAGAAGCGTGCATAACTTGACTTGTGATGTAAGTAACACTATTATCGCATATCGTGTCAAATTTTACGAAACGCAATTTAATTATAATTCTTTTATTTTTGGTCTGTTTTATATTAAGTGTGACAGGGCTTCTTAGTCTAACTACGAGTGTTTAACATTTAATTCGATTGACTATAATTCAGTAGTACTTCTAAATAATTTTAGGTGTATATCTTTAGTTTATACAGTTGTTTACTTACCAGCATCTGAAAGTAATCTTTGGCCTTGTACCAATATAAGTATACTTGTTCTTTGCCCTTGAACTTGTGTCTTCGCTTGTATTGATTTCGAGAATGCAGGTATTATATTTTTTGATAAACGAAACATTTTGCAATTTTTTTACAATTTGATCGATTTATAATTTTACTTGTCAATACTGATATTTTTGCCGGTGTCACTGTCATCAGTCACGCGTTGTCACTGTCACTGTAACATAATAATTTGCTTCAGGTCGCAAATTATTATTTCATTGATCTGCACATGAGACTACCAGTGGTGAAAAAGAATTTTGAAGGTTAAATGTAAAAGAATAATGACCACATCTGGCCAGTCAAACATGAAAATAGATCACAAAATGTATAGTAATTATTATGTAATTAAAAAATAGCTTTGTTTTTTTTATGTTCGAATTATAATTGTTACAGGCATTGGCAATCTGGTTAAAAAGATATTAATTATTTATTTGTCGGCCTCGGTGGCGTAGTGGTTAGTGTAACTGACTGCCACGCCTAAGGTCGCGGGTTCGATTCCCGCACAAGTCAAACATTTGTGTGCATGAACATGGATGTTTGTCTTGGTCTGGGTGTTTATATGTATAATATGTATGTATTTACAAAAGAAAAAGTATATATGTATGTTTATCCATTGTCTAGTACCCATAGTACAAGCTCTGCTTAGTTTGGGCTAGATGGTGTTGTGTGTATGTGGTAGAATATTATTATTATTATATTATTATTTAATTCAGTTGATGATCCATAGCTTATCTGTCAATGTCAAAGCTAAGTGTCAAATGATGACGTCGATCTTGCTTTTCTGATAATCTTGGCTAGTTGCACACGGACATTGAATGCTTTGCGATTCGGTCTTATATTGGATGCTTGTAGTGAGTACAAGATTAACATGATGGATCAGCGGATATGTTGTGTAAACTGCAATATACGTCTGAATTCATCAAACACACAAAATCGCCACCTCGTGCTTGAACAAAACACGAGAGTCATCTCTTTGATCAGTAACTGGATGTCTCCAATGAAAATATAGTAAGAGAAAGGACGAACTTATAAAACAACTTATCAGAAGCAGTTAATACTTTAAATCTTAATAGACGGTCATCCTTCTTCAGGAGTAGGTATTACAGCCTATGGCAATAATAATTATTTTATTTTCCCGGCTAGAATATGAAGAATTGATTTTATTCGCCATGGGAACGTACCCGTTCTTACTACGGTGCACATGTATGTTTCCATGGCGGATAAAGAATAGAAGTATACTATCCAGAGAAATGTTTGAAATGGCTGAATTTAATGTGAGAGGCAGTGGGGATAATTCATTAATTAAAGAAAAATAAAGTCTAGACATGTTAATAGAAGACAATATTACGTGTATATTATAATTAATTGAAAATAATATGAATGACCAGAGAGGCATAACTGAATATTGCTGCAGTTGCCGTGTAGGTCGACGTACAGTAGGGTGTTATGCACACCACACGTAATAACACTGGTGTTGTACCTTGGGTGGGTGAGGCACGAAAATACTATAATGCCTCCAGCTGGAGTTTTAGACGACCTAATTGTGAGAGAAGACAACGAATAAAACATAAAAACTTAATCGATGTGCATTTTATTTTTCAAACTTACTGATAGCTTTCTAACATATCTTTTAACTGAAGAATTAACTAAAATATATATATTAATAGATACCTTAAACTGTCCCACTGCTAAACATGCGCCTCCTCCTACAACGAAGGTGGTACCAATACCCTACATATTTTATCCTATATTATCCATTTATTGCCGTTTAAACATTGTGAATAGGTAAATACAGGTAAACCTAATCAGAAACAATGATTTCTTCTGCATCTGATTTACTCTTAATTCATATATATCTCTATTCAGAGTTGCTAAGTAATCTGATTCTCATTTCTACCTGATTCTTACGTTTGATATTACCTAACTCCTATAAAACACGGTGAATAAAAAATAAAAGCCAAGCAAGTAGGTTCAATAGTTATTTTGCGAAATATTAAACAGGGATATAGAACTTAGTGAAGAACGAGTCGTCTGTATGAGGCTTACACAAGCAAAATTGCTTTAATTACTTATAGAAGTTGGTTGTTTGTAGTCAGAGTACCTATATAGACTGTTCATTGTAAAACATAACCTCAAAAAAATTATTTCAAGCATTTTTCCTGATTACCAAATTATATCATATTTACACAAGTATTCCTAAAGATGCCAATAATAATTTTAAAATATCAATCACTTAAATACATCACATTTAAAAAAAATGTATGACAGGTCATTGTGTGTATGGACAGTGGGCATTGTTCTTTACTCATACTCCATGCACCTTTAGTCAAAATTGACAAAATCATACAGAATACATCAAGGCAAATTTTAAATGTGGACTTGAATGACCGAACTTGTCTTCAAGCTTCTCTACCTGTTCGTTTAGGTGCGCTCGGCGTTCGCAAAATTTCAGATGTCAGTTTAGTGGCGTTCATGGCCTCGATTCACAGCACGGAAAAATTAACCAGGTACATTCTAGCACCCACACTGGTTAGTTAAGAAGTGTCAAGACCGACGCCTTCAACGCCTAGAAAATGATTTGTCCAAATACTGATTTGCCTACCAACCCATTCTCCCAAAGGTAGTGGAATGGGCCGCTATGCAACACGGTAAGAGAAAATATTTACACTACATCTGTAAGTGTTGCAGAGCGCGCACGTTTTCGGGCGGGTGGCCGTGGCTGGATTACACTTGGCATTGGCACTTCCATTGTCCAATACAGGTACAATATTGGACGATACAACATTCCACCTCGCCACCTTTCTACGTTTAGGTACCCCGTGTGTTTCCCCGCATTGCTGTCACTGCGGAGATATCGTCGACAGCCAAAGACACCAGAGGCTGTCCTGCAGCAGAAGCGCTGGTTGTATTTTACGACACTTTCACCATAATGACATTATCCGTCGTGCTCTTATCACCGCCGGCGCACCAGTAGTATTAGAACCCATAGGCTTGGTACGTGACCATGAGAAGAGACCCGATGATATGTCTTTGTTACCTTGGAAAATGGGTAGGCCTTTGATGTGGTACGCCACATGCGTCGACACGGCAGCACGGTGAGCTCTGCCAGTGCTGCTACTGTAGCGGCGTAAAACCTCAAACGGTGCAAATACAGTAATTTAATTGGTAATTACGTTTTTGAGCCATTTGGGGTGGAGACGCTAGGTTCATGGAGTCCGGACTCCGAGCCCGGGCTCGTGCGCTTTTTAGAGATATTTCTCAGCGGCGAATTAAAACGCTTTAAAAATGTATGTATCAGATTAAGAGAAAATTGTTAAAAACAAATGATGAAAATAAATAATTATTATTATGTAATAACAATATTTTCAATTTTAGTAGGTTTTTAAAAACGTTTAATTAAATGCTGAAGATAAGGTTGTGCAAGTCAGCTTCTGCAAGGTTTGTTGCTAATCTAAACATCGCTTTATGTAAAACATATACATACTTGGCAATAAATTACATTTATGCATTTTTAACAGTTGTCTATATTAATAACTTACATAATAATAATAAGAGCCTCGACCACCACCTGCAGAGGCTCGCGTTAGATGGCTGGATCAAGTCCTTGATCCAAAAGGCAGTACTACTCGACACGGCGCGTATTGTGAGGAGATTCCTCTCTTTGGGGCCCTAACCACCGGCAGCTTGGACCTTGTTCCCGATGTCGGTGGGTCATTTCAGTTTTTATGTTTTTAAATATGTATAGTTTTTATATTTATATTTAAAAATGTAATAATTAGAAAAAAAATAGAAATAAAGAGAATAATAATAATACAAAAGCAACAATCATAATTTACAACGTAACTAATATTAATAAACCTAACTACTTATAAATATAACAACATGTAGGACTCTAAAATTGAATACAAAGAAATGACTGGTTTAAGCAGCGTCGTAAAATTGCTCAGCATCGCTGTCGACGTGACCGGGAAAGTGCCCAGAAGACTGGCAGCATTATCACGAATGGCAATGCTGATTCTTTGAGCCAAGAAAAGTCCAACCATCTGGTCACGCGAAGGGTTAATTATGAAAAGGGAATTCTATGACGACCGTACCGGACCGTCGTATAAACTATGCTATAACAGTCGTCGGCGCGGCGCCGGCGCCTTCCACCCTGAGATTGATACAAAAAATTTAATTGATTAGGCACATCAAGAAAAGGGGAATACAATTAAAATCTAAAACATTTTGGCTTTGATATGATATATACATAGATCGGTTATAGCGTAGCAGGTTATCTATTAAACGTTTTTAGCTACATAGAGAAGTAAAATATACTAGACGAAGAATGGCTTCTTAACACAGTTGAGATAGCAATATACTGCTTGACACCCAATTTTCGGCGACCCGGACCGGAATAGTCTGGCCAACATTATTTGACACTCAAAGAAGTTTTGTTTTGACATTTTGACAGATACAGATAGTGTCAAGGCTTCGATTTCAAGTTTGTTCCGAAAATAAATACTGTTTCCCTGAACCATTTTTTGCTTTATCTCTTCAATCTCAATCTTCAGCAGTATAAAGGGCAAAAATGGTTTACTTACATTTTCCTTCAAATTTAACTGAAGAAGAATTGATGTTACAAGCCAAGTACCAAAAACTTAAGAAGAAGAAAAAGGCTTTACAAGCTTTAAAAGCGCCTAAGCAGGAGCCTGAGAAACCCATATTACCAAAGCGGCCAACCGAAGCACGTGATGCTCGTGAAATTGCTCGCAAACTGATTAAAAGTGGAGCTATTCAAGCTATCAAAAGTCCACCGCCGCAGCCTCAAAACGCAACTTTTAAACGACCGAGAGCAGGTATACAAAGTTGTATGTCTTCGCTTCTTACAATAAGCCGAACTTTTATTTCTGATGATGTTTGATGAAGATTGTATTTATTGAGGAGTAACATACTTAACTTACATAATATATAATATACTTAACATACCCTAAGATATATAGTATGCAACATGAACCAATTTATTTGTGTCGTTATGCTTTGGTGATTAAATTAATTGTATGTATTCATTATACTACACATAGGTATGTGTACTGTGTTTTTGACCTTGCAAAGCATGAAAGATGCAGCACACATGCTTGTGTTGTGTTGTCGATACATACAAATATAATTTGAACACAATTATTGTATATATATAAATACTTCTGGTAGAATTCTTCAATCAAAATTAGTCTTGACTATAGGTAGGTCACAACAATTGTACTGTTTTTTGAGGTGATGTTTATATATTTTGCATACTTATTTATTTGCCACATTTTCATGCAAATTGAGATCCCTAATTCAATTACCAGGTCATTCAAAGTGTAATTTAGATTTCTGTTAGGATTTTTATATATGAATAGTAACCTCCAGTTTTATTTATATAAATTATTCATGAAATGGTAATGCTGTACCTTCACTTAATTATAACATTTTTAAATTTAATTAAAGCACTTGCCAAGTTTTGTAAATAGCATATAATTATAATGGAGAAAAATACATTGTGGAGTCAGGTGAGTACTTCTGTACCTATTGACCATATTCCATTAGAATGAATTGATAGTCCTGGGCAATAAGCTTGATGTTTATGTAAATGGTTTCACATTTGGTAGTAAACTCCAGTTTATTTGGTAAGTGCATTTCTTTGTCCCTCACTGCTATGTTACATAATATGTATATATCTATAAAATGGCAGAGAGAAAGGATGTTTGGTTAGTATTATGCAGTTATTAATGTTCATTCTAAGAAGTCTATTTAGGAACTTGTCATACAATTATAGATGAGTATTGTATGATAAGTTTCTAACTTGTATTATTGGTCTTTATTTCAGGGAGAGAAAGAAAGCTGAGTGGCTCTGCCGGTGCCACAGGTGGTGTAGCATCATATCAACCATTCAGTGCTTCCCAAGAGCCTCCACCTCCTGAGGAGAAGCCATCTCCTCGAGTCAAATACTTGTATGACTCATTTGTGACTGCTAGGGAAAAGTAAGTGGTTATTTATTATCTCTAAATTATTTAAGGAAGTGGAAGTTTATAACTTAAGTAAATATATTATTAAACTTGTATGCCATCCATCATATGATAATGACTAAATAAAAGTTTTGCCATTGCATATTGGCTGAACATGCATTAAAATGTACTCCATAATCATGGATGTTTTTGACCCTACTGATTGGGCAAATATGCTTTGCTGTATCTCAGTTCAGGACTACTATGCAAAGTCCATTTAATAAGAATTCAACAGACAAAAAGAAAAGCATTGTCTGTAGGCCAAGGTCCAACTATTGACTATGAGGTTAAGATAAAGTTCTTTCTCAATTTCGAAACTCAAAGTTAAGTCTTAGTGGGAGTCTGTTGGACTGCCACCAAGAGGTCTCAGGTTCAATTCCAAAGCATCTAACTCTAATTCTTCAAAGTTATGTATTAATTAAATATTTAATTATTGTTTACTTTATCAGTGAAACATTGTGAAGAAATCGGCATGTCTGAGTGTTCTCCATAAAGTTTTCAAAGATATGTTTGCCAACTGACACTGAGTCCAAATTAAATATTTAATTATTGTTTACTTCATCAGTGAAACATTGTGAAGAAATCGGCATGTCTGAGTCTTCTCCATAAAGTTCAAAGATATGTTTGGCAACTGACACTGAGTCAGCATCTTGGTTGGATTGAAGCCTAACTCTTCGCATACTGAGAAGAGGTCTGAGCCCAGTAGACATTTTATATACAGAGGTTATATTATTATTATTAAATTAATATGTTTATTTATATTCAGGGAGGAAAAGAATCCGCGTAATCATCCCAATGCTGCACCTCCTGTGCCAGGTGCACCTGCTGAACCTGCTACTCCGGCTCCACCAGTCGCACCAGCCCCATTGAGCAAGAGTTCTGTTCTCCTAGTCGCTGGAGCTCGAATCTCAGAGGAAACTATCAGACGACGGCTGGTCACTTATGAACCTTTTACATTCCAACATGAACCGGAAGATGAAAAGTATGTATATACATTATATTATTAAATTCAATTATATTATCAACACAGTATTTATCGAGAAATGTGTTTTTACTTTCAAGTAATTAATCTCAGTAGCAGCAGTAGAGTATGGCTCTGCTTGCCCACCATTAAATGGGATCTATAATAATACTTTCCAACATGTGGGTATAATACAACTCAGCCTACTCTTTCTTCACTGGAGTACTAATGTTCTTCTTATTTGTCTGTTACTTAGGCTTGACCCCAAAAATCGTTTATTGAAAACATTTTTATTTGATTAATAAGTCTCAGAGAGAGTCTCAGACTTGTCGACTGGTTGGCAGCAATTATTGAACTCAATTTATTGTGTAGTAATATTATATTCAAGATATCAATTAAATAATAATAAATTTAAAATTATGAACAATTTTTTCAGAGCTTTCCTGACATTTGAAACGGCAGAAATCGCACTGCACGCTCTATCATCGTTAGAGGGTCTGGAAGATAATTGGCGTATATCAGTGGCTCGCAACAAACCGCCGCCGCCGGCCGGGTCGTGGACTCCAGCCCCTCAGACGCCACGCAGTCAACCACCTCCGAAGGACGCCAAACGAACTTTATTGACATACGATGATATATTTGATTAAATACCATATAAGATTTGTGTTGTTTTATTTATTTACAAAGTATTTATATTGTAAATAGGCAACAGATATAGCATAGTGGATAAGTGCGTATTAAATATAGTTGATCATCGCTAACTTAAACTCCATTGTAATGAATACTGCATGTCTGAGAGTTCTCCACAATGTCCTCAAAGATATGTGAAGTCTGCCAGCTCGCACGGGGCCAGCGTGGTGAATTATGGATTAACACTTCTCACACTGAGAAGAGACCCGTGCCCAGCAGTGGGACAGTTTATATACAGGGCTGATACTATTATTTATTCACAATGCAAATGATATAAGCATTGCAAAGCAAAAATAGCCTAGTGGTGTATGGGCGTATTAAATAGTTAATTAGGTATTGCTCACCAAAAAAGTGAAGGTAGAACGTGGCAGGAAAACATCAGGACAACCATAATGTTAACATCCTAACTGTAAACCTATGTAAGTTGGCAATTGAATTAATGATTTGAGTGTTTTCCTTAATGTTCTCAATAATATGTGAAGTATGTCGATCCGCACTGGTCCTTTGTGATGGACTAAGACCTTAACCTTCTTATAATGACGACAAGCATTTGCCCAGAAGTGGGACAGTTTACAAATGGCTGATATAATAATTATTATAATTAGATACATACGCATTAGCTGATTAATGTGCCATACATACAATGATCTATTATGCCCTTATTTGTATGTTCTGTAGTTATTGCATAATACTTAATTTTACGACAAGGATTCGCTTTAGATTGCGGTTTTCACTGTGTAGCTCGCTGTACCTACTGTTATGTTGTATTACTCATACCTTCAAAAAATTAGGTTGCGTAGACAACGATAGCAGGACAGGTACGGCCCTTTTTATTATCGTGTACAAAGAAAACATGTAACCCGGTTTCTAAAAACGACGCGACGTGTCAAGTGATTTGATTGGCTGTTCAGTCAGTCTGTCACAGCAGTTTGCATGCGTTTAATCGTTTGATAATATATTTTTTTCATTGCTCTTCCTTTCTAGTTATACAATCGCGTTATACGATTACAACGATGCACACGGGGACATCATATTTCCAAGGAATCTTTAGATCTCTATTACTGCACAGACAACACAAAGTAGTTTGGCTGCTTGAGTCGGGCTGTCCCACATTGCGCGACAATGCCGAAATAAAGTTAATATTTCGCAGTCTTCAGCATCTCTTGTCATTAATGATCTTGTTAACATCATACTACGTCAGTGGCGCTGCGGTAGTGATTGTGGCTGCTGTGAATGACTGGGTTTTGTTAACAAAAATATAGACTAGCGGACTGTCCGGTAGATGGCGATAGACTCGCCTCCTATCACGCGGGATTTAATAGCTTCCGAAATGTAGATAAGTGTTTTACGCCTCTGTTTACTTTCTCGGGAATATAGACGTGAGAGTATGTAGATATGTAGGTATATACTTATGTGGTTATTGCACCGTCCATTAGTTTTAAATTTTACCTTCACGTTGCGATATAAACGTACCTAATTGATGTTGCATTCTAGATAGGATTAGGTATGTTTATAATATAAATTATATAAGAGGAAATCTAACATGAAGTAGGTCTTGAACTCCCGACCTCGACAAACCAGTTGTCCCTCCCCCAGCTAGTCAACAAAGCTATTCATGTTCCTGAATACATAAATACTTATGTTTATAATACCTATGCCTTTACCCTTGGCTTTAGTTCCACGTGATAGAAGTTGAAACTTAGGTCTTCTAGGCTTAGGCACCTAACAAGTAACTACCTACGCGTTCGAGTTGCGTTCAATTACTAATTTGCAGGCAAAGCATCAAGTAGGTACCTACTTAGGTCGGTACCTATCTACTAACTGAATATAGCTGGAGCAAACTTAATTAATTTCATCATTTTAATAATAATTAAACGAATTGGTATTATTCACAATTCATGTTAATTTAATGTGTTGCTTTTAAAGGAAAATAACCGGTTCGAAATTTACAGTTTTGCATGTGATTCCCAAGTTTTATGTGAGTAGGTAGGTAATGCAGAGTTTCTCTAGCTCTCAAATCTAAAGCATAGTGGTTCAACAGATGGTTCCTTTTTAGACATTTTAAAAATATTACTACTAGGTACTATTCCTTGTTAATTATTTATTGATCAGTATTATTTATAGATTTTGAACCATTTGTGGATCACACAAATTTTTGTCTCGTGTGGCATTCGAACTCACAACACTCGACTACGCCGTACGTGCAGTCAAAATCAATGCTCCATATCTGTTACGTACCTACTTTATTATGTACCTACTATTCAACTAACACTCAATGTTGAGTAGTGTTTATCGGTGAACTTTGTTTGATTACTTGCTAAATAACTCTTAGCAAGCAAGTAATTAAAATTGCTTTTTGTGGTTTTTCTCGATAGGTAGATAATATAATAATATTCTATCACATACCCACAACACCATCTAGCCCAAACTAAGCAGAGCTTGTACTACGGGTAATAGGTACTAGACAATGGATAAACATACATATATACAATTTTTTTGTAAATATATACTTATTATACATAGAAACACCCAGACCAAGACAAACATCCATGTTCTTGCACACAAATGTTTGACTTGTGCGGGAATCGAACCCGCGACCTCAGGTGTGGCAGTCCGTTTCACTAACCACTACGCCATCGATACCGATACCTACTCAACGACGGCGACACACTGACCGTGTTGTAGGTCACATGACTAGTGCACATTAACGATATCTGTATGAAGTAAGGTCACGGTATAGATCTATTTATCTAATTTACCTACCCTCATTTGATTAAGCCCTAGATGACGTAATACACGGATTCTTTTGTTTTTAAAATAAAATATAGGTACCTACACTTACTAGAAATGTAGTTTGCACATAATATATTATAATAAGTTAAGGTTAATGGCTAATAGTTAGTTGAGGAGGATGATTTACATATTATACCTAGATAGGTATACGATAAATATATTGAAGTAGGTACCTACTTACAATATATTTATCGTTAAATTTAGCAAAAATAGATTCTGTTGATAAAATTGTGCAATGACAACAATGCTGATCTGTAGGCCAATTCACGTAATATCTCGACGCACCGATCGAGTTTCGATGCAGTCTGTATGCAGTCGCAGTTAAGTTTTACGTTGGATTTTGTATCTGAAACATCAGCTGTCAAAACTACGTGAATCCGAAAATAGCTGTTTTGATCGAAACTTAACTGCAATTGCACTGCAAGTTAACACATTTAAATACGTGAATTTGGCCTACTGTTCGTTGCCATGCACCAAACAAACTTCTATAACTAAATCTAGCACTAGAAATAATTTATCGATGACACAATTTTTTGCCACAGTTTGTATAGAACACACATCATACGGCACAGTGGCAGTGCCGAGGTAACCATTTAAACCTCACCGCCAATTGTGCGGTAAGTAGGTACCTAGAAGATTAGGTGCTTAGGTTCTGTTAAAACCATCAGTAGGTATTTAAGTCTGTTAGATGAATTTATAAGTACCTACATAGGTACTTACATATCTAACAAAGTATCTACCTAATAAGTACTTATTAATTGAAGATATAACTTATTATATACATATATTAACTATATACCTTTTTAATACTGAACACATATTATATCATACCTATGTAAAGCTCGAATTCGTGCGAAGGAAGTGTAAAACACCTAGATATTGCCCATTCTTTTAAATCCTTCCCTTAAATTGAGTTATATATTACTCTCCCACATAATAAAGAGCGAATCTCTTACCTTCTACCGATTTCAGTCATGCTCGACTCAGGAATTGAACTCTCATGATCAGCCGTAACAATAAGATCAACTTGTGTCTACGAGCCAACAAACATTTAAGACAATATTATGTCACACTGGGTTTCCTCTTGCCATAGAAATCTCTGAAAGAATACTTATTCAGTTACTAACTTAATCTACAATTAAAAAAGAAAAGTTGAAGTTACGATGTGTTTCATCGAACGACCACCATTATACTTTCATTAGGTGCCTAACAACTTATAATCAATATAAGTTAGCCTCATATTAGTAAGAAATATTTGTGTTTCATAGCAATACTATAGTCATACAAAGTTTAAATAGTTTTATAAAGCACATATGCAACACAATTATAGCTTCCCGATGGGTAACTGCTTAGCCGCGCCGTTTAGGAAGGTATTTAGTTATAGTTATAAATTTCGAATCATAATATGAAATGAACACCGACTGCTTAACAAAGTAAATTAGTGATCGATATCTGCTGATGCTTTGAAAACTGCTGGATAAACAGATCAATTTATTTATCCTTACCTATTCTACTATAAATTCTAACAATTTAAATTATACGCTGAAGTAAACGACTTTGATATGAATGCATGGTATTTGTTTTATGTTTTTTACCATAAGTCGAATATTAAAATTAATAATATGTGAATACTTACCATTTTCTGATCGCGGCTTCACCCGCGTGCTTCCCACATGAACCCATTACTGGGCACAATAACTTAAAAGGTAATCTAGTAATCCTACTTTAATTATTATTTTGTACGCTCCATCGTATCATTTTTCACAGAAACTTATACATAATTAACATATATTTGACTTTGCCACAAAGTCTATCAAGCATTATTTATAACCATTCCAAAGTTCAAGTTAACAGCATTAATGATTGCTGAGAAAAGCATCAGTGCGTCACAGCCCTGTCAGACAGAATGACAGACATAATCACACCGATAAGGTTCGGTTTCTACCGTTTTGGGACGGAATTCGTAGCCCTGAAATTCGGTGATTCGGTAGATTTGACAATTACTTTGCCTTACATTCATATTACTCACGTCTTTTTTTTACTTATCACATTTTAGAATTCTAGCCATAATTAAAAACCTATTGTGCCTAGCCACCGGTGCCGCTGCGAGTTAATAGGCAAAAGACGTTTCCCGCGTTAAGATTAATTCCTATGTCGTGAAAGTTGAGTTTAAAAACGATGAAATAACGGACACAAAGAACACCCAGACTCTAATCAAGTATCACACACATATTTTTGTTCCGTGAGGGAATTGAACCCATAACACTCGGCGCAGTGGCAGCGGTGAGGCGATCACTTTAACCACTAAGCCATCGTGCAGTCAGCCATTAAATTAATGAGTAAAATAAGTAATTATTTTTAATCAGTCAGTCACTTACCTAGTGCATAAACTACAAAAGCTTGCAGATAAAGAGTAATGTACAGTTTCACTTAAATAATTAAACGGCGCGGCTAAGCAGTTACCCATCGGGAAGCTATAATTGTGTTGCATATGTGCTTTATAAAACTATTTAAACTTTGTATGACTATAGTATTGCTATGAAACACAAATATTTCTTACTAATATGAGGCTAACTTATATTGATTATAAGTTGTTAGGCACCTAATGAAAGTATAATGGTGGTCGTTCGATGAAACACATCGTAACTTCAACTTTTCTTTTTTAATTGTAGATTAAGTTAGTAACTGAATAAGTATTCTTTCAGAGATTTCTATGGCAAGAGGAAACCCAGTGTGACATAATATTGTCTTAAATGTTTGTTGGCTCGTAGACACAAGTTGATCTTATTGTTACGGCTGATCATGAGAGTTCAATTCCTGAGTCGAGCATGACTGAAATCGGTAGAAGGTAAGAGATTCGCTCTTTATTATGTGGGAGAGTAATATATAACTCAATTTAAGGGAAGGATTTAAAAGAATGGGCAATATCTAGGTGTTTTACACTTCCTTCGCACGAATTCGAGCTTTACATAGGTATGATATAATATGTGTTCAGTATTAAAAAGGTATATAGTTAATATATGTATATAATAAGTTATATCTTCAATTAATAAGTACTTATTAGGTAGATACTTTGTTAGATATGTAAGTACCTATGTAGGTACTTATAAATTCATCTAACAGACTTAAATACCTACTGATGGTTTTAACAGAACCTAAGCACCTAATCTTCTAGGTACCTACTTACCGCACAATTGGCGGTGAGGTTTAAATGGTTACCTCGGCACTGCCACTGTGCCGTATGATGTGTGTTCTATACAAACTGTGGCAAAAAATTGTGTCATCGATAAATTATTTCTAGTGCTAGATTTAGTTATAGAAGTTTGTTTGGTGCATGGCAACGAACAGTAGGCCAAATTCACGTATTTAAATGTGTTAACTTGCAGTGCAATTGCAGTTAAGTTTCGATCAAAACAGCTATTTTCGGATTCACGTAGTTTTGACAGCTGATGTTTCAGATACAAAATCCAACGTAAAACTTAACTGCGACTGCATACAGACTGCATCGAAACTCGATCGGTGCGTCGAGATATTACGTGAATTGGCCTACAGATCAGCATTGTTGTCATTGCACAATTTTATCAACAGAATCTATTTTTGCTAAATTTAACGATAAATATATTGTAAGTAGGTACCTACTTCAATATATTTATCGTATACCTATCTAGGTATAATATGTAAATCATCCTCCTCAACTAACTATTAGCCATTAACCTTAACTTAAATACAAATAGTTTTAATTAGAAAAAATATATAGCTTAAATAGTAGTAAAATTCAATAATAGTAGTGTTAGAGTTTTCAAAATTATGTAATAACAGTGTTTAAAGTAAAATAAACAACGCGATAAAATCCGTATAAAGTGTTTAATTTCAATGTATAACATTCGCGTAAACATAAGACAATATTATGTTAAATAATTAATTTAAAATATATCATTTATCTTCAATCTATGACTAATCGAATTTTTACTCTGTCGTGTGCAGTAATTACGTATCAACACCAACCGTAGGATACAGAATATTAATGTACTATGTATCTCTTAGAACAATAGATGTATGCTGTATGTGGTTATAGATAATATATACGGTTTTTAATGACGATGTTGAGGAAGATTGGATAATTATAGTAGGTACAATTATGCATCGACGACGTCGCACGGTACACGCAATGGATGCTGACCGCGTCGTCACGTAATAATAATAAGCCCCGTTGAACCACTTTACATTATATATCTCTAAATAACATCGAAACGAAACGTAGGTAGTACTATTATCGATATACATACGTATGCAATGGTTTCTTTATTTTCTTCCTAAGAAAAATGATCCCACGCATAGTATGCATCAAAACTTAAAGCGACAGTCTTTCTGTTTTTAACATCTTATCATGAGTTTCACAGTTTATCGATTATGCTAATGCACTGAACATAAAAATAAAAATATAAATTAGGCACTTACTTGCCCTAAAAGTAACAATTAAATTATAGAAATGACTAATTAGTTAATTCTTATTATTGGCTTATTTTTCCTTAAATCTATAATTAATAATTTACCGGAACGAGTTCAGTGTTACCACACAAACAAAACTTTAGTTCGATTGATTAGTCATTGCTGCTGTGAGTAATTCATTTTCTCTACATGTATGTGTAGGCACTGACCGTTATATAAAGCCGCTCGGTTGACCTTTCATCACTTCGCATTCGTATATTTTTGTGGTGCAACACGAACGTTAATATTTAATTAGCTGCTTAACGATTACGACGTTCATTTCCTACCGCAATTATTAATACAAAGAATAATAAAATGGGTTTTTTAAAGCAAACGCACGTCGTGCTTCTAGTAATAGTATTGGCGGCTTATTGTTTCCAAACAACATTTGCGAGATCAAGAACGTTTGTTAAACAAGAGGATTCTGATTCAGTATCACAATCAGTGACTCCACAGAAGACTACGGAATTTGACGGTACGTACCTACCTATTTAAGAGAATAGCTTGTCGCTGTTGTTATTTCATAACCATGTAATTAATCTATCAATCCTTCTACGGAGTGTTCGTGTAATGGAATTTTTATTAATGCAAAAATATTCAATGTTGTTTTATCGTAGGTATAATTAGTATAAAAACTATTGTTTTGAATCTAACTTGTTTGAATTTGTTATATTAGAACTAAATATTTTATCGGCGTTTTGCATGCACGATTGTTGATCTTGAAGACTTAGGTTCGATTCCTACGTCGCGGACAGTGTTATTGGAGATGTAATAAAGCAAAGACATATATGTATACATGTCAAGAAATAATAAAAGTAGCAAATATTGTGCAATGACAATAGCCGCATTGGCTCCTGTGTTGTGGTTGGATTTACAAACATGACATGGGTGTCATGTTTGTAAATCCAACTATATATTATATACAACTATTTACGACATCTGTGCATCACATAAATATTTATCTTGCACATGTGAAGCCTTACGTGATGTGTATTTACATAAATTAGCGAGTATATACTAAAGTAAAAGTCTGGCCAGGCCAATGAACCGAAGTTATGAATAAAAATAGATATGTCTTATTCCTCACTGAGTTTGTACGAAAGATGTCGTGGTTTAGATGTTCGTCTTACGACCATCAATGCATCGAGAGATTTTGTTTCTTGCATGGGACAGATTTTCGTGTCATCCACAAATAGTTATAACGCTTACTCTTTTTAAAAAGACAACATCCACACTAGGATTAATTCCTGTATCGCGCGGGACATTACAAACATTCCATTAATGGATAGAAGTGTACTCAGACTCGGAACTACAATTTGTGGAACACACAATTTTTTGCGTCGTGTGGTGATCGAACCCACTGCAGTCGGCGCGGTGGCAGTGGCGAGTTGAACATTTAAACCTCTCTCTCTCATCCGTGCAGTCAAAATTGCATAATTTTAATAATTGTGTTTGTCAGTCACAAAGAACACGCAATCTTGCCAAGATTGCGTGTTCTTTGTGACTGACTAGTATCCGTTGTTTCAATGTTTGTAACATTGTGTTGTTCCAACTAATACGGCACGGATTGTCATACTCTTATCAATGTGTTCTCTATAATTGTTACAGTATTGTCTAATTTTATTTCAGTTCCGATTGGCGATCTTTATAAACGTGTTGAATGCGATTTCTTGGAAGCTACGAGTGATGAAGTCTGTGAGAAACATTGTATACCGAAAGGGTACACGTACGGAATATGCGTGAATCATAGCTGCTCCTGTGTCTAACACTTCTTAGTACCGTGACGCATCATTGACAAATACTTAGCACTAAGTTATTAATAAAACACATCGTCCACATCATATTGTTTTTATTTAACGACCAATCAACGGAATCTTCTCCATTTTAATTTGACAGTTTCTATCGTTGACCACTAGATTGACACTTTGTTTCAATTACAAACACCAAGTTTATTGTAACAAACAACAAGTAAGTAAGTAGGTTAAACTATTATTGCTATAAAATTATCAGCTATTGATAGAAGTTATCCAAAAAGGATTAACATAAACTTTATTTAGATTTCTCACAAATAGCTCGTTCAACGAGCGTATCAATTGCTGTTATCTGTGGTTTTGCGTGTATTTTGTCAGTACAAAGTAAATCAGCTTCATTTTGTATCTGTCTCCAGCTGTAGTCGATGTCTTCTTTCTTTGTTAGCCGATAACATACGACGAATCGGATTACATACCTGTCCCTGTAGTTGCCCGCTACCATAAAGACTTTCTTCTTTTTTGTTAAGTTCTCTAGTAATTTCTTTGTGATGATATCACCATCTTTTAGTCTAAAGCACACTAGTCCCATAGAGGGCTCCGGCTCCACTTCAAATCTTTCGTCCGCTCGCGCCAGTTTAGCAAAATACTGAGCGAGGTCAATCTGCTCTCTTATATGATTTTTCAGACCTTCAGCACCGTATATTCTCATGACTGTCCATAACTTAAGCGCTCTAAATCTGCGACCAAGGGGTATCTGCCAGTGGCGGTAATCAGGAATTTTGTTGTCTGTTTTCACGTCGTCTAAATATATTCGCTGTACGTCGAATGCCCGAATTAGATCGTATCCATTTTTCACCCACATAGCGGAGCAATCGAAACTAACATTCATCCATTTGTGCGGATTTATATCGAAGGAATCCGCGAACTCGACACCCTTCATCAAGTGCCTATATTCTGGGCATATAAATGCGGCGCCTGCATAAGCTGCATCCACATGCAGCCAGACTCCAGCTTCATTGCATATTGGTCCTAATTCATATAAGGGGTCAAAGGCACAAGTTGATGTTGTACCAAGATTTGCGATAACGTAACAGGGTATGAGACCTTTATCTCTGTCTTCTTCGAAGGCTTGCTTGAGAGTTTCTCCTCGCAGCCTTCCGTCAGCATCGGATTTCAACAACCGCATTTTCATAGAGCCAAGTAAACCAGCTTTTTCTACTGAAGAGTTACACTGATCAGATGTATAGGCTACCAGTTTTGGTTTTATTTCATCTTCCTCAAGACTTGGGTCGATGCACATTAGCTTACGAACAGTTTTCTCTTTAGCTACTAGTAATCCGACGAGTGTTGCCTCACTTGCTGAACCCTGCAATAATTTAAAAATAATGTATCACGAACTGTCATGCAGGGTAAATATAAAATTTTAGGAAATCTGTGTGGATATTAAATTTGTCATGTAACTACTTAATGCCACAGTCTGATGCCGACAAAGTGAATTTATATCAATGAAATTGCCGGGAAATACGTGTTACGCCGCGTGATAACGCTAAAAACATTTGAAGTCTCCCTGCGCTGTCTCTAATACAGTGTAGAGTACTGAATCTCAGGCTACCTAACAACGCTTCACCTGTTAGTAAACAATGACCATCTCAGCAATAATTAAATATTGAAATGTGGCAATGCGAAGACACAGCCCGTAACAAAAAGTCACGCCACAGATAATATAATACTACGAGTATAATACGCTATTTTGTGTGGTTATAATACGCCGTTTCCCCAGAGAGGTAAGCAGAGTTATAGTATATTATTCGTCAGGTACGGTTGTAGATCCCACGAGATAGTGCGTCAGCCCATTGTCCTAAACAGCACTATGTCTAACTCAGTGCTGGTATTAAGAATTTGTTGACAAAAAACGCGATAACACATTAAATACCGACCTGACCTAACCTAGGAATTCAACTCGCGACCGCATGAGGAGAGCACTAAAAGGCTTACCTGAATAACTCCTCCACCGGGACCGCTGGAACAATTGAGGAATTCCTCGGGCAGCCCAAGAAGTTTTCCCAACCAGTTCATAGTTACAACTTCCAATTCTGTGCACGCAGGGCTTGACATCTATAACATAAAATACTGGTTTAAAATTCTGTTCTGTATAAGTCTCAAATACGCAAATGGCATAATTTGTTTATTTGCCATTCAAATAAACATTAAATACAAGCCCTACCAATGGCGAGACGCAGATAATTACCTACACGAGATACTGGTGCCAATTCTGTAGTCACAAAATTCTCTTATCTTAGCTAAAAATCTCTAAAATTTAGTTAAGTCCTGTCAAACGACATTTCGTATTCTGAAATCGCTAAAAGTGACAGGACTAAACTAAATTTTAGAAATTTTTAGGTAAGATAAGAGAATTTTGTGACAACAGAATTGGCACCACTGTCTGCAGGTTAATATGGTGGATCAACAAATAAATGACCATATAGTTAAAAGAACATGTCATTTTATAGAAGGATGCTAAATATAAATTAAAAAGGCGGTAATATTATAATCGTATTTCTTGTTTTTTTTTTATATAGTATTTAGTTTTTTGCTCTACTTCTCATAAATTTTAACTATACCAAATCCTACATTCAAAAAGTTGTAAAGAGTTTTCGCTTTACGCATTAATAAACGTAAAGATATCTTACTATTAGACTAAACTGTAACGTAGTGGTGTAAGCTAATTAATTAATTGAAGACATTAGAAAACTAATTGTAGTGATCTGAACCAAAAGCAATGACATATAATATTTTTGTCTGTCTTTTTTCGTCATCACAAAACTACTAAACAGATTTGTTGCAGTGCACACAGTTTGGTAGCTTGAGATTTAAAATAAAAACTGAAACCACGTTTCATAATTCTGTTTGGTAAAACAAGCGATATAGTAAAATAGTAAATATAATAAAATACATACATTGCAAAATCTGAGGTAAATTAGGTCGTGGTCACGCTCAATAATTATGACGATATTTTAATATAACAGTGTGTCATACTAAACTATTAGGTACATCGCAATCAATCAAGGCAAATATTAATCTATACTAATATTATTAAGCTGAAGAGTTTGTTTGTTTGTTTGCTTGAGCGCGCTAATCTCAGGAACTACTGGTCCGAATTGAAAAATTATTTTATTGTTGGCTAGCCTATTTATCGAGGAAGGTTATAGGTTATATAACATCACGCTATAACCCACGGGAACGGCTCAGTAATCATAAACGCGAGTGAAACCGCGGGCACATCTAGTCGTTTATAAAAGTTTAAAAACTATAACCCGACTACGTAAAAAAGGGATCTGAAAGGACGAATTTAAAATTGATATAGCCTGTCACCTATTACCTGTTACGAATATATTGATACATAATTCATTAAAATCGGTTCAGTAGTTTAGGCGCTACGGTGGAACATACAAACATACATACCCAGACTGCCAAAATCATTACCCGTCCTTTTGGCTTCGCCGTAGTCGAGTAAAAATTCATGTATGGTTGTTGCTGGCTGCTTTTTAAAGACAAAAACCCTTTGGCCTACTATCTTCAAAAGAGTAATATTTTTTAAATATTTGCTGAAGATACAATTTACTTTACTTTGAATTTAAATCGTAGCCTAATCATACATAGTCTCACAGGAGCAGGAGGCAGAGATAACTTATTACACCCTAATCTTGTCAGCTATGGTTTTGGTTCTTCGTAATTGAGGCGAAGCTTATTGCTATCTATCACGCAGTTTCAGACACCGTGCTACTATTTAAGAATTCTTGACAGGAAATCCCTTTTTCATTAGACGAACGAAACGACTTGGAAGCGGCATGCGAGACTTTACGCACAACAATCGCTTTTACTACTGCTACCTCACCTTAAACTTAACAATTATTGTTTTTATAACAAATGAACTTACCCAGCTGAATCCAATAACAGCTAAGCCATCACTTAGCATGTTGCCAACGATACTCGCGAACGATGTGCCGGTTGGATAAAATGCGTGGAAACGGGGTGACTGCCAGTGTGTGATCTAGAAGAAAACAGTTATTAAAGCGCATTATCAAAGAAGTTATCACAATATTCAAAATTACATCAATGTAGATGTTACGAATGACCACTGCATGTGCTAAAAACGAGATAGGACGATACAGAGTGTATAGCTTCGTCTCGCGCATGGAATAATATTTTTTTAAGAGATAGTGTAAACATACATATATACTATTTTCTTTTTGTAAATACATACATATTATACATAGAAACACCCAGACCAATGTTTGACTTGTGCGGGAATCGAACCCGCGACCTCAGGCGTTGCAGTCGGTTACACTAACCACTACGCCATCGAGGCCGACTAATAAGTAAAAATAAGTGAGAAATAAGTGCAACGTTAGATTATTTCGCTGGGATGTTCTGTAAGCGATCCTCCGGCAATCTGTTCTAGATTCACGTGGGATTCCACCGCACAGTGGTTTCATTAGAACAAACTAGCTGGACAAAATTATTTATTGAGGTATTTGGCTTCGTTAGGCTTTATTATGATGTTTTAATGCGATATTAGCACTTATCACCCAAATAAAAGAAGGTATGGTCACGTGTACCAACAAAACAAAAAATGACAATAGCTATTTCGTATATTGACAGACAAGTAAAACAACAACAATAAAAATAATTAACAACAGTCATAAAATATTCAATTACTAATAACCTAGCTGCTAATTACATAATGGGACATTATTACTACTCATTAAGATTATTTTTTTACTTAAAAACATGCAGTTAAAAAAGACAATATGTTTTCAACTAATAATAAAGTTTGAGAACACAAACAAAAACTCATTTGTGTCTTCACTGTTTGTGAATTTTTGTTTGTAAGTGCTATGATCGGAACTTCCGTCGCACCCCCACTTGCTTACAAGGGAGAGTAATGAGCCAGGATGTACAGATTTTAAAACTTCACGCTGTGCACAAATTAGACGTTCAGCCGTTTTATTTAAAATCGCCTGAAGTTTAACGTCTGCACGCGTTTCGTTTATAAAAATATGACATTCAATTGACATTCAATTTTTGCCTGCCTAACACTATAAAAGGATGGGAATACCAAATGTCCTGCCTTGATGCTCTACTTCCTCGTCTGTTTATAGGAGTGGCTTGTAGATTTGGCGTCTACGTAATATGCCAAAGCCTCCTCTTTCGACAAACATCTCGATTCTTCGCGTACACCCACATTTCTTTTCATTACTTGGCACTTTTTTAGACTTGCTTTTTTAATTACAGAAGCCGGATGCTGATGTCCGGACAATCGTGCCGATATTTCAGCAGACATGACTAACTGATTTACATCCCGCATATGAAGAAGGTCCTCCACGCGCCTCCTTTTCATTGTTTCACTAGCTGCAGTGAAATCCACTGATGGGCGCCCAGGAATCGAAGCCTTACTTGATGATGACGGTGTTGAGAGGTGGATGGATGCTCTGAACGTAAAATCCCCAGACAACCACTCAGAATTCTTAGTCAGGAAGCGATCGCGGCACTTCCCAGAACTTTCCCATTTTTATGCGCATTTGGATGACAATCTTCCAATTGCTCATTTTGATTTCCCTCATAGATGCTTCCGTGATATTTGCAAGATCATGTTTTATCGCTAGAAAATCATATAGTCTACTATAACGGTTCTCTTTGGGATGTTTCTGCCATTCATCAAAAAACTCCATTTTTGCGACTGAAAATTCGTATTCTGAAAAACAGACAAAATGACAAAGTTCTTCTCAAGTGCGCAGGCTAAGATGACTAAAATTTAGCTAACAGATATGGCTATGATATATATCATTTCTAGCCCGGGTACATGAGGGTACAAGTACTTTCTAGTCCGGTGAATTCAGAAAATCATCAAAATCTAACATTATTTTTATAACTCGAGGTATTAAAAAAAATGCGGCTAAAGTATATCCATTTTCTTATTAGAAATAAAAAGTACATACCTTTAACTTGAAGATCCATTACTAATAGTTTTCAAAAAACTTAAACTCACTGACATATGATGTTATTTCGGTAAGCGCAAAAATGCAATTAATTAGTAATTTTCTAACACTTTCTTTTTATACTAACCTCATTACCTTATCAGTAGTTGACATTAGTGCAAAACAATTCTTAGAATTGGGACACGTGGGTGTGTAGCTAGGGGCTCATGTAATAAATTCCAGGTAATTAAACAATGACTTTTGTCCAGCTGGCTTGTTCTGGACGAAACACAGTGCAGCTGTGCAAGGCACTTTATGGACTCATAATGTGACATCATTCTACATTGCCCTGTTGTGCTCTTATCAGCATTGTAAATATAGCATACAATATATACTAGTACTGTATTATACTTATGCTCATAATAAAGCTAGCATTTATTTGGTATCTATTACTGATAGGTATAACAAGTAGGTTATTAGTCACCATCTGTTCTCGTTCACGTCGGTAATGATCCAATTCAAAATAGATTTAAATTTCCAGATCATGGTCACCAAGCGAAGGCTTGCCACGTGTAAGATTTAAATAAAATTTTAGCACAATTGACACGCGGTCTAAATGACGAGAGATATGATAAAAAAACCACCGAAGGAACGTGAACACTGGCGACTGATTATCAAAATACACTCCTGATTACAAAAGAAGCTACTTTTCTATTTCTAGAATGATTGTTTATAGGCGCAGTACTTACACCTGGCAATATAGCTTCGTTGAAGTCTTTCAGGACGTCTTTCCAGTATTCGGGCTGTTCTGGGGCATCTTCAGGTAGTGCATTAAGAAGATAGCCTGGTTCCACGGACGGCAACACGTCGCTAAAAACATTGATAAAGATTCATAAATAGGAGAATATATTAGTGAAACATAAATATCTCGTCGTTGGCATTTCTTTGGAATGTTTTTTTAGGTACACTCTTTAAGATGCTAGAGCATCTTGTAGGTATCAAAACAATGGCTTGGCAATGGTAGCGCATGTAGAAAAATAACATGCATATTCGCCATTTTGAAACTATATTATTTTTTGTTTATTAAGCTTTTCTTATAAACTTTTAAAGCTGATAAACTTTTTATATTTGTCTGCTTGCTTACAAATATTCACTTAAATAATTGATACCTATATATAAAATTCAGACTTACAACTATGACGAAGCCTTAGTTATTATAATGTCTGAATATTCTATTTTAATGCTGAAATATTTTGTATATTATAGGTATCTAAGCCTATTACATATTTGTGGTAAAAATTCAACTTGGTTGTAATGAAGTAGGTCTGGCGGCTTCGCGATTTCAGTCTATTAGAGACTTGATGTCACAAGGTTAGCGTAAACAGCTTACGTGATATAATTTATATGTATACAAAGAGATGACGCGCTCGTCCTCGCGCGTGCGCAAGCTCATGTTATCGCGGCGCCGCGCTGTTCGTTTGTTACATCGGCGCGGGCGACTTACCCGCACATGCAATCGCAAAGCGCGGCACCTGATGCGCAGATTAGCTCGCACCGCCCAGGATTCTATTCCACGAGTTCTCTTTTCTGTCATCTATCGGCCCATCGCCTAATAAATTTTACTCAATTTGGACATGGTTAAGGTAGCATACTTTCATATAAGATAAAGTTAAATTCTAACTAATATTATAAATGCGAATGTGAGTTTGTTTGTTTGTTACGCTTTCACGCCTTAACTAATCGACCGATCATCATGAAATTATCATTTGGCATGCACGTTATCACGGGAACAGAAAAGGGCATAGGGTGTATTTCATCTAGAAGAAGTACTGTTCCCGAGCAATTGAAAATTGACATAACCTATATTTAAGCCAGCAGGGCCACGGGTAAAATCTAGTATTCTATAATTAAGGGTAAATATACATACATCGAGAAGCTTCGCTTCGGCGCACGACGCCTATGTGAATTTAGCCTTAATCTTCATACAGTTAATTATGTTAGTCACCTTGGATATAGTGTTCTAACGTAGATTAAAATTGCCCTTACATCATACATAAATACAGTAGAAGATACCGCAGATTCAAAATTACGCGCAGTAGAAATACTAACTTGTTTGCATGACGAGAACGAAGCTAGTATTAAAAAATAATATAGGCCACCATAGCCCTATCATACATTTATTTTTCTACATAAATCCTGGTGATGGTTACAGACTAACATTATGACCATACACGCTTCGATCTAATACATATGTACTGCGTATTATAAGAGAGTAGAGACAACTATAAGCAGCAGATAGCCTAGTGGGAAACCGTTGGACTGCCACGCAGAGGTCTCGAGTTCGAACCCAAGGCTGACTTTTCAAAGTTATATGCGTATTAAACAGTTAATTATCGCTTTAACGGTGAAGGAAAACATCGTGAGGAAACCTGCATGTCTGAGAGTTCTCCATAATATTCTCGTAGATATGTGAAGTCTGCCAACCTGTACTACGCTAGCGTGGTGGACTATGGCCTAATCCTTCTTACAGTGAGAAGAGGCCTCTGCCTAACAGTGAGACAGGGCTGATATTATTATATAGAGACAACTCAAATAGATTGATTGTAACATTTGTTAGAGTGCATGTACTCTAAGTTACTTAGTCTGAGCCATGCGCTTACCGAAACGACACGTTTAATGTAAAATTAATTAAGCAGTAGGCAAACAGCGATTTTTTAAATTCTGTACTCAAAGTTGTCAATGCATTAAATGCATCTTTCAGAGTGGCAAAAACTAACACCTGGATTCTGGAAGGCTGATCAACAACGTGCTAATATCAATCAATCAATCAATCAATCAATCAATTTATTTATTTGCGAACATGGGTTACATAATGGTGTTACATTTTTTAGAAGGTAAAATACAGTTTCTCCATATTCAACCAATGGGCATGCAAATATTAAGGCTGAAGTCAAAATTATATGTTTACATAAAAATTTCACGTACAACACAAATCTTATTGGTGGATAAGTATTAAATAGAATTAATTAAAGATGTCATAGAAAAAATAAGATTAAGGTACTTTTTTTTTTTTTTTTTTTTACGTGGGGGAATGCAATGACGCATATCCCTCCGCGGGGGCGGGCGGAGGGATTATGTCGGACTCGCCGGGGTAAAATAAGATGTTAAAAAGATAATGTACCTCCCGGAATACCGACTAAACCTACCACGGTGTTCCTCGACAAACCCACTATCGACGGGGCCGCGCGAATCACTTTCGCATACGGTCGCGACCCCGCCGAGGTTCCGGCCCGCCGTATGAAACGGCAGGCTCCTACGCAATAAGACCTACCCAAGATAGGTACTTACTCAAAAATAAAAGCCCTACTGTCTCGGAGACGGACACGAAACAGAGGCGCGCGTGGGAACACGCACGCCGCCTCTCGGACCTGGTGCTGAACGGATGGCGGGCAGGCCCACAAAGCCCGCCACCCCCAGGTCAAACCTCAGGGTGGCTGGAGGTCATCTTGCGCCCTCCGGCGCCCGGTTCTGCGGTTGGGGAGAGGGTTTAAACGCTCCCTCTCCCGCTCCGCCGCCTCCTTGATGGAAATCACTTCCTCGCAAAAGGAGGCGACGGCGTTCCACGACCTCTCACTCCGGACCATAGACTGAACTACGGCCGGGAGCGAGAGGGCAACCGATCCGACTGCCGCGATCAAATCACGGCGCTGCGATGACCAGGCGGGGCAAACCGCCAAAGTGTGCAGCGCCGTGTCCTCAATAACGTCGCGGCAGTCGCCGCAGTGGTGACGACAAGTCTCTTGCCGGCGTATACGACACAGGAACCGGGCAAAACATCCCTGGCCAGTCAGAACCTGTGTCAGCCGGAAGGTGAGGGCGCCATGCCGCCTCTCCAGCCACTCCTCAAACACGGGACTTACCGCCACGATCGTGGCGTGCCCAAGATTAAGCTACTTGTCTCAACACAAACCAATGTCGTATGAATAAATTAGTTGAATAATTACTGAATAAATAATAAATAAAAATATGTCAATGAATAGAATTAAATTTTTGTTTAATGTCAGTTAAACAATAATATTATTTGATTGACTGAGTAATAGGCTTTCTTAATTAATATATCATTTAGGTTTCGCTTAAATATATATACATTTTCTATTTGGCATAGGGCAGCTGGCAATTTGTTGTAAATTCTTGATACCATACAGTAAACACTTTTATTTAGCAGAGTTGTTTTATGGGATCTAGTTCTTATCTTATATTGATGTCGTCCACTACTTAGCGTTTCAAAATATCAAACTGTAATTTGACTGGCTGTTGCTAATTTAGTTAGCCAATCCTAGCAGTTAAGAAGCATTTGATCATCTGTTAACTAAATTTTGTTTTTACTTGCCTTTCATACACCGAGTGTAATTGAGTAAGAAAGCATTAATTCTAACACGTGTTAAAAACCTTTTAATTGAGTTGTTTCCTCTAGTACGTACTAACTGATATTATAAATACGAATGTCAGTTTGTTAACTACGATTTCACGCCTTAACTACTCGACTGATGAACATGAAATTTCGCATATACCTTGTCAGGGTACAAAAGAGGACATAGGATACCTTTTATCCAGAAAAAGTACTGTTACCGAGGTATAGAAATTTATTGAAAGAATCTAGATTAACGCCAACGAAACTGCGGGCAAGATCTAGTATAGTATATAATAATATAATAATAATAATATTCTACCACATACACACAACACCATCTAGCCTAAACTAAGCAGAGCTTGTACTATGGGTACTAGACAATGGATAAATATACATAAATCCTTTCTTTTTTGTAAATACATACATATTATACATAGAAACACCCAGACACACAAATATTTGTCTTGTGCGGGAATCGAACCCGCGACCTTAGGCGTGGCAGTCGATTACACTAACCACTACGCCGTCGAGGTAACTCATTGCGTATACTTGACAAATTAATACTACAGCATAGTTGTACCAACTACTGATAAGGGCCCACTCTATCGCATGTAGTTGGAATTGTACTGTTTGTTTGATAGCTGAGTAATCTCAACAATTTATTGCGTTTTTTTATTGATAAAAGTTACATGCATTTTCATATTCATTAATTTGCATTATTTATTGCATTTTGTTGTTTAATGGTTTTGCCTATCTATAGTTAGGTTTTTGCTGATGGTAAAGTAAAAAGAAAAAAGAGAGAAGTAAAACCATCAAAGCAAGAGCCACGATGAATACTCAGATTTGGATCATGGTACTATTTTTATCGCTATGCGAATCCGTCCCACTAGGCGGACAACATCGGCGCACTAATTGAATAATAATAAATATTGGAACTTAGCATTCAACGTTTTCAGGATCATTAGGAGCATACATATTGTACAGCCTTGTGTACTACCAAACCATACACCTAAAATGCATGAATATAACATTAATTCATTAGAAGCTTATTGCCAGCTATTCAGTACTGATCGAGATTACTGTCTGCTACTAACGTTACCTGAAATATACAATATTTAACACTCTACCTGGCTTATCGAACCCGAAAGACCCTTCTGATTAACAACAACGTAAGTGAAGACCGTGCCTGAAAGACATTTTAAATATCAATGTTTAGATTACATCATTATGTTAAGTTGTCAAGCCTTAAGTTTTCAGGCAAAGTCAAGTGGTTAAATTCCCAGACCACGTCACAGGACTATTAAATTACTAATATCAAGAAAAGAAAAAACCTTACTCTCTCTAAAAACAATGATACTTTAAATACCTGACTATTAGTAGATTCGGTTTAACCCTCAAAATGTTAAACAACCTATAGCGACGAGAATGGTTAACTAAAATATTGGCGTAAGGCAATAATTTAGTTAGACATAGAGAATTTCAATAATCTAACTGAATGTGGGAAAGTAACAGAAATATTTGAAAGGATGTTGTGAAAGTATTGTGAGTTGGCTTTACGAATAAACATTACTCTTGGTTCCTGTCTCGGTAGTGCAGCAATAGTGATTTCGACTGTAATGCAATAGGTCCGTGTTCTGTTCGCGGGTAGAGCAAAATGTTACTGGATTTGTCTGTCAAAATTTTCTCAATAGTAGCCCTGATTCTGGAACTATGCTCGGTAGACGATAACAGGCTCGTCCTTTAGTAGACTCTAAGGCTTTACTTCATAAAACTATAGCTGATGAAATGTCTGCCTATTCTTTTTTGTACAAACTATTTTATTGTGTATCAATCCGAGGCTAAACGATGTGAAATAAGCAAAAATATGATGTGTAGTGTATCATAGATGGAATATATTATGTTTGTAAGTTTGAATGTATTATAGTATGCACATTATGCATCAAGACTTTCGGACCTATAAATAATAGGCCGGCAAGTTTATGCTTTTTGTAAAATAAATCCATCTATGATGCCCTTTTACCTTAGTCTATAGCGAGTATTAAAATATTTTGAAAAGAAAGCCTATATAAATAAATTAAATTTAAAATGTTAAAAATATAGAACTTATTTAAGAAGTCGCTATTTGCAATAGGCCACAAAGCTAAAACTCTCATAACAATAATATTAAAAAACGCAATGATTTCCGTCTAAAGTTATTTAATTTAAATATATTTAGGGTGTTATTATCGGAGTAAAACTACACGCAAAGTCGTACCTACAATAAGAATGGCAAATAAATCGACGTTACAAAGTGTTTTATTTAACTGAAAGTATGTGGGAGGATCTTAAGCCATTACTACGCTTTTATTGTAAGGGAGCCTGTGTGTTTCAGAGTTCTTTATAATACTCGCAAGGGTCCCAAATTCCCAATAGCTAGTGTAGGAGTCTGGTTTTACTTCTTTTATTCGTAATATAGTAAAACTTTTAAAAGTCTTTTGCAATATTTTGGTGACGCAATTCTATAATTATAATTGAAGAAACTCTACATACATATTAATGGTTGGCGCTTTAAATAATCAGCGTTTAGGTATATGAGATGGGTAACTAAGTACTTGTATTTAAAAAAGATAAAGGAAAAGTCAATGACTTGCCGATAGTTTTATTAAATTAGTAAAATTACTGGCCTTTATGAGGCGTATAATCATCTAGGTTGGTTTTACGTTTCATTGTTGGAGCCCTAAGCAACGTTACTTATAGTGTGATTGCTATGAATTTTAAGCCAGGGACTGGTGACGGCGCAGAATATTAATTTTATAAACGTAGTATCACGATGTAACTTAACAGGGGGAAATTTTTATTTTATTAATTTGATATTTTAAAATAATTTAAGTCATATTTATTAATATTAACCAATTTCGATGTTGTTTCTTCAAAATAAGTATAATATTTTTTTAATCAATTGTTTCGGTTAGTGCGCCAATTATTATATAAAGTTTATTAGTTAATAATTGGAGCCCTATAGTTAAACTTTAAATTATACTTATTTTAAAGAAAAATAAGCAGGTGTTATAATTTATAGCTACCTAAAATACTTGCCTCTTTTAAGAAAACTATGCAGTATCATTAATAGTTTAGGATATCACTCTGTACCTCCTTAGCTAATATAATAAAACACTATACCTATGCTCGCTGCAATTGTAATATCTTACCAATATTAATAAAAAACAAACACAAAACATAGGTACCTATTACAATTGCGACAGAGACATCACATTATTCTCTTTTGCCCCATTATTAAAGTAATTATAAGAAAACAATTCACTAAAAAATATTATTAATTTCTTAGATGACGTTAGAAAACCACGAGCAAGTGATTTATTTTCTTATCCCATTATTGTTTATTTGATAGGTAATCAAAACTTATTAACTATTTATCATCGTAATTACTTGAATATTAATCAGAAGATGCTTACCTCATGGAAAATGTGTTAAAGCGTAGACACGAAACATTCCAGTAATTTAACTATTAATTACCAATTACTTACGTTATAAAAACGAACAAGAGTAAGTACACCTCGACTGAGATTTTCCTTCCATTGTTTTGTAATAAATGGGTGCGTGAAGCTATAATGGAGGAATATTTATACAATTGCTTGTTTAGTAAATGTTTTATTAAATTGGAAACTAACTAGAAACAAACAAAATCAATTTATTCGCGAAGGTAACAACTTACAAAATAACGCTTATGAAAATTCAAATCGAAAATATAAAATTACTTTGATGAAATGAAAAATTAAACACGAAGTATTTAGAGCAATTCTAACCAGATTGTTACGACTATTATTTTTGAATACTTACATATTTATAACATGGAATTATTAAATTATACTGTTTAATGATCTTTTATGAAGCTATAGCTATACAAGATGTAGGAATAATTCCGGGAAAACATTTTGCAGGATAAATTAGGGATTGGAACTAAAGAGGGTTTTGTGGCAAATCAGATTGTTAATATATCAAAATAACTTTTATTGAGTTTAGAATAGCAGATGTCTATTGAATAAGATGAAAATGCTACGTTTCATATTAAAATGATATCGTTTTGTGTATAGCAATTGTATAATAGTAGAATTTAATCGGTAGTTGAATGTAACATAGAATAAAATTCTAAGTACAACATGTTTTTGATGTCTTGTCATGATTTTAATTCACTAATCTACTTGGAAAACAGTTTTTGAACAAACAAAATTATATCGCATGTTATCAAATTGATATTGTTTTTTTAATAGGAGTTAAAACACTAGCTGAAAATACAGCTTGTGTTGTTTGTGTGATGCATGTGAAAGTGTTCTTATTTGTGTTTTTGTTAAGCATAAATACGCTTTCACATGCACTTTACATCATATGAGAAATTCACATTGTTAACTTCTACAAAGGTATTATGTATGACTATAATAAATGAGAATGCTAACATGGGAAATATGTTTACATATTCCTTAAGTATAAATACATTTTGAGGCTTTGTGTTTAAAGTGTTTTCGTTCACATTTTGGGAAAGGAGTTTAAGTTAGATTACATTTTTCACATCTTTTCGCAGTGCACAGCACTAACAAAATTATTAAATTTTATGAACGGTCACCGTATAGAGATGGGCAATATGTTTACATATTCCTTATGTATAAAGACATCTTAAGGCTTTGAATTTAAAGTGTTTTCGTTCGAATTTTGGGCAAGGATTTTAAGTTAGATTGCATTTTTCGCACCATTTCGCAATGCAGACTACTATCAAAATTATTAAATTTTATGAACGGTCACCGTATAGAGATGGGATATACATATGTTTACATATTCCATAACTATAAAGACATCTTGAGGCTTTGAATTTGATGCGCTTTAGTTCGAATTTTGGGCTAGGATTTTAAGTTAGATTGCATTTGTCGCACTTTTTTGCCGTGCACAGCACTATCAAAATTATTAAATTTAATGACCAGTCACCGTATAGAAATATAACTAATGTGTCCAAATAACAATATTGCTTAGGTTTTGTAGTCTGTTGTTATCACGTTCTTAGTATACAAAAAGATGTGTTGTCATTAATTCTTATTTTACAGGTTCAGTTTAACATAACTTTGAATTACGTTGGTATATTTCAAATCAATCTTTTGTAACACGAGTTTGAAGCTATTGTTTTATTTGATTAATAAATGTTGTCATTACTGTTTTGTGTGACTTTGATTTTCATCTTTGCAAACTTAAGATCAACAGATAAAAGAATAAGATTTAGAACAGCTTTACCATCTCATAATTATTGCAACAAGTAACCCTTATTAAACAGAATTTGGGTAGATGGTGGAGCCTTTCTGAACCACAATTGTCTAGGGCTTACACTGAGTAGTCTTAGTATTAAACTTTTATATTTAAATAATCATAACATTCGTTACTTACCGGTCTCTTATGTTCTCTACATAATCGGCTAGCAGGTCGATGGCTGCCCTGCCGAATTCCCGAAACTGTTGCGCGTCCATTTTACACCACAGACACTGTGTACTAATTCATAAAAATATATACTTTGCGCAGCCGGTTGCGAAGATGGAAACGCTTTAACTGTGTTATTCTATAACAAACTAAAAGACAATGCTGAGAACTGAGTGTTGGACGGAGGTTAAGTAGCACCTGTAGTTATGAGGACGAGCTGAGAGACAATGGTGTTGCGGTCAGGCGAGAGGTGGATTTATAGGCACAGATCAGCTTTCTACAGCCGCTGGGGCGCCGCGCTCGCTTATAATATGAACATATTGCATATTACAAGGAATGTAAAGTGATGAGCTTTAACCTCAAAGTATGTCGTTAAAATTTCACTCGAGATATATACAGATCGATAAAAATATTTTGTCATGAGCTTCACGAACTCGAAGCCCTTTCATGTTGTTACTGAGATTTATATTATTGAGCTGAACATAATATGATGCGTGACTAATATTATATTTTTTTTACACACATACTATTTATAATTAATTACTTTTCTGCTCGTGTGTTTTATGATAGGTAATCTTTACTGCGGTAGATTTCCGGTTCTTAAGAAGCCGAAGTTCGAGAATAAGTTAAAAATGCACAGGCGCTTGCGAAATATAGAACGACAACATGGACCCTCTTGGGTTTCACTGTAATGGCTTAATCAGATACTGTTTGAGACAGTAATGTAGTTTACATAAAACATAATATTTCATCTTTACCAGTGGTTTTCCGTAGTTGACATGTTTAAGTGTTACATTTCACCGGTTATGTTTCAAATTAACTCATTACAATGAACTTATAAACGTATTACAGAAGACAGTTTAGTGACTGTGTAATAAGAAAACTTTAAATTCAAAACTGTCGTTTTCATCTGAGGTTTGTATTACGAGGTAATATAAAGAGACGATATCGTGCCTACCCATTGAATGGGCCCTCTACAATGGTGCTAAAGGCACAGAATATTGACTTATATGCCTTTGCCGCCAACAGTAGGTAAGGGGTGCCCTTAGAACATGTTTTATTAATCTGCAGGGATTGCAGAATTAGTTAACGACAATATCGTAGGTATCAAGATAGTAGTAACAAAGATTCTGCTAAATTATATTTAAACCGATATTTATGTAGCTATAAAGGTATTTTTATTAGATTATTATTATCACTTATTTGAGTGTACGAGAGAAGAGAGATTATTATTAAATTATTACGATATATAAAAATAATGAAAATTGTTCATCGGTCAATTAAAAACCTGCATAATATTGTCTTCTGTTTACGCGAATGTTATTCATTGAAATTAAACTACTATATACGGATACCCAGGATGCTTCGCGAGGCTATTGAAATCAAAATAACATCCCAATTTCAATAGACAAGATGCCACCAGCTTGGGATCCAGTAATTCAAATAGTGAAACCCAAGAAGAAGCAAACCACAGCCAGACTTTAAGCTCATTCTGCGTAAATAGAAACACCAATGATTAAATTATGTTCGGGTACTTTGAAATAACTACACTGGAACATTGAGACAACTACCATCTTAGTCTCCCCGTGACCATGGCTGTTGAAAAGCAACCGAAACGTCGAGGAAAGTGTAAAATTAAATCAAAACAGATATAATAGTTTTAATAATTTAATTAGCTTCAAAATTAGTAAAGTTTAATAGTAGTAGTATGTAGTGTAACAGTTTTTTTTATATTATGTAAAAGAGTGTCAAATATACAACGCGATAAAATCCGTATATAGTAGTTTAATTTAAATAAAAATCTGCTGTTTACGTTGCGATGGCGAATTAAGAATCGTAAAAGTTACGGATTAACCCTGATCTGCATTCATTGATATTTAGATCACTGGGGATTTTTATAAACGATATGGACTTTGTTATTGAGTGGCTTTTTGCGAACCAGCGATAGTATGACAGATTCACGTATTAATCTCGCGGGCCATTTACACACAACAAGTGGTCAGCATAGTCTTATACCTCCGGTTATATATAATAAAAATAAAACAATAACTTAATAAGTTTTAGTTATTGTTTGACTCGATATAAAGCAAAATAGTGAACGTATTTGTCGTATTTTTTCTTCCTTGTAGGCTACGAACAGAGTTATTGTAAAAGGTGAAGGTTACAACGCGTATGTTGTAATGCAGTAGGCTATTTTAACGAACTAGTTAGATGTATACGTCGTGGTTGTTTTACACGCGGCTTTAATGATTGAATGCAAAACCAGTAAGTGGTTTATTCAGACCTCTATATCATATTCTTTTTTTAAGAATTTATGTATAACCATTTAGTTAAAAGTATGCGCATTGTTAATTAAGCATATGTATTTTATAAGATCTTTTTGTGTTATATTTTCGTAATATCTAACTAGATATTACGGATTTTTGCTTAGCGATTTTTATAGTAGTAGTCTATTAAAGAATAAGGTTTTTAAGGGCAACGGCTGGCATGTATGTAGGCCTATATGTATCTAGCTATATCCTGTCTTATGCTCTTAAGTATCTCTACTCTACTTATTCTAGCCTGTGCTCGAACCTAACAAACACCGACAGATGAATAACTCGTAATCATACTACAGTGTGAGACTAAATGGCAATAAACGTCGTATGTACACAACCAGTATCGCCAAAAATACAACGACAAGTAACAAGTTTGAAAACATGTTTTGATGAATCGATTCAATAATTATTATTTTCTAAAGTACCTTGATTTTAAATTTAGGCTTGCAGGTTGATACTCAAATTTACTATAATTTTGATTCCTGAAAGATATCTATATATTTTTGTAGACCGCTTTTAAAGGTGATAATAGGGTCAGTTGATGATATATGTTACTTTTTTCGTATCATACTATGATTATGATCTTATCCTCCCTATAGTCATTTGGGACGTCTGTGAATTAGTTGCTTTATACAGGGTGTCCTGTAATTAATGGACAACCTGGAAATGTCTTATAGTGGAACTGATGACCGTTCAGAAAAAAAAAACTATCCTAACTACTACCTGAGATATGTGTTTTTTTTTTAATTACCATGTATAACTTTCTTGTATACTATGACCATAAATGAATGAAATCCATCGGTTTTTTGTTGTTTTATTATTAAACACTAATTATGCTAATAGATAGACAGTCAAAAGTATGCTATGCTAATATAACTTGCACTTTTTAATACATATTTTTTTAATTTTTTTTTTTCGTTTTTCTGAACGTCCTTTATTTCTACTATAAGATATTTCAAGGTTATCCATTAATTACCGGACACCCTGTATAAAACCGGCTGTGCCCGCGGTTTCACCCATGTTTATAGTTACTGCGCAGCCCCTTTGGACCGTAGCGTGATATTATATAGCCTATAGCCTTCCTCGATAAAAAATCAATTCAACACTAACATAATTTTCAATTCTATCCAGTAGTTCCTGAGATTAGCGCGTTAAACCAAACAAACAAACTAACTCTTCAGCTTTATAACATTAGTATAGATATCATTTAAATCATACATATTAAGCGTAGTCCATGATTGAAATACTATAATTTATTCCATGTAGTCAGTTCTTCATGATATGTACTACTGTAACCATTAAATATGATATTTAATTACATTAGTTCCTATCATTGTTATGTATGTTAACCTGTCAAGTCTTGAAATGCTAGATCTAATTAAAAACCTATTGTGACTGGCTGCTGCTGTGCCGCTGCGACTCTAAAAGTTAAATGAATACGATTCTATTCTATTGAGTAGTATAATATTTACCTAGTTTTTAATGATACAAGCCTGTAGAGGCTTAAAGAGAGGCATTTTAAAACTACGTTCAAAGGTAATAAAAACAAATGTTGTTAGACGGAATATCTAACTTAATCTTGCATGATTAATTCGTAATGAATTTACAATCTGTGAGGCGTCATTTTCGCTGTTATGGTGTGTTGTGTGGCATGACCAGTCATCAGGCAGTCCCGGCTGAGTGGCGCGGTCAAGGTAGCAGGCGAGGCGGCGCGGCGCCGGCGCTTCGCAGTCTGCCACTGCCATTGCACACCTCTGATGCGTTTGCGCTTCAATAAATTAAGAGGAAACGCAGGGAGTGAATGATTTACTAAATCAGGAAGTGTTCTCACTTCACTGTAATACCTGTGATAGGGACAGCTGGGGCTGCTAGCATAATATATTTGTCAAAACGAGGCTTCACAATTTTTCAAATTTGAAGTATTTTATGAGATATTTTCATAATCTTTATAAAAAGGAATTTTCTCTATTGTTCGTTTTTATTAGATGCATCATTGGCCTTTATTTTGATGCTTGTGATGAAACGAAAGTAAATAAACAGGTTGTACTAATTAAATTACATCATGATTTTTCCTTCTTTAGTTTATGTTTAATTTATAAACTAAACATAGATTATGTAGCAAATTAATAGACTTATTAGTAGAATTTTAATAGGTACTTTCTTTAGATAAATAGGCTTTGCATTGGCAGACAACCAATTTTATACGGCTAGCCAAATTGATTATAAACACTAGAAAAATTACATGGTTGAAATGATATTATTTTTACAGTAATTATGAGTGTCAAACCAGTTAAATCAGACATGATGACATTTATCTGACCAGAAAATCCTATCTGTTTGGATAAAATAATAGACTTATTTCTCTAGATAGTTACAGTACGTGCCAGTACAATTTATGTATATTTTCAAAAAACAGCTTTGGCGAAATATTGGATGAAATAGATACTGAACTATCCTATCAATTTGGTAGAAAATGTAACGCGAAAATTAAATCTGTATATGTAATTACTACCATTGTCTAAAAATTAAACTATTATAACAATAAAATAATTTATTAAATAAATTAATAAAAATAATTTAAGTAAATTACAAGTCTAATAGTAATTTATATAATAATATGTTAGCTAAAATAAAATCTGAGAACATAAAAAATATTGTTTACAAAAACATTTTAATCAATAGGTAAAAACAAGAATTATATAACAAAAACTTGATTACGTGCTATTTTTAATAATATGGATTTATTAAGACGTACGCCGATTTTTAACCTAAATATATTTAAAGACCAAAATTTTCTTTTTTAGGATTTAGGCTTAAATTCTCTGGTCGCTATGTGACTTCTATCTTTCTATCTATTCGTATATATTAAGCAACGATATCAATGTAGTTTATATGTATATGTAACAGATTTCCAAAATATTACATCCTTCTGTATGAATGTAATATTTTCTAAGTCTAGCAAAGATGCATCCTATGTATACATGTGGATAGAATATATCTCTGCTAGACTTTACATTCGAACTACGAATACAAAGAACATTAGGACTATGAATAACAACAGACCACTCACGCGCACTCAAATGTTGCACTTTCTGATGAGATTTTTCAGTATGGTCACTATTTATATCAACTCATGTTCGAAAGAATTTCATTTTATATCCTTCACCTAATTTTGGAATAATATATTGATTGGATTTGTCCCGTTCCTCAAGTTTGAGCGCGATCGTTAGAACCCAGCTTTGCTTTCTAAGACGATCAATTTATCGTTATTGAGTGTTTCTGTTACGAAATTCTTTGTAACGATACTGCAATATATATGGGTACATGTTTAAAGAAATGTTAGTTTATTTCGTAAAGCTACTCTCGTAATAATATATTGATTACAGTTTGTCCAGGACCTAGAAAGTTTAAGTCGCGATAGTTCCTAACTCGATTCCTAAGTTAGACAAAGTGATATTGCGTTCTCCTACAAAGTTCTTAGTAGTAACACGGAAGTTGGAAATAGGCAGATGGCAATGTGCTTGCATCATATTGGGATCTAATACAAAACTTGCGCAATGTGGGTATAAGACAATGCAAACTCTTTGGGTATACGGCGTGTCTTTATTAATACGACTATATCTTTCTGTCACACATACTCCATTAAGAGGGAAGAGAGAGATAAAGATCACGTCATTTGTTATAACATAAGCAAACATACATATACATGCATGCTAGGTGTTAAATAAATATAATACCCAGTCATGTTTAGCCTCTGCTGCATACAAATATATAAAAAAGGCTAATGCAATTAAAGGTTTATTATGTATTTATTGTTTTAAGTAATTGTAAGTACCACTTGTCAGCATTCGACGGTGGCTAACCTATTGCGGATACGCGGCCAGTTATTCGAGTTTTAAGGTGGACAATAAAAATCAGGTGACATCTGTATTGATGCAGGTTTTTGAAAAAATGTGCTGGCGATGACGTCCTTGTCTGTTAAATGAGGATATAATGGTACCCGAGATTATCTTTACGGTTAACAAATAGATTATTAGTTTATAATAAAGATTACTATAGAGTTTTATGATCAGATTATTTATAAAGAGATTTTTAAAGAGTACTTGTAGATCAATGACGGCCTCGATGGCGTAGTGGTTAGTGTAACCGACTGCCACGCCTGAGGTCGCGGGTTCGATTCCCGCTCAAATCAAACATTTGTGTGCATGAACATGGATGTTTGTCTTGGTCTGGGTGTTTCTCTGTACAATACGCATGTACTTACAAAAAAAAATGGTATATATATATGTATGTTTAACCATTGTCTAGTACCCATAGTACAAGCTCTGGTTAGTTTGGGCTAGATGGTGTTGTGTGTATGTGATAAAATATTATTATTATTAAACCTGCGGGGGACTTTTACAAACGACATAAAGAACATCCAGACTCGCATCAACCATTTGTGGATCACGTAAATATTTGCCTGTGGGATACGAATCCACAACAACGCAAGGTGACTAGTAATACCACTACGCCATCCACGCGTAACCATCATGCGAGTCGTACATTGTAAAACTTGAATGAATAAAATATGATGATAATACTAAAAGAGGGTTAAATTGATTGTGTCATCTACCTTGCAGTGCCTAGTGGCTGCGGTTGTGTCACATACAATTACGTAAAGCAATCATGTCAAACAATTAACAGGTTAATAATAATTATACTCGGTTCACTGAAATACAGGCAGAATAACAATGCGAAAATTTGTTACGAGCAAAAGGAAAAAGGCTTCTTACACCTAAATTCGTCTACCTACGGTTAAGTGCCACGTAATAGCTACCGATCCTATTGTCGTTTACTGGACACAGAAGTAGTGCTGCTACTTTAAATTTCACAGGAAAATGTATAATATTTTGCCCGATCCGGAAATCGAACACTAGTATTCACGCACAGCAATCGAATTCACTACCAATGCACTACCAAGGCAATGACAGGCAATTTTTGTATAGTTCACCGTGACAGAACATGTCAGTATAGTGGAATCCTGGTTTAACGAGATTGTAATTTATTTGATATCTTAAATATGAATAGCAATTTTAATTACTAGTATACTTATGAATCCCTATAGCTCAGCTAAATGTTTGTGTTCAGGAGACGTTTCACGTCAGTAGAGCAATGTATCAAACCTATGATCACTAGAACGTAAGTGTGATGAATTAACCATTGCGCTATCGATTGACTTGATTTTGAAACGTGTATTAGGTATTAGGAGCTGGTTCAATTTCGCAGGTAATGCAATAATCACGACAATTTTGGGACTTTACCGCTTATTAATGCTGCGTAGAGAGTGTTACAGAGTGTGTAACGCTACTCATTCTCACGCAAGCAACAGCCTCTGAACAGTTAATTGTACCAAAGTCTTGTTTGATATCCTACTAGGTACTTAACTTAATTATTTATTGATTTTATCAATCACAATAGTCAAATGAAATTGCAAACATAAATAAACTTGGGGAATATCCCAAGGAAATAATTATCGATGTAGTTTTCCTATGATTCCGGATCGTGAGAAAATAAATGAAAAGATATCGAGAAGTGACCACAGAATTATATATGCTATGCATTAAAGTCTACAATTGTATTTTATTAATTACACATCGTTCGGACACAATGCTTTTGTCATTTCGCCGTGATATTCTGACAGGTTAAGGTTCCATTAACCTGTCAGAATATCGCGAGATGAACCAAATAAAAACAGCTCAATTTTATTTATAATAATAATAATATTCTATCACATACGCACAACACCATCTAGCCCAAACTAAGCAGAGCTTGTACTATGGGTACTAGACAATGGATGTTTATCCATTGTCTAGTACCAAAATAAAAAGTCGTAGTAGTAGTAGTAGTACAAAAATAAAAATAAAGTATACATATATGTAGGTATGTTTATACCTACATATATGTATAATTTTTTTATTTGTAAATACATACATATTATTCATAAAAACACCCAGACCTCAGGCGTGGCAGTCGGTTATACTGACCACTACGCCATCGATACCGACAAATTTGGTTTTAACTCATCAATTAATCGTAAATCAGACACAATGGCTTTGTGGCTGCTCTTTGGTTTTATTACACTGCTTTAAGGTCAGAGTGTTAACCAAGAGATTGTATACTTACAAGATTTCTTATAAATTAATCGTCAAAGTGGGCATTCAGTTTCTTGCGCACTCAGTAAGGAGTAAGCATTCATATGGTCGCCTGATGTTCGTGGACAGCTCTCTAAATGATGTATAATGCAGATAGATGACGAATATAGTTATTAACAAAATCGCTGCAAAATTTGATTAAAATAATCCTAATTAATTATAAAATATAATGCTAAATCCTATATATATATATATATAATTTTAAAATATGAATCTAAATTCCTTGATTTATTTAATTTACTCGGTCTAAGTAAATAGTATCTCAACTTAATCAGTACGTGAAAGGTCTTTGGATTTAGAGCTGAGAACTTTTGTTAAATCCGGATAAGAGTCTTTAGATTCTACGAAGAATATTCTGTAAGTGCGGATATCCATGCCACACTCAGAAGTCATGGTTATAGTATATTTCTCCACTTTATCATTTATTGGGATGGTGACAGGTAACATGAACGTTGCATTGGTGTGCTGAGCAAGCGTGACGGAATCGAACCGCGGTAGCAGAGTTCGTGACGTGATCCGGTACTTGGTCTTACTGCGAAGCATATGCTCCAACTCAGACATGTTCGTGCCTGTTTCTTCCAATAACATCGACAGGATGATCTTGCCTGTTTTCGTCTCTGTAAAGTATGATATGTTTACTGTAATGAATTATAATTAGCGACTATTATTAAATACAACAAAGATGGTTATTATGCGTATGGCCTATTTGCTGGTGAGCAATTATCGGAGCCTATAGTCGGTATCACTCGTGCGTAGCCGACATTATCTCATTATTCCTAGTAGGTAATAGGAATTAAATACTGGACGAGAGGTAAGGAATGGGAGAGGTATCTATGTAAGCAAGGAACATTTTTTTCGGAACGCTGGTCAATTTGCTAATTTGTACACACTTACACTGCTCAACATACATATTATATCAAGCCTAAGTAGACAAATCTTTTCAAAAATTGATTTGTGTCAAGGGTAAATTAAAATTTATGTTTCTAAGTTACTACGGTACTTACAGGTAGGTTATAATAAAAATGACTACACTTATGAACACGATAATGATGATATACATTAAGCTACAAAATACAAAACCGCCAACCTACCGATAAGTTGATCATATATGTTCAACATCGTTGGAGATACATTTTCAACTAAAGCGTATCGCAACGCTTTTAGCATAAGGTCATTGCAGTGTGGCAGTAGGAGAGCAGTGGTTCTGTAACACTCACAAGCCTCTCCGCAACTGCACGGATCCATCGGCCATGTATGAACTTTTGCTTGTAAAGTATCTATCGGTAAATCCCAACGAGGCTGAGTCGTTACTTTTATAAAAAACTGTCCAACTTCGCTTGTAAACCAAATCCATGAATTGCATACTTGAGTACTAAGGCAAATCAATTGTAAATATAATTTGTGCTCTTGAATATCTTGGCCGGTCTCGTTCGGAACGCCGCTTAGGCATATTTCTTTATCTATTAGGTTGAGACGACGTACGTAAAATCGTGGTTTTGAATAATCATCGAACTTCACTGGAGTACTAGGTTCAACGTCTGTGATATAAACACTAAAAATCATCGTAGTTGGAAAGGGTGAAGCCACCGTTACGTCCACTTTGTTTGGTCTGTATAAGGGACCGGTTACTTTACATTTCCTCTGTGGATTTAGTGTACTAATTTTCCCGTTCAGTATAAACATTATATATGTATCAAAAATTCGTGTTTTATTATATCCATGTACAAGAAGCAAGCATTCTTCATCATCAACAAAATTAGCAATATATCTCACGCTAAGAAACATTTTCTTCCCATTCTCCGATGACGTAACTTTTTCAACCACAAATGCATTTCGGTTATTATTAAGAGTTATGAAGGAGAATATCAAGGATTCTTGACTGGACGGACATATTGAAACATTACGGGTGGAACTCCTAAGAAGTGGCGGGTTCAATATTATTGTATCTTTAGGTGTAAACGTTGGTAACACGACGTACAGATGAATAGATAAAAATAACATTTGTAGGAAATTTGGCTCAAAAAAATCTTTGCTACAAAGAGGAAAAAATAATTTTAGTAAATTCATTGCGTCAATAATTAGACACGCGTTGTTGATAATATCACCTTCTCTGGTTTCGTCCTTTATTTCACAGAATATTGAAAAATGATTTCGTAAAAATGGACAGTATTTAATTATCGCTGATGCAAAAGCGATGCCGTCGGTGAGATCTGTAGTTATATTCCTAATTGACTTTACTGATATATCTTGCCCCAATAATGTGTCATGCTCTGATGCAATAACTGTATTATACCACTCAATTAAAATGTTGATAACGTTTCTGGGCTGGTCACTAACACACACGCATTCAAAAAAGCAGCTATCCATTATGAAAACTTTATAACTTTGTAAAATAAAGTCAATCCAGCTTTGCTTGTTTAGTCTATCATATAAATCGACATCCATTATTAGATTTCTTGATAATACAATATCGGCATTACACTTGGGAGTTACATGGTCTACATAAATTACGAACTGCTCATGACTTAACAGGTATTCTGGTTGTAATACCCAAAGATTGGCTCCTCGTGATAACAGCAGACGAATAATACCTCTGTACGTGTCATGAATTTCTTTAATGTATTTAAAGCTATCATCATAACCGTGTACTCTGAAAATAATATTTAAATTAAATTAGGGGAAGTGTATATTATCTTAAGAAATAAAGCGAGCTAATAAAGGATATTTACGATACTTTTCGCACGTATTTCATAAGAGGTCCCGCTATTCTTTTTATAAAGTTCAGATATGAAACATTCATTTTGCCTGTTTTAGCTCCACCTTGTGACGAAAGTGCTGAAGATATGACATGAAATGTATCTGGAATAACTGGATATAATTCTCTTCGAAAGCCTTGTTGAAACATCCATTTTTCTAAAAATTCGCAACAGTTTTCCATGTATTTATAAAGATCGGTTTGGGTACTTAAAGGATAATATGGATAAGGATTGTCTTCTGGTGATACAATGTTATTTGCATGTAATGTCAGTGGACAATAAGTGACGCAATAATGTACTTCAACGTCACAAGTAGAGCTATTCTCATGGTTAAAAATAAGCTTTAGATTCCCAGTGCAAGCAATTTCAGAATACAGTGTCAACTCCACGGTGATCACAGTGTACATTTTACAATTCTCTTCTTTTACTTCATAGTCAACAAATTTCGCAGAAATATGAGAGCTATCCTTTGAAATGCAAGAAAATGCATTTAAATCAGACTCCATTTCAAAATTAATTCTTATATTCTGCGTTATTTTAGTTCCAACATAACATGGAGGAAATATAACACTGTAAGTACTGGGAGTCATAGCAGGTGCATTCCTTGATCCAAAAAAAGTTAAATTGGAATACGGTATGGTCATGTTTATGTCCAAAAATAATATAGCCGTTGCTATAAAGGTACCTTGGCCTTTAGGGGTAAATTTTACAGTTAATTCTGCTTCTTGTTCACGATCTAGCTCAAATTTTATTTGACTTTCGTTTGTGTTCATTTCATGCTCTGATCGCATATTTAATGAAAAATGTGGTGCTAGTTTTCCTACGACAATAGTTATGTATAGGTAATATTTTGACACATTTGTAATTGTAAAATCTATAGAATTACTACCATGCGGTACGTATTCAAATTCAAAGTTATCCACTGAAAATGTTAGCCACGGCACGGTGATTACGCCCATTACACGACAGTAACTTATATCTTTGTTTATACTTTTTAGCTTCACTTTAAGGTTATTTTCGTAATATCTAAAATATATAAATAATTGTAAGGCACGCGAACGAAGAAAAATATTTATGGCAAAATAATTAAAAGGTTTTTACTTACTGTTCGTATTCACCAACATAATACTGAAGTTCTGTGGAAGTAGATTCAGATTCTACAGGAGGTCCAAGCAATCCATTGATTTTGAATGGAATATACATATCATATTCTCTTCGAAATATATCGAACACTTTAATGAAGACCGTTTTTGACTGTCCACTCTCAACAGTAAAATCGTATACTCTTTGTTTTTCATTTCCATTTGCAATGTAAACATTAAATATGTTGTCATCGCCTGTATCAAGAACCGTGACTTCGGTTTTCAGACCACTGGTATTTTGAAATACCACAGGCAAATATGTTATCATATAGCAAGGTATGCGAGGCATATAAATGTTCTTTGGTTGAATGACAATTTTGGGCTCAACTACGGCTCCACTTATAGGCAAAATTATCACTTCTTTATTATTTATCTTTATATAAACATCAAAATTAAATTCCAGAACATAAGGAATTTTTACTATGATATTAAAAGTCATTAACATTTTTGGACGGATGGTGCCACACATAGGTTCTATTCTGAGACCTGGGATTAAGGGTTCAACTACATAAAACAAGACTAACTCCCTGGAAGTATTCTCCAACTTGACTTTTTCGACAGTTTCCAAATTCAAGGGAATATCTTTGAATACGACTGATTGCTGCAAGAACTTTATAGAAACTTTCCGTGTTACTACACTTAGTTCTACTGGTATAGTTTCTGTAGTTAAAGATTCTGAAATAAGTTCTACTTCGTGTGTTTTTGTTTTAGTAGGTGTACAGATATACATAACGTCGCAAATTTTACAACTCCGCCCAGGTATGGAACCTGACATTGGCATAATTTCAAAAGGTGTTTCTGCTTGCATATCTGCCCATTTAAAATTGATGGTGTTGTTAAAATTATTATATATTCTCAACGGGGCAGATCTTATAAAAGTTTCCGTAGTTACCATACCGAACTTCAAGCTTTCATCCATAATTAATAAGACGGGGTTACCAACTTGCAGCGAATACGAGTGTTTAAGTTGATATTTATTATCTATAATATATTCGAACTTACCTTTGTAACTACCTGCAACGAGACCTAAACAATATATAGTTACCATATAGTCTGTTAATGGTTTTAGTTTAAGATATGCAGTAGTTAACTCGTTTTCAGTATATAAAATACACTCCTCTGGGCATAATCTGACACTAATGTTATATTGCGTACCATTTTTTATTGTAATTTCTTCTTTGCCGTGAGTTGATAAGGCGACGTTGCCAAAATTAATAACTGAGGGGTGAAACTGTATATCAATCAGGTCATAGATAGTTGCTTTTTGTTCTACGACTTTGCAAAAGTCTTTACCTGGTATTTTATTTAAGAGAAGCTCTGGGTCTGAATAGCATATGATATTACCAGTAGTGAATTTTTCTTTCACAATTTTATTCTCTTTCGTATAGTTACTTGTATACACACTTTTCAAGTATTTCGAAGCTATAGCTTTTCGTGCATTGTGTACTTCTAGTTCTTTATTTAAATAAGTATATTTAGGAAGTCGGTCGTATAATTTATGTAAAGATTCAACTTCTAACACTTTTCGTGGTTTATTGAGTGATATGTTAATTTTAGTGGTAATTGCGTAATTTATATAGTTAACATCTTTAGCCTTCTGTTTGTCCAGCTGGGCATCAAATTTGTGATGAGGATTTTTTATTCTAAATAATAAAGTATTTGGCACTTTTAAAGAATACGGTGTAATTGAAATCGCTAATCGTATTGAAGAGTTAGGATATATAGTAAAACTATTAGGGACGACATCAAACCCGCTTAGTCTTTCATAATGTATACTAGCAGCTAAACATTTAGACTGGTTTCGCATGCGAACATATACTGTCACCTTGGTATTAATAAACGTGTCTCCAAAATCGGCTATTTTAGGTTGATGCGTTATTTGACAATATTCATATTGACCGCTTATGTAAAATCGGCCAATTTCTGCATGCAGTTCGTTATGACAACACCTTTCTTCATCCACTTGTATGAGTCGTAAGTCGCAAACAAATCTGTTATCAAATTGCTTTTTCAACTTCGCTTTACTGATGCTTTCATTTTTAGGGTGATAAGTTATTTGTATCGTATGTTCATCTGTTTGTACTATAATAAATGCTCTATGAGACGCAGATACTTCGCGAGCTTCTTCGAATTTCTATTTGCAAACAAAATACCGATAAATGATGAATGAATTGTTACATAAAAACTAAGAATATCCAAAAAGAAAAAATACGTCACCAGTAAATGACCTTCATACAATGTTTTAAAATAAGCTGATTTATTAAGATCTACATCCAACTCGAGATTTTGTGTGATCGATAGTCCAACGAATGACGTTGGGAAGTCCACCAACTTGAATCTTTGGAAAACTTTGTCTGGGTCATAGCGATTACATTCAGACATTTTATATATTGAATACAAAGAACGATAGAAATATATAATGCTCAGTAAATTAACGTAAAATACGAATGTTGATAAACACGCCATGTCATGTCAAAAAATAATGAACCAGTGTTTACACGAAAAGAAGATAATCGAGAATAAAGTTTTTATTCAAGAATAATAACGCATTTTCAGAAAACACCTACGATTATCCTATTATTTATTATTAAGCATGTTAAAATAAAGAATCGATTTGATTCTACTTTAGTTCAGAATTTTCTTTCTTCACAGCGACTAGATGACTAGGAACGAATGCCCCCGCGAACGGGATAACGTGCTAGAATAATATTGTAGATGGATGTAAGTACCCGGGGTGTGTCGTACGACTCCAGCAAATTAGTTCGGGGCGGGGGAGCCGCACACGCCGCGCCTGCTCCACCCCGCTCGCCCCGGGGTTTATCAGATTCAGGGGGTAAAAAATGACTTCTCAATGGGAGGCAGGAGGGCGGCGCGGCGCGAGAGTGCGGCAGCGAGGGGCGGGCGTGGGCGGCGCCGCCACGTGACTCCGGCTTTCGGTTACGTCGCAAAGCCCGCTGCAACCGCTTCCTGCACAACAACGCGCTGGATCTGGAAGTATGCGCAGGTGTTGGGTCAAGTGTGGCGTTTACGTGACTTGTGCGGAATGGTAAACTGTGAAGTTGAAGCCGAATGTTTGCAGTGCGTGTGCCGGACGTAGTGACTCGTAGTGGTTTGATGGAAGCGGAATTCAGCGGCGTGGTGGAGTGTGAGAGGCGTGAGGACGCTCCCATGGATGCGACGCTCGATACTATGCATCCACTTGATCCGCCACCGCCAGATGTACTGCTGGCTTTGCTCGCTAGAAATAAATCTCTCGAAGGTAGATATCCAAAGATAAATCTAAAGCGCTGTTCGTATTTCGTATTAATGGCCATGCACCATTATAGTATATAATGTTGAAAAATTGCTTGAGAAGTTAACGATGTATGTGAATATACAATATATGTTCATGTTTCAATTATTATAACGATTTATACCTAATATGTTTAAATGCAACCTGAATCAATCCAACGAGCCTGACCTGAATTAATTCTTCTCTCCGTAAGAACATTAAAAACATGCAATTGAATTGTTATTATAGAGTAACAATAAAACAACTAATTTTAAAATATAATATTATTATCAACTAATAACAAAGTGCGGCTCCGTAGATTGTCGGATTCTGCACAAAAGAATTAGATTCTTAAAGTAGTTTAGACAAGATTATGATCTAATTCTACAAACTACTGTTCTAATGAATAGTTAAATATAAATAAGCCAATTGCAATCATAGATTGTAGGTATTAAGCGGTATTTTAAAACGTATGAAAGGTTTTATAGGACATTAATTTTCTATTATTAATTTATTGATATGCTTTTATAAAAGCTTTTTACTTTCATAATGGTAACAAATGTATAAGAATAATATAAACTGGGACGGACGGCGCGTGGCTCAGTTTTGTTGAAGGTTGAAGACACGCGTCGGCGTCGCGTCGGGGCGGTTCCATCCTATGGTTTTACGCTACGTACACTAACGCACACGCCATACGGCTTCAAATAATCAAGTTAAGTGCTCTTTACATGTACGTGCATAGGAGTGCCGATGAGCATTTTGATTCTAACACCAGACAAGGACTGACAGTCGTCCCTATTGTTCCGATAACACTGCTATTAGTAAATTGATGTAATTTAGGCTACACTTGTAACTTATTTTGTAAGATCTTTATCTATCTCAACCTTCACAAGTTATTGATCACGAACAAATAACTATTTATCAACAAACAATTTTTATATATTTTATATATTTAAATCTTGAGTCACGGTGTTTGTGGTCGCACTCGAAACGGCTCGACCGATTTTATTTATTTTTTTATATTTGGTAGGTATGAGAATATGTCGTAACGTATATTTTATACCGCTAGGTGATTAGGGTGTCCCTATCGAATGAATTTATACGGCAGTACAACGTTTGCCAGAGCAGCTAGTATTCGTATAATAACAATTGGTGTAGTAATAATTGCTATAAAACATCATAGAACAAATAACGAGGCTGAAGCTTGGTATACCAGAATAGGCAAAAATTGCAAATTAGGATATCAAGTCAAATATTGCAGAAATAATCATTAAAATTAGTGATGTTTTCTGTGCTAGGATAATTCACTACGTACCACGTGTTGACATTCATAAAATTGTAATTTACTATATGACAACACGGCCAACAATAATTAAATGCCACTGTCAATGCCAATTAATAAAGTAATGTAAAACGTTTCAGAATTTTCATCTGACTATATTTTACTGTCTTTAAAGGGATGCAAAAACAAAAGTAATTTATCTTAACTTACACTATCACAACCCACGTAAATATCATTGCGGATTGATCTGACAAATAAATATTTTATCCATAACCAGCTGAACCTACACGGGTTAAAATCGCTGATAGAGTTGGCCGACCTGTTTTAGTAAAGCTACCTGTATATAAATCAATATAAATTAATAATTATATATCATATTGTCTTACGTTTACGTGTTGTGAAGTGTAGTTATTGCTAAAGTGTAGTATGTAGTAACTAAACTTCAGAACATTGAGACAACTACTATCTTAGTCTCCCTGTGTACATGGCTGCTGTAAAACAACCGAAACGTCGGAAAAAGTGTAAACTTAAATATAAATAGTATTAATTATTTTTAATAGCTTAAATTGTTAGTAAAGTTCAATATTAATAGTGTTATAGATTAAAATTATGTAATAAAAGTGTTTTAAAATAAACAACGCGACAAAATCCGTAGTTCGTAGTTTAATTTCAATTATAAATCGATTATTTTTTATAGCTGTGCTATAGTCGTCAATAGCTGATCTATACAAATGTAATCCTTCGACTATTATAATTACAGGGTCAGGTAGGACAGCTTGTCGTGAATTATCTCAGCGCAAGTCGCGCTGCGCTCTGTGGGTTGCGAGCGGCGGCCATTGTTATATCATAACTAATCTCTCATGTACCATATTATTGCATTGGTATTATAGATAAAGTAAATATTGGGGTGAACAGCACAGCGTGCGAACTGTAGGTTATATTATTTTTGGGATTATTCTAATCTACAGACTTTTTTTTTAAATTGCAAAGTAATAATATGGTATAGAATATATATACTTTAGACTAGATAACAGATTTTAACTAGATTCTAACACGCGTTAAATTAGAGTGCATGCTTTTTATCTCACTTATATTATATTAATTCAATTTAGTCAGGTATTATTTGTCACACACCAAATTTGAAGGACTAGATGATTTTTATCCGAGTCCAATTCCGATTTTTAATTATTAAAAACTTGTATTAATAATGTTTATTGTAAGTATGTTTCATATAAGAGAATATTATTAATAAAACAATAAAAATCGAAATACAATAACACAGATTCATATTATTTTATACAATAATCTATTTAAATTATGTATTGAATAAGATTTTTTTTTAATATATTACACGAAAGAATTCACGATTATCCTACTTACTTGCAGTACCGAAGCGATGTAAAACTTCTGAAATAATTTGGTTAATTATTTCAGAATAGTAGTAAGTTGATTAATTGGGTTAATTTATGTTTGAAATGCTTATATTATCCAACTTATCAGCAAATCAAGTTTTTAGCGTTGAGTTATTGTGGTAAAAATCACCTGGTGGAGGCTGTGCTTCCAGCGGAAGATTGAGATAATGATCCTTGAGAGATACGGTTACTCTTGATAGCACTGGTTTTGCAAACGTTTATGGGGCACTACATATCGCATACGATCAGTTTGTATGCTTGATGCCATATTATTGATATATAAAACGTGTAAATCACCTATCGTAAAAGTTCTATCTTGTCCATCCAAAATGCATTGTATCTATATGTATACTCTCATATTTTATTTATTCTCTATCTTCATACCTATAGTTTTAAAATAAAATCACTCACTGCCAATGTTCGCGTAAAATACAGAGTATATTAGAAAATTTTGTCGAAATTTGCATGTATGATATGAGATAAAAATTATTATATACATAATGTTTTTCTAAAAGTTCCTATGTTTAACGCCCATTTAAATATACCTCACTCAATGCTGTCAGTCTAATATTAATTAACTGGTACTCGCTACTATACCATTAGGTATTGCTTGTACTGCTCAATCAACATTTATAAAATCTGATTATATTAATCATACCGTATTTCCAAAACATTTACGTTTCTAAATCTATACGAATATTATAAAGCTAAAGAGTTTGTTTGTTTGTTAGGTTGAACGCGCTAATCTCAGGAACTACTAGTTCGAATTGAAAACCTTTTTTAGTGTTGGATAGCCCATTTATCGAGGAAAGTTATAGGCTACATAACATCACGCTACGATCAATAGGAGTGCAGCATCAATAAAAAATGTTGCAATAATGGGACACATTCTCTTATGTGAAACAGACGCAGTTGCGCGGATCTGCTAGTATAATATAATACGTTGTGATAATTTTATTTATTAATTTAACAACTATCTAGATGACGTTTCAGGAGTGTGCACGATTCGATTACCTGGCCGGGCAGTGTTATTTGGATTTTTATGGATTTGTATGGAGTCTGGCCTACAAACTGTCCGGAAAAGGGCAACAGGCTAGCTCCATATTACGTTCGACCTAAACACTGGCGAAATAACTCATATTTACTACTACGCACTACTCCTTCTGGGATATAGACACAATGGTTTTAAAGTAACGATTATAAGTGTTATTTTTGTCCGTTGTTTCAATATCTGTAAAATCGCCACGATGCAGAAAGTATAGCAAGTGCGGCAGATGACTATAAAAATAAAGGAACTACATAGTTTTAATGATTACATTGAGAAGATGAAATATAATTTAAAAAAGAGTTGGTCCTTAATATTGTATAGATCTAAACTTTACAAAATCTAGAAGGTTTAATATCATAATTAACCCGAAAGTTATTAATACCTAACACATGTCATAAAAAATCTCACGATGTAAGTGCGATTGTTAACGAGGCAGCAATAAAACAAATTTTGGTAGAACATACATACATATAAAACAAAAACTCATTGTCTAATATATAAAGAAAAGCTTTTAAGGAAATACACAATAATTGTAACAATTCAAACAGTACGAGTGTCTTTCTCAAAACTGACTCAACACTTTTTATTCTATTAAAAAGTGTGAGAATATATCGTGGTAAATATTTACACAGTATTTTGGCTAAACGAGGGTAGGATGTGGAGATGTCGCCTATTATATTAACGCATTAAAACCGGAAGTGTGTCACGTGGCGGCGCGTGCGCATCGAATCGCCTCCTTCCGGTTTCCACCGCGGTCATTGTTCAGTGGGATATTCCTGGCCGAAATGATACCTGTACTTCATTTAATATAATATCTTAATGTGGCAAATTAATTAATTATGTATGCAATTCTGTCGTGGTTATTTTTTGTCTCTTAACAACTATAGAAACATTATTTTGAAAATCACTTGTTTTGTTCTTTTTTAAATATATATTCTGTTAAAATGCTCATTTGTACTTGAAGTATAAATAGGGATTGTAACACAATAATCAAATCAAAAAAAGGTCTATTGTTGATATTGTAAATAAAAGCACGTAAAACATTCAACGGGCTTAGATGAAACCTGGCATACAGATAGAGCTTGCTCTGGTTTAACGCTTAGGATACCTTTAATCCCGGTATGCGTTCCCGTGTGATTCACGTAGGTGAAGCCGTAAGAAGAAACTAGTAACGTAATAACGTACATAAGATCACATAGACACTGTGGGATCTGCACATAGATCTTACAGGTAAGATCTGCGCGTAGATCACACAGTTCATATAAGCAATCCGTTAGAACGTTACCACGCAGGTTGCAAGTGAGTGCCAAGCACCAGTTTTAATATTGTACTACTAATACATAGGTCGGTCATTCCTCAACATTATTCTATACAGATTTCACAAACAATAGAGATAGATCACCGCTATTTGAATCGCACCCATGATCGCACCCAGTAATTAATTCGTTTTGTTTAAATTGTTGAGTTTTGACTTAGTATTGAATTGAACTCTTATTGAATTGGGTGAATTAGTATCTGGGTTTTAGGTCTAATACTGATACTAAAAAAGTTTAATATTCTCAACATTCTCTTAATTTCCGCTTGAAATTTACTATTCTTTGGGACAGTCTGTATATACATTTACCTCCTTTTTATAATATCGCATTAGTTACTTTTAGTCTACGGTTTTCTTGTGATTTACTAGATCATTTTATTATGTAAATGCATAGTGTCTTCTGTTCTACTTAGAATATTTTATTTCCGTTTCCACAATCCTGCTATTATTTTACAAGTGAAAGTTTGCGAAGATGTTTATATGTTTTTTACTCAGTCACACGTTAGCCGTTGAATGAATTTGACCAAATCTTGGTACACGTATAGACGGTATCCTGGATATGATACGGTGCTTGTGATATCTCTGTATTCCGTTCCAGTGGGATAAAAAGTGTAATATTATTTCATCACTTTACTTCAGAACTTATTAGACAGATGGCGCTGTCCAAGATGCCACCATTTTTCTACGCGGACGCAACTGCGGGCTGTATATAATATACAATAAATATAATAACGTGAACACATATCGACCTTATAGCGTAATTCGGTACTTTCGATGAGTAAGCAATATTCAACAAACGAGAACTTAAGGTCTGGCTCCATGTAAATAATAAAGAAGAAAGAAGTAGAAAGTTTAGATAATTATATTCCGTAGCAATAAATTAGCTACGGGATGATCCAGCGTAGCAGTGTTAAGTTCGTGAAACAGGAGATGCTAGGTTTTGAGTGTGTTTCGAGAATTTATATAATTATTTGTCTTATAACTAAAGCTTTGAATATTTTTTTATAGCTTTGCATAAAGTTATTCAAATTTCATCAACAATTTTATTTAAATAATATTAAAGAGTATGTTCTAATGTAAGCAATAAGCATGCTAAAATGTAGGCTTCAGAAAATGTTTGGTAACATAAAAAAATTTGATAAATGTAAAAACAAGAAATACTAAATCACAAATTTAAGTTATTTTTGGCGTATTCTTATCGCAGAATTACGGCTAGTTTAGTGGGCAGAGGAATGGCGAAAAATATAGACTCGTAGTTTCCAACCTGATCAAGGATAGGTAATAATGTATACTTTCGTATAAAATGTTTTCTTCATGATTTACCACATAAAGATGCCTAAGTTAAAACCTTATGGTAGAAAAGCTGACATTGCCCGACTACAATAAGCTGATTCTATAATGTTGAATGTTTTCGATCTGGAATTCTGATTCTAAAAATATCTTAAAAAGGGCCACGTAGTCGGTGTCAGACAAAAAAATTATTTACAGTTGTATTTGTTTCTTTTTTCCGCCATTAATTTAGAAACGAAACATTGTCAGATCAAGTAGGTTAAAAACAAGATCATCGTACCATATCAGATGCTTATCGATGCTAATCTGAAATTTAGGTAAGTCACTAAAAATGTTATATGCTTGAGATTTCTGTAAAAAAATGAATTTGATTTTAATACTGCGTAAAATGCTGTCATCTGCAGGACGTAACCTAATCTTTTTCTCATATCTCTGTTAACAATAACCTACTTTTCTTTTATCCGGTTATTTGTTAATTCTCGCACTATGCAAATGAATGTTACGAGTTATATCATGTTGCATTACAGGCCCGTAACAATAAGATTAATTAATTGTGTTTGTGTAATCTTGATGTGAATATGTTTTTTGAAAACCTATTGTCTTTGGCCGCCGCCGGTGTGCCGCTACCATTATAAAGACGAAAATGAATCAAAAATGCAGACGCAGGCGTTGTGTTGAAATTGTTCAGAAACATAAATCTCCTACTCATAACTTTTTTCTAAGTATAGATCACAGAAGGTACCATACATCAGAGATAACATAATTGGCGTCTGAAATAATTCATAACAACAAAAGTTTATGGTGCGTAGTCTAGCAGGGGCCGGATCATCATCCGCTCGGCGGGGGGCGACATCTGTCGGGCTCGGGTCGCGACCCCTAGTCCGCTAGCCCTCACTTACCTTCACTCACCTGATTTATACCGTCTATGATTACTACGTGCCTACCGTTGGGAATTGGGATTCCATTTTTTGTATCGATTACTTTTTGGCTTCAAATCGACTACTGTAATCGGTATTTAATTTACAGATATCTACGTATCGTACCGCTATATTTTTGGAGCCTAGTACTGAAACACGTTGGTGATAACATTAAATTTTAAAGAAAGCTTTCGTTAAAATTAGCTTTCTTTTGCCTGTGTTAATTATTTACTTCTGCTATTACAAGAAATATTACTCAAATAACATTTTCGGTTTTCTAATTTAGTCGGTTTGTTTAAATCAGAAGCCATTGACATTCATCCACAGCCCCCTCAAGGCTACAAACCAACCAAAGTTCATATTTCATTTCTTGTCAAAACAAACATAAAAAATAGCAATCATATTTTTGTTTATTAAAAACCTCAATAGGACTTCAATTCACATAATATTGCTATGCACAAAAGACGAGCGGTGAAAAGTTATAATTTCCGCGGGTGATTTTTATAGAGGGCTCCTTTGATTACTCTCTACATAAAGGGCTTCGTGCACAAAGCTCGTAGTGATCAGCATTATCCCTTTGTTAGGGTTTTAATCAATCAGAGAAACGCTGCGCCCACTGTTCCCAATCCGAGGGCTTAGTGCTACATTCGATATCGGTTAAGACGATCAAATTATACCAACTTATAATCGAAAATCGAGTTTTGATTGAGGAACGTATTGATATCAAGTAGATTTTGACATCCGGACTAATATATAGGCGAAAAAAAAGGAAATGTAGCTATTTGTTACATTTTAGGTCTAAATCGCTTATCCGATGTTGGCGTCTTAATCTACATATGTATATCTACTAATAATATTATAAAGCGTAAAGATTTGTATATTTGTAATGAATAAACTCAAGAACGGACCATTTTCTTTCTCTCTATCTCTCTCCATTAAAAACAGACTTTATCCAGCATTACCTTGGGCATATAGCATCACGCTACGAGCCACGAGAACAGGACTGAATTATAAACATGGGTAAAATCGCGAAGGACGACTAGTTTGTTATAAAGATTACTAGAACAACTAGCATATTTATGCTATTAAATATCGCGAACGTAGTCCCAGATAACAATAAGTTTGTTATATGTGTGACACAACGTACGAAATACGACATTTCTATTCACAATGATGTGAGATAGATCCATGCAATTAGACCGTGTCGTCTGAATATTTCACAACAATATAAAACTGTATAACTGTCTAGGGAACTGAATTATATTAATAGAAACACTTTCGTAATTCAGACTTCTTTTTTTTTTTTGACTAGTTGGAGACATATTAAAAACAATGTATTATCAAGAATTTTCTCTTTTTAATTTGTATGGGTGGGCAATCCAACCTTAAATACAAAGGGGATAATAATCAGTGATTGCGTGGATAATTATTAGGTAGTCGACTGTTTGAGTCATTATAAATTAAAGTAGACCAATCAGAAATGAAAGGCGAAGTACAAATAGTAATTTGAATTGAGTACACGGAACGAAAAACAACCACTACGCCGAGCATCGTCGGTTTGATCTTCACACAAAATTTGTATCATCGACAAAGAGCTGTTCTGAGTCTAGGTGGACTTTGTATCAGTTGTTTGAATGATTGTAAAGTCCGTCGCGTCACGCGTCATCACAGGTTCCTATAACCCAGTTGCCTTTTCTAAAAGAAAAATAATTGTAATATAAGTATGTATGTATCTACTAATCAAAGTCAATCAACGCTGATAATGTGTCAAGTCTTAGCATACCAGACATAAATAAAATCTATTGTATCTGGCCACTGGAGTGCCGCTGCGACACAATAGGTAAACATAAATTATTAGATTAACCAAGCAATTATAATAATAAAATAGTGAATTCAATTTCAAGTTATGTAGCTTATTTGATAAAGGTTCCTGATATCTGCATAAGTGTAGGCTGTGTCCGTCACGCAACACATTTGTGCTGTCTCACAAAGTAGGTTAACCTGTATATTACGATGTCCATTTTGTAGTAATGTTGAATCATTTGATTTAAATCAAAATAACTAGATAAGCGGTAGCGCGCGGCAGAGATTCCAATAAAACCTGAAATTTCGCTTAAATTTGGACACCCCGACTGGGCAAATAATGCTTTAAAGAAGATCGCAATCAAGCAATTTTATGATGGGTTTCTATGGTAAGTAGAGTTTCCAAGCCTCTTGACAAGCTCGTGCGCTGTCAGAAGCGAAGTCAGTGTGATCCTCACCTTTGGTACGACAGCATATCGACTCTTTTTTTAATCGTTATGATGTAATTTTGTTAACGGTCGTAGACATTTGGCTTAGTTCGGTCTAGCTCTCTACTCTTATTAGTCATAATGCACATATGCTTTTTTTAGTCGATTATACCTACATTTTGTCGAAGACAAAACTACTCAGTTTTTAGCAATAACCTGCTTGTTAATTGGTTGGGGTTTTGGAGCGGACAGATATATTAAAGCAAAGATTATTTATGTTACGTAAATGATTTTTTTAATTGTTAATTTGTTGACAAAAAATGTAAAAGGGCGTAATAAGATGGCGACGTAATTTCTATAAAAGAAATACGATCATAAATCCATTGTTGTATAGATAATAAACCTGTTTTTAGTAAGTTAATAATAGTTATCTGCGCAATCAATGAAAGACAAAATTACATACACAATGCTTATCACACAGTAGGTAGGTTTTTCGTTTTAAAATGTTTTGCCGTTTCGAACCGTACACTAATCCTCTGACAGCGATATATGTATACATACTTTATAGGCACATTTACTTAACAGATAGCCCATAACATAGTTAGAAAGTCGCAGACACATAGTACGTAATACCCCAACGATAAACTTTTATGTGGGCCCGCCTTCGCGTTGTAAAGCAATTAATAAAGACTAACAATTTACCTGAATGGGACGGTAAAGAGAAAATTAAGGAGAATGCCGACCTCGGCTGCTCATTACGGCGCTGTATTAAAAGCATCCGCCCTTCTGCTTGAATATGCATTTTTACGAGCGGCAGGGCACAAGTCTCGTGCATGTTTGATGCGAACAATCTCGGCGCAGTCAGCGCTCTAACCTGCCACCTGCGACCGACCATGAAGGAGAGATGGTTACACGTGATACTTTTACACTGGCATTTATATATTTTACTATATAAATGCCAGTGTGGGTTGTGTCTCTAAATAATTTATATTGTAGGCTACCTAATTCAACTGACTGTAAGGTTATTTTGCGAACTCTACATGTTTATACAAATAGTGTGCAAATACAAAATAGTCTACTTAAATGTAAGTTATTCATATACCGCCTGGCTAGAATATAAGTTGAATTTAAATATTTTCTGTAACCTGAACAATGAAAGTTATACACGACAGTCATTGTGTAGGCTTATGTGTATTGCAGTAAGGCGGGGAGTAATGTGGGGGGGAAAAGTGGGGGTGGCTGAGGGTGTGCTGTAATCAAGAAGAGTACCCCCGTCCCCAGGCGCAGGCTGCGCCGTACTACCCCCTGCGCCCGCACGCCGCGCCGCCGCGCACCCCCGCGCCTCGCCCGTCTCGCGCCTCTCTAACCACCTCGAGGGCAATGCCTCAAACGTCTATTGACTTACCGTTCGGTAAAGAAATATTTTCACGTTTTCTTTGTTGATATGAAGTCAATACCCTCGGCCAGCATTTTTTTGGGATATTTAATCGGGATAAAAAAAAAATGTGTCGCAACTTTTCTTTCATACAACCCGCCGAGAAATGTTATAAGAAATAGAAATTCAACTTTACATTAAGTCAGCTCAAGCTTCCACTTCAAGTGTGGCAATGACAACAACTAATCATGATCGCAGAATACTATAACATCAAGCCATATGGAGTAGGTACCTATAATATTCGACTAATAGAAAATAATCACGGTTTATTTACCTATAAGTATTCAAAAATCTCGTTAGGGAACATGAAATGCTTTATAATATCCGACATTTGTGCCAACAATTGGAGTGTAATGCGCGGCTTTTGTAAAATAACAAAAGTTAACCTGTCGACTCGTCCAGCGGCAGAATGGAATGATTTTAGGGTTGCGAGGGAAGCAATGACAAGCCGAGGCCCGCAATGCACTCAATAAAACCAACCGTCATTGCACATAGCGAATAAAACTTTAAGCAAATATCGACCTTATTAAAAGGGTATAAGGTCGATTTATACGGAATGTTGAACAGGTTTTATTGTTTGAACTAAAGTCGCCATGTGTTTCTACTGCCGCATGGCGCGCTGACAGCACCATGCGATCATTATTATGCTTGCAGACATTGACTTACTGATTTATTTCAATAGACTTCAATTCACCGAGTGCCATGACAGTCCTTTCATTAATGGAGGAAAATGATTCAAAACAATGGATGGTTCAGTTAGGATATATTTTATAAAGTTTATGTGCATTCGATTAGGTTTGGTGATTTAACTTGAATGTCTAATTTGATGCATAAGCAGAAATGATTCTTTAACGGTACCCGGTAATCGTTTTGATAATCGGAAGCGTTTGCCTTTGAGTTGTAGTTATTTGATTGTGGTTGAAAAAACATCCGTCAGTATAGTGAATTAGTGATTTTCCAAAGAATTTATTACTTTAAGACGCTTGATACATTTTGGTATTCATCAAACCTATTCATGCCAGAGTCCAGACCCAAATAAAAAAATTCTTCATACGTTTGCTTATATCAAGTTTTGAACAATAACCCAGTAACATTATTTGCGCTTATAGCTAAGTTAAACCCAACCATAAAGTCGCAAATCGAGCGATTAAACGGTCTAATAGCTAATACCATTAAGTGATAAATGCAACGGGTCGCGTATGAATAATTCCACTGGATGGATACAATGTACGGCTTTCGCTAAACGGCTCCATATTTTCAAAATCCCCATGGAGCAATAATATTCAATGAGCTGCGTGAAATAGATTTATCGCTAAAGCGTTAGAGTGAGAGAGACGCGCAATGACGAGGGACATCGGATGGCAAATCCTGGAGATTAGCACGACGAGAGCGACATGTGGCCTCCCGGCACTTAGAACCCCCTCCCCGCTCGCACGAGCCCCTCACATACCCACACTACAAAGTACTACACACCTATGACACACTGCGTGTTAAATCCATGGCCATAAATATTTATGGAGACCATTAGGTAAACTTAATCGAAGACATCATTTATGTATCTACCACATGTTAACGCATACGCTGAAGTGTGATTTTATAAATATATATTTTTTTTTTTTATTATAAACAAAATTCACTAGACATGGTTTTATTCTCGTCTATTATGAGTTGTCTATGCGTAGTGCGGCTATGCTAAGTAAACCACTTATCACTAAAAATAGTGGTTTAATCTCAAAAGATCCATTTTTGCCAAGCACTACTAGGTATATGAAGTCATACTACACTTTGAACCATGTAAATATTCTAATGCATTTTAATCGAGTCATACTATCGAAGAAGCGTAACTGCTATTCGACATTTGATATAGAAACCCAAAAACACGGGCAACTTGCGCTATCTGTCATGCTAGAGTTCTGTGGAGAATTTTCAACATGCGTTGCGAGATTCTAAACGATACACAATATTGAATACTATAGTTACAATATATGCATAAGATATTTGAGATCTATATCGTTGATCATATTCAAATAATATTTATGTTGCTTGCTTAAACTGTTTGAAAGCTAAATTGACGTAATATCAATATCCTTATCGAAATCGAAATCGGCTAATGTTTCTTGTGTGTGTTTTCTTTTTTACGGCTTTACTGAACATCAGTAAACTTGCATACAACACAGTCAAAAGATTATACGGATTAACATGCGGGTAATTTGCAAATGGATGTATAACAACTATTGAATCCGTTTGAATGTAACATTTGTCATTGACGTGTAGTTTACAAAAGGGTGGCTACAATAGGTGCTCAAAGGCTAGTGTCCACTTGTGTTGCGATCAGATCTGTGTCGGTGTGATATGGTCTAAGGTCGGTGCGGGTCACTTGAGCGGGTCTATTGGGCCCTACCGGAGCGGAACGAGCGACGATGACGCCATATGTTGAGCGCATTACCACTCGCCTGCTAACTCCGCACCCCTTCAAGATTGATGACGAATCTCTCGCTGTGTATTCAAAAGTATTGGGGCATATAAATGTTATGTGATCACTTAGTCTAATAGCTTGCGAAATTTTATTAGAAAATTATAATATGTTGTGAATTATATTACGCTTATACAAGTGGCATTTATTATATATATAACTTATCTAAAGCTGCAATGAACTAATAATATTCGAATAGACCTATGTCTGTTCCAGTAGATAAGAAAATGCTTTCTACAGTCAGCAACATAAGACGATACACACGTGCAAGATTTCGATATCCCTATCTTTCAAAATTATGACAAAATGTTAGACATTTATTGCAGTACTTAATAGGTAAAAGATAGTTAATATAAACATAAAATAGATGGACTGTTCAGCTACTTATCTTGCAGATTGTACCACAATAGTATTGCTGTAACAATGGCTATCAAATAGACATCTCTCTTTACTCAACCTGAGGCTTTATTGCGAACTCGGCTTACGGCGCTGTTCTATCTGTATTGTGGTACACAGGTACGTATTGCTAAGCTGTTGATTAACGATCAAACAGTCCCGTTCCATGGTTGAATCTAGTGTTGAAAGTAATCCTGTATTTTTAGGCATGTTTTGAAATTAAACTACTTTTCGAGTCAAGTCAAAGCCAGAAATCGTTTATGTATTTAAGTCAAAAAGTAAAACGTATGAACAACAAAGTTTATGAGTAAGTGACTTTAGTATTTGTTTATATTACACACGTGGGCTCTCCCCGGGATCATGGCTGTTGAAAAACAGTCGAAACGTCGGAAAAAGTATAAAATATAATTATTTAAAAAAAAATGAAATAGTTTAAACCTGCGATATAATTCAGTTTAAAAGTCTAACGTTTGCTTAAACGTTAGACAATATTATTTATTGACATGTCATAAATATGTTGAGTCCATTTTGGATAAATTAACGAGATGACATCCATCTTCTATACTAACATTATAAAGAGAAAAGATTTGTTTGTAATCGAATATCTTTGAAACTATAGAACGGGTTTTAATATATTTTTGTTTATTAACCTATTTAATTTGAAGTAACATACGCTATAACATCACGCTACGAACCACGGGAGCGGAGCAGTAATCATCAGTATGGGAGACAGCTTGTGTTATATGTAGTCCGTATAAAGTGACTTAAGAATATGTGAGATCGCAATCGCAATTTTACTTGAAACATCACATTTTCACCAGCTAACTTAAGGTGGTCACACAAGCACTCGTTAAATTATTCCCACCGAGACGCAATCACAAACGAGATCGTTGTCAGGTCATTGAACCCCACTTGGTTTTCACTTCACTTCATTAAATTAATCGCACTGAGCAAATTCTCTTACTCGCCCATTAAATATTAAAAGACATTAGATATTTGTGGACTTTTTCTTCTAGCTGTGAATCGAATAGAGAATTCTAAGAAGAGCAATAAGATTTTATAAATGTGCAGAAAGGTGTTTGTCTACAGCAGTATTTCTTTAAATATGTATTATGTTTTTAAACTGTCTCGGTGGCGCAAAAGGCCTGGATGCGATTGCTATACATGAGGTCTCGAGTTCGGTTCTCAGCTGGGCAATGTTAATGGGTTTATCTGTCAGTTCTATTCTGTCTTTATATTCTGTCGGTATATTCTGTCTCATTAACAGCACGTACTTTGGAACTGTGCCCGGAAGACGACAATTGATCGCGGAAATTAAAACCAAAGTTGGCAAAATGTAGATGTTACACACTTCTGTCTATCCTTTCGGATATAGGCGTGACACTATGTATGTATGTATGTTTATATAATGGTTATGATTTATCACCTTCTTATACTTTTACAAAGCTATTTTCCAGTACTTGTACATACCTCGTTAAAACATTGATATGATTTATGAGTATGTATACTGTTAAAGGAAAATGCATATACAGAAATAAACTGGGATGATAGATGATAGAGGGACATTCTCAAATGCAAATACAGTAACACTCATAGCCTAGATTTGTGGTATCTGGACTCGATTACAGTTGTTATTGATACAGAACAGTAACTGATGAATGATTAGTTACAAATTACAATACTGTTAATAATATAGTATACAACATACTACTAAATATATGGTCGTATATAATATGGTCTTACATGAATGTTATAAATTAACTACTGTAAACGGTTTTTATCGCAGTTTATTTAAAACACAACTTTTGAATGATTTAAGACTATTAAACTGTTTACATTTACACTGTCCCCGACCGCGACGTTTCGGTGGCTTTTCAGCAGCCACAATCATGGCGAGGTAATATACCCGTACATGCATATTTCTGCATGCTGCCATTTTTTTCGTAATAACGATACAAAATTATACATAATTCTCGTTCACTATTAGCCTCGAGTCTCGACCTGGTCTGTAGCTAAAGCGAATTATACGCATATATCAGGCTGAAACACACTGGTAGAATACCTGACGAATAATGTATCACCGTACTTTACAATTGTTTGATAGTATTATAGCAGATAAATTAAAGCATTGAACTTTTGACAAAATTTTGTTTCTTTTATTTTAACGTAGTATTATTTTGGTTCAATAATATTTTCAAATTATGATTTATAGATATGATTATTATGTTACTTTTTACAATTTCAGTGAGTCAGTAGTATGTCTCATAGATTTCAGATCAGTTTCTATGTTTTATCGCAGTTATAAATCGTCACTCTGGTGCATTAGTAGCCTGAAGCGTTTTCTTAGTTTGAAGTAAGTACTTATTGACATACTATTGTAGTTTTTTACTAATAAGGTAGCAAACAATTTTGCGGTCCATTGATAGTAATCCGTTGTTGCAGCTTATGGTTGTTTAAAACTCGCGCATTATCGTGTGTGTAAACCACTACTGACAGCACAGCGCTTTTTTGACAAGTACTTATATGCTGAAAATAATGATATTTCCTTACAATTTTCCGTTAGGAGAAAGTGTGGCTATAGTTCGAATGGCTTAGATTTGTACAGTGTTTTAAAATGGAGCAGAAACGCTTTTGAATGTTACGACTTATAATGTTGCTCTTCTTCATATTTTTAAGCCAAAGTCACTAACAGTTTTCACATTTTCATTGACATTACTAAAGTCTATAGGCGTTAGGCTTGAGTGGCAATGGCTGAGACAACACTATAATAATATTCTACCAATAATATTCTACCACATACACACAACACCGTCTAGCCCAAACTAAGCAGAGCTTGTACTATGGGTACTAGACAATGGATAAACATACAAATATACTTTTTTTTTGTAAATACGTACATATTATACATAGAAACACCCAGACCAAGACAAACATCCATATTCATGCACACAAATGTTTGACTTGTGCGGGAATCGAACCCGCGACCTCAGGCGTGGCAGTTGGTTACCGCAGATGAAAGTATAGCATGGTTTAATAAAAACACAACACTGCCTTTAGTATATACTTCGTGATACTACGTTATATTTGAGTCGCGTTTTATAGCAAATTAGATTACTATGTATGTATATCTTTGTTTCTGGTAATAGCAATACTCATAAGATACAACATAAATATATAATTAAAACACATCAAACTAATCATAAATATAAAATTAATACACGTCAAACAAAACTCGTAATGTTTTGTAATCATAATAATTTATTTTGTTGTCACTATGATCATTAGTCATAATACGTGATAACTTTAATTATGTACCTATTTTAATGGTTTAGAGCCGTAACTGTTCAATAATACAGTTATGCCGCATTGCTAGTTTTAGACGATATCCATCGTACCTATACTATCTGTGTATTCAATGTTATTAGAATTTACATAACGTACTTACATATTATTACAGTGTATATTCTCGTGGGAAGGTTAGATACACCTATATCGGCTAGGCTTCACCTAATAGCTAGTGTGGCTATTGCCACCTAGCGGACACATTTCTACACTCCATTCTGATACTGAGAATATCTCGACAGAAGAGTCCAATAAAACTTTGTTAAAAAGGTCTATAGATTAACACGTATAAAATAAATACTACCATTACTAGATTAATTTTATTTAAATATATTTTAATAGATATATTCAACGCACATGCTAGAATTGTGTATTAGATATAAAGAGTTTAGAAACCATTTTGATATGATTGGGAATCGTAATGTTATGCTTTTACAAATATATTTTTTGCTTACTGTGGCCTACTACTTTGTATGATGAGGCTATGACATGAAATAATGAACAATTAAAAAGCATCTGGCATTGTATTGTCATTTCAGCCGAATTTAGTCACCATTTAGAACATAAAATCATCTTACGTAGCTATAGTTTCGTAGACAAATAAGGTATGGAAGCTAGGAACTGCCTTCAGATTAAGAAGCTTGAATTTATTATTCCAATTAGGTATTAAACAATAATAAGTCTTTATTAATAGATATATATTATTAAAGCAGGGTAGACGACCATTTTTAATGAGATTATGCGTTATGGAATAAAAAGAATAACAAAAGTACACAACAAACAAAACAGTAAGTACAAAAGAAATTGTATTCATTAAACTGTTTTAAGTTATTTCTTGATTGACGTCACCGCCGTGACGCATACATTACCTAGTTAAAGTTAAAACAAAGGTTAACAATCAACTCAATTTAACTGTGAGTAATATGAGGTAAATTCCCAGCAATAAACAATAGTCAATATCTTTATATACCTATACAACTATTAATCCAGCCCATAACGCAGTAACATAATATACACGGATGGATCCAAAACAAAATCAGGAACAGGAGTCGGAGTCTTCTCCCACGACCTAAACATCAATTACTCAACAACCCTGGGAAACCTCAACACTATCTTCCAGGCAGAATGTGTTGGAATCACCCGGGCTGCAACAGCGGTTACATCAAGGGGTATAAGCGATAAGACGATACGCATTATCTCGGATAGTGCCGCGGTATTACAAGCTCTGAAAAGCAACTGCTTTAACAGTGGACTCATCCTGGAGTGTCACCGTGAGCTGCAAAGAATTGCAACGACAAATCGGGTAACGTTGCAATGGATACGCGGCCACAGCAACTCTACTGGCAATGACGCTGCAGACCAACTGGCAAAGAGAGGATCGAGCATTAAAATGGTAGGACCCGAACCAATTGCCCCGATACCCTTCTGCCAACTCAAAACATGGTTATGTGACAGAACCACGAAACTACATGAAAAGCAATGGGCAGAAACAAAGGAATGTAGACAGACAAAGGAAGCCCTTCCCTCCTTAGACATACATCTGTCACGCAAACTGCTACGTTCTTTAAGGAAAAACCTGCGTCATCTAGTGGGTATAATAACAGGTCACTGCTCACTCAACAAACACCTATTTAACATCGGCATCACTGACAGCCCTTTATGTAGAGGCTGCATGGAGACCGAGGAAACACCGGCTCACGTGCTTCTGCATTGCAAAAGCGTGAGCAACCAACGGGCGAAACTACTAAACAGTCCAGAAACGATGAAGGAAGTACTGTGCAACACCGGTCCCCTATTGTCTTTCTGGACTGAGCTGGGGTGGTATGAGTGACCGAACAACTTTTCGCGTCGATCACTTACGCACAATGGCCCAATTGTGTGGCTAAGTGCGGATAACACACGTCCAACTAACTAACTAACTAACGCAGTAACAAACAACATGTAAAGTACAAATATATTCGCAAACTTGACACGTCGTTCAAATAAATACATACATAAGTGACTCCCCAAATACATAAAGTTTTCTTTACAAAAATGTTCACTACAAACATTTTCCTTTCTCACAAACGATAAAAAACAGTGAGAGCATGTCATTCGTTTTGTAGGGTCGTTTTCACCCTTGTTATACCACCAAAACACTTGGCACAAAAAGTGTAATGGAGTTTAGTAATGACCCTCTCTGCGAGAGAGCAAACACAAACTGCGCACTACCCGCTGAGAGATGCTGCTCCGTACACAGCGCCCGCTGTTGTTTGCCGCTTGTTTTATGTGAATTATCAACAACCACTTTCCTACCGATCCTCATTCAATTTGACACATGCCTATCGTTCGTTAAACTTCTCTAATATCTCTTCGTCTAGTTGTTAACTTTTGTTTAGAATCAGGATAAATATGTACCTATGTGTGGCTGCTTTATGAGACAGCGGTCAATTCAGATTTCGTATTGCTCAGTTGCATAAATAAGTCATTATTTATTAAATAAGTGGTGACAGTACTTTAACTTTCTTCTCATAGTTTATTCAAGCTATAAATGGTATAGAAGGCCGGTTGGTGTCGTACCGTCGTAGTATCACTGTTTACTACAACTTGTTCTAAAGTGTTAGCGCGTTCATCTCATCTTCTTGTTTATCTCATCTTATACTAGATGACCGTTCATATTACATCTCGCCATAATCTAATCCTGTCACACTGACATAATCTAGTCATACATTATGAAGGCATCAAGCGCAGTAAGTTACATAACAAACATAATTACACCTGATATACATACCTATTATTTTATTAATACCTATTGATTAATACCTAGTAGGTGTGCTACTGTTGCTATAAGGTGTTTAAATAATTCCACGCAGAAGCAAACAGAAAATTACGTTAGAATATATATATATAAATAACTATCGCAATGTTATGTTGCAATCTAATTAATTGCAATCCTAGGATTGCTTTTGTTTTATTGTATGAAAAACCAGAAATTAAATACATAATATATACTTATCTCTTCCATTAGACGTCACAGATTCTTGCGGATAAAATAAAAACAATTACACTATTGTGTGTGTGACATATGAATCAAATGTAACACTAATGTGCGCATGGGGTCGGTCAGACCCTCTCGTCAATTATCACGCGGGGATCTCCATTGTCGGGTGAAAACGATACTTGTGAGAGATTGCTTTATTGTTTTTTCTCGCGGCTAAAAAGTTGCCACGTGCCAAGGTTTTGATAAGGATGTTTATACCGAGTCGATAGCTTTTGTAATAATTTTAACAAAAATATGATTCAAGAGTAATGTTTTATAATTTCTTTTAAAATTAATAACAATCTATTTAGACCTAAGGGTCAATCACAAAAAGAGATAATAGTCAAAAGTTTCTATCTTTTAGGTTTAGGCATTTCTAGTCTTGCCATGACTGCGTATCGCGTAGTCCTGAGCTTGTTTTCTATATTGAAATTAAACTAAAACTGTTACACTACTGCTACTTTACTGAAAAGCAACCGAAACGTCGGGGAAAGTGTAAATTTAAATATAAATAGTTTTAATAATTTTATTAGCGTATAAATTAGTAAAATTCAATAGTAGTAGTAGTAGTGTAACAGCTTTCAAAATTATGTAATAGGTACAGTGTTAAATAAAGAACGCGATAAAATCCGTATATAGTAGTTTAATTTCAATGAACAGCATTCGCGTAAACAGAAGACAATATTGTTTTCTATAGTCTGGAGATTAAGAGACCGAGGTATTTTTGAAAGGATATTCTTAGGACGGCTACGGACTCAATGCTACTAGCATGCTATGTTGCATAGCTATGTTCGGTAGTACGGTGGCACGCAAGGTGATTCTGTTAACTCTACAACAACGCTTTGTTTAAGTGTTTACATAATATGGAACTACATAAGACGTTTTAATCAGCAAAAAGCTATTGCTGTGTCATTACAAAGTAACTGCTTTTTTGCTAGTTATATCATATAACGCCTTTTTGTTAATTACGTCGTATGTGAATTATATTATCATTACGATATAATGCTTTGATTTTCCTGGAAAGGGGAGTCCATTATATATTTGCCGGGTTACTAGGGATATACATTCCGTGTTCTACTTGATCTAATAAAATAGTGAACAGGTGCGTGGTTGTGCGTGTTGCGAATGTATCCGAACACGGCGCGGGAAACGGATTGTTCTCCAAATTCAATTACGACTCCACCGCAAACCAACTTCTCCGCTTTGATTCAACAATAAACTACACTAAATCAAGCTGGATCCAACCGTGCGAAAGTTCATTGTTTTCACGTATAACCACGCACATTTTTCTTTTACACTTAATGTGGTGGAACGTTATGACGTGAACGTGTGTTATGTAGTGCTTTGTACTTTGTTTTTTCTCGCTATTATGAGGCGACGCAAACTAAACTAAATTGGGAACGTTTTTATAAAATTGAAAATATTTTAAGCAGCGGTACTCTAGTTGGGGTTGGGCTTAAGTCTAACACAGCTTCCATCTGACTTTTCGAAAGTGCGACTGAAGTAATGAAATATCGCTCGCTTTAACGGTGTATGACTAAATCAGTCAAATAGCAGGGTACTGCTTAATGCAATAAATGATGTGTCTCGAACCACTTTTGGCTGGCGGGGACTATGATTTAATTCTTCTCTTTTCTGGGAGAAAGCACGCTCTGACGTATACATATATAGGTCTGATATTAAAAAAATTAAATGTTTGTGTCTTTTCATATCATATAAAATGTACATTTATTGTACACCCCACAATAATCAGTTATGTTATGTCAGTTAAAAAGAAAGACGAAGAAGATGTTGTCAGAATTTAAAAATGAAAGATATGTTTCAGGGTTGAACCGTACTGAAAGCACTTTCAGCATTATGAGCAAGCTGTTGATTGAATTTCACACAGAACGATAATTAAATTTGACGCAATGCTAGTTATCTTTATCTTTATAAAGATGACTATTCACGTAAACTGTTGTTATTATTTGTTATTATCTTTCTTCTAAGGCATAACATATCTTTAACAAAGCGGTTGCTACATCAGCGACAGGAGCGCTCATAAGAAAGTTACTTAAACATAGGTCATTCATCGTTCATGAATATCAGCATAGATATAAAGCGAGCGTCGCGTAGATTTACATTAAAATACAGTTACTTATCAAATTTTTTGTCCCAAAGGTCTAATAGACAATCGGAAAGGTACGTATTTAAAATAATCAACATATTCCGTAGATGCGTTTTAATACAACTCCATTGCTTACTTTTGTAAATACGAATATCTTTTGTAAATATAATTTAACTTAACGTAATTAAAAAATAAAGAGCTTAATATTTAATAGCAAAGCCATAAAGTGGTTGAACGACTTTTGGCAATTAAGTAATGGAATCGTCTGTCGAGGCGATCGATGGATGAGCACATTTGATGCGATATAACACGTACGAGGGCTTGGTAAAATATTGTCGTATGTATATTTAGTGTACATGGACATTATCGATGAGTTTGTTTGGTAGAATTTGTCACAGTTCATTATGTTATAGTTTGACATAATTTAATATCTACTATTTAATAGCTACTATCATTAAACTGTAAAGAAGCTATGTAGTTTCTCTTCCTTGAGGACGTATAAAACAAATTTACCTACTCAGGTCTTTAAAAATGTATTTTTGTGCTTTTTTCATAGTTTAGTAGCTTTGGTAATAATTGGTGATCTAAGCCACGTTTTATTAAACCCCTTTAGTAGATTCGTAATTAGCAAGGGTTTTTTTTTTAAACTAAATATACACGTAGGCAGTAGTTTATTTTCCAAATAATACAAACTTAGAAACGGATTCGAAGTTGTTAATCAATCGTACATTATTTTTATATTTTGAAGCTATATTGATGTCATGCGATCATTTATAACGACATGTCAAAGTAAACAAAAAAATTAACATTACGTATTATTTGAACATTTACTTAATTGTGTCTATAATATTGTCTTCTGTTTACGCGAATGTTATTCATTGAAATTAAACTACTATATACGGATTTTATCGCGTTGTTTATTTATCACTGTCTTACAAAATTTAATTTTCTTTAAAAATTATTTAAACTATTAAATCTATTTATTTTTGGTTTACACTTTCCCCGACGTTTCGGGTGCTTTTCAGCCAAAAATAAATAGATTTAATAGTTTAAATAATTTTATTAGCTTATAAATTAGTAAAATAAAATCAATAGTAGTAGTAGTGTAATATTTTCAAAAATTTTGTAAGACAGTGATAAATAAACAACGCGATAAAATCCGTATATAGTAGTTTAATTTCAATGAATAATTGTGTCTACATCAATTTGACGTATCGATGTAATTTAATTGATGTAAAATTTGGCGTTTAAGCGTAGGTACCTACACGGCGAGTAAATCTATCACCACCGCTGAATTGTTTTTACATCTAGGTATAAAAACACTACGACTAGACAACTAAGACGATTATGTAAATATTAACTTTCGTGTGCCGTTTAAACCTATGCCACTTATTGCTGCTGTGGCAAGGCAACTCACAAACCGCACATTAATTGCAGCGTTTCTAAAATGCCAACTTTTGAAGATCAACAGAAACTACAGATAGGTATAATAAAAATCCTATAACAGCACTGACCTCTATAGTACTAGCTTGTTATTAGAGGTCAGTGTATATAAGTAACATTATGTTTTATTCTGACGTAGAAGTCTCAAGAAATTATTATGATTATACAAAAATTATTGTGAGTTTGTGACAGCTTATTCTTTAAAGATTCATGTTTTATCCTTTTTACAAATATCCCCCTCCGTTACGGGGAGGAAGTACGTCACAATATCCGTACAGCACTCTACGCTCGGTACCAAGGGAGGCTCTCTATTTGTTTTTATTACAATAAGTGCCAATCATAGCTCCTTAGTGCCGAGTTGCTGACAAAGTACAGCTACTGCGATTATTTGGATCAATAACGAATCTGATGTTTAATTTATTAAGTAATATGAATATAATTGTTGCCTATTAGTGTACGGTAACCAGATCGGCCAAACAGTTATTTGATTTTCCTGTCAAGAAGTTCTCAGTAGCAGCTTGTTGTCTGGAACTAAGGGACTCAAAACCATAGCTGGTGAAATGTGGATCTATAACACCTCTGTCTGCCCTCTCCGGGATATATACTTTGTATGTATCTTTATTATGAGTTAGATCGTGTTTCTTATTCGTAAGTGCTTACTATTACTTACATATTAATTTGTTAGGCACAGTGACAATTGATTGATACCATGATCATAATTTAATGTTGTCTGTTATTTTCCACTGACCACAGAAACAATTATGTGGCTAATAATGTGCGACTTGTAATATTCCGTTTTCTATGTGTATCCCCTAGGCCTAAACGTTAGCTTGAAACGAAACCGTATCGTTTTAGTAATACGTAGACCATCCGACTGAAATATCTAAAAATGTAAGCTTTGTTTTAGTTTTATAAAATACTACTCTTAAAACAAGAACATTATTAGTTAGAAACATCGTAAAACTGAACACTGAAATGATGACGTTGAAGTCGCGTTCGTTGTAGCTCTGGCAGTGATCGTATATGACATGCACGTAATATGTAAAAGTATATGACTGCCACTGTACGCGCCGCGTGTTGTAGGTTCAAACCCCACACGGGACAAAAAATTGTGTGGTCCACAAATGGTTCATTCGAGTCTAAGTGTTCTATGTGTCCGTTATTGGATTGTTTGTAAAGTCCCCCGCGTTATAGGAATTATTCCTAGGGACGGCAGAAATAGTCGCACAACACATAATGATCGTCACCGTTCAAGGCATTGTAATCAAATCAGTTTGAGTTCCGATTTTGCATAACACTCATTCACTGTAGTAACTAATTAATAATATTACTTAGTTAATTCTACTACTACTAGTTACTGTAACTATCTGTCATATTAATTCAATATGACAGACAGTTACAGTTTACTGCAAAACCAGCATACCTCATACAGAAATACCCAGAAAACCGTTCAAGTTCCATATTAAAATTATTTATTTTACATTTCCGTAATAACAGTAGTAGTATATATGTATATTATTTATACCATACATTTGTTAGTTTTGGCTATATTTTGTAGTACAGTCAGCAAAATAAGTAGCTGAACATGTAAATTAATTTTATGATTGCCATATACTTTATATTATTTTGTAGTTTTATACTGTGATTACTAACCAACATTCATATGAACTAATATTCGTTATCATTTTGACTTATGATGCTGACTGTACTAGCTATAGTTGTTATGAGGAACAGGACTTCTAACAAAGAATAATTTGTTCAAGGATATTACTGGAACGGTTATTTGATTGGATACGTGACCAATGGTCCACAGTTTCGATTTCCTTATTCACCACTGTACATTTTACGAGTATTATAAAATTATATTCTATTCGTTTATGACTTAATTTATAAATAACATGAGTATACAATTTTAAACGTAGTTTTAACGCAAGTGGCAGATCAAATTAATAGCGTGTCAAATTATTGAAAATATTAAGCGAATCATGGTTATAACATTTGATATGGTTTACTTTGGGATCTTGTTCACACTGTTCTTAACTTGATTTAGAACAAGAACGGGCAGAGAAATCCGAGGCGGCGATAGACCGGTAGATATGGCATTGGTCTTCTTAACGCGAGGACTTGGATTCGAATCCCATTACACCACTGATGAGAACCTCCTCCTAAATCTAGAATTCTAGCGTAGATGGAGGCGTTAACATAAATTCTAGTAAATCGTAAAATTAAGTTTGTTGTTTTTTATTAGTAGGTCAAAGGCAAAGATAAACATTTCTATATCTATGAAAATGTGTGTAATATTTTTGGACACGTCAAATATTAGGTATAGGTACATAGGAAATTAAAAAAGATTCTATCTATTGACACATGATTAACTGCAAGGATGGCATACCTAGCGGTTTAGATGGTCGCCTCTCCACAACCTCTGCGCCGACAGACAACATTTGTATGATCCATAAATGGTTGTTCCTAGTCTGGATGTCCTTTTGTCCGTTGTTTGAATGTTTCTTAAGTCTAATAATTATTCCTAGTGCCTATTTGGAGTTGCCTACTTTATTTAAAAAGGAAATAAAAAGTAATTGCAACTGGATCAATGGCCTATTGAGCATATAGACATACCTTCAATCATATATTTGCCAAGCACTAACTTGCATAAAAAAACCCATCGAGCCACAGCGGCACACACGGGTTTTTGATCATATCTGGCAATCCACGAAATGACATGAATGCAAATGAAACGCCATCCTATTATTGTGCTATTAGGCACATCAACATGAAGCAATAAATTACAAGTGCATATTTTATGAGAGGAAGGTCATGTTCGAAGAAAATATATTTAATAAATAGGAATGAGGAAAATATTATTAAACATTTGGAGCTGTTGAACGCGGATATCAATTATCAAATGTGTACATTCATTGTCATAAAGAAAAAGTGCTAGATGTAGGTACTTACTGAATGACTAACAGATCTATCGCGTACCGACAATCGTTTACGTGTCAAACGAATAATTTTATGTTGATATCCGTATTTTAATTATCTTTTTGATGCGTTGTTATTTGTATACCTAAAAGTATCAAGATATTGCTGATGCATTTGCCAAACACAAAGATTTAACAGACACAATCGTCTCGCAGCGTCTCTGCGCATAATGTATCCCGGTTGTGTAATGTTAATTAGATAATTAGAACTTATATATCCACTATCTCCGGTATACACGTCATTAATATACGCATCCATAGAAAATGTTATACTTACGGCCCACAATTCTACCAACTGGCAATTTCATTACATACAACTTTATTTGATTACATAATAATAATTTATAATGTCTTATAATAAACCGAAAATTAGACCACATCACACATAAAAAAATGGTTATGACATAAAATGGTAGAAACGACGCAAAATTATAATAATAATATGTACTGTTTCAATACATGTATATTCAATAAGAGCGCGAGATTCGACACTTAATAAAAATTCAATAAATTATTTATTATTATATATTTTTACTTAATCAAGTTAGAAAATAAGCATACGGTACGCAGGCATACTCATGCTTTGCCAACCTCTTTAAATAGAAAAAAAAATATTGTTATTACTTATTATTCCTATTTAAACAACAACAACAGTTGCAACAGTGCCAGCATAAGAGACATAGCTAACTGATTTTCTGATAACAGCTCCAAGATGAAGGTGAAGGACAGACTGATTTGTCCTGTTTATTCCCCCGGGGCGACAAATCAGGAGGACAGGCCAAAAGGTTAAACGGGCATAATACGTAAAGAAGCATATGTCCTACTTGATGCTATATGGTACTATAAATCTATAGACGCATACAAAGCCACATCATTATTTTTTTTAAAGATAACTTGTATGTACTCTCGGATTAAAGTTCTTGTTAAACATTAGATACTGATGTTTTCGACTATAGGATACCCAGAATCAAAACAACTAGTATTATGGAATACTAATATAAGTGTGCCTGCCGACAAACTGTTAAGCAGTTTGGTGGGATTTCAATGTTTAAATTCATGTTTTGGACTCAATAAATATGTATTTTATTACTTACTTACTTACAAAGTTTTTGTCGAACCCATATTACTAACCGCAACGGTAGTAGCGAGGCGATCACATAATCCACTAAGCCAGTCGTTGTGTATTTACTGGACGCCGATGAACTTCAATTATGTTTTGCCTTATTTACCTGGAAACATTTTATTAATCGCCTTCTTAATTATGTTATATTTTAGATATTTGTGTGCACGTCACTAGTTAAAGAGGATTGTAAACAGTTATCATTATAACTAATTCATGTTCAAACGACCAAGGACTTGATTAGCGAGTTATATAATTATAATAGTAATGGATCTGGCGTGGCATATGGCGAGTGGCGTCCCCACAACGTCAAATCACTTACAATTATGATGATACAACGGTAATTACCGTTTTACTCGGCCATAAAAACAATGGGGTTGTAGGTTCGCGCACGTAATGCTGCGTATCAATCAAAGAGTCCATACGTTGTATATAAAACAATACGAACTTTTCATTCGTATTTGTTTATAATCTTGGACATATTTTATACAAAATTGTTTTTATTTTTTTTATTAACGGGACAGACTAACTATTTCAAAATGTATAACGTATTTGCTAAATACAAGAGCTGGAAAATATAACTTCTTTTTTAAAAATCATGATGTTAATTAAGTATATCTATTGTATTCCGTAATTATATCTCCTGTAAAACATAAATATGTGCAATAAAAATATCCATCAATATGGATATAAAGGAAATATGTACATATAATATATTTCCAAATAGTTTTAATTCAACTCTTTGGCATACCTACCTACATAATTATTCTGTCGACGGCGGTGTTGTATTTATTCATAAAAACTAAGTAATTAATAGTTATAATAAAACCTTGACGCCTTCAATCTTTGTAGAAATCTTACAAAAGTAAAGTATGACGTGGATATATACGGGTCTGGCTAACTGATTTGGATTTCCCGAAAGTGTGTACGTAGTGCGTGCGTGGTGAATGTTGTGGTGCGATATTATCTGGTGTGGGGCGCGGCGCCATCTGTCCGGCAGATGCGCTGACGTCACGCGAAGCCCCGCGCCGTGGGGCTTCGCCACGCGCCACCTCATCCCGCAGTGACCAGCTGAATTCTACTGATTTACTGACCGCTACTAGCAGAGTTAATTTACGCTACCGAATGGATTGACTGTACGCTGTTTGGCTTGTTCAGTTAAATCATTACCTACATATCTAATCCATTGATGCTAACGTCTTATAATGCTAAGAACTAATATTATTTACCAATATAAGTTCATATGTTTAATGCGAGAGAAACTCGCTATACAGGGTGTTTGGCAGAACGTTGAACATACGAAAATGGTGCATAGGTGGGGTCATCTGCTACTTACTCAGCCCTAATTTATTTGGCCATGGCCCCATGGATAATTTAAAAATTATTTTTTGCTTTCTTCTATTTTCACCACTTTCTTAAGTTTAAAGTGTATTTTTATTAAAAATGGGTAAAACAGGCAATACTTTGCCTCATATATGTATCATATCACTTATTTTCCTCAAACTTACAGAAAGATGAAAAAAATACTTAAATCTTAATTTCAACCTGCATTAAAAAAAAAACAAAAAATGATTGAGGAGTTCCAATTCTAGCAAAACATCGTTAGTGTGTGACCTTTCTAATGGTATGTAATTTGCTTTTATAAAAAAAAACTTTAAGAGTTAATTTTATAATTTTATCAAGTAGGAATTTTTTGACGTAGCCTCTACCTTTACGGAAAGTGAAATGTTTTGCGAAATTTAATACTGCAAGGTTGGTAAAAATTAAATGATCGATTGAAATTATGTAAGTTTTTGATTTAAGTACAAAGAAAATAGCTGTACCAGTTAGGTGCGTTAATGAAGTAATGAAATAATTTTAAATAATTTATTTAATTAATAAATTACAGATGTTCGAATTGACGCCCTTTATTTACAATACAGGCGCGGCGCGGCATCTACGTCTGATTTCTACAGTTGTTGTGTCGCATAACTTCGAAAGCAGCATTAATTCGATTGATCAAATCTTCTCGACTTTCTACTTCTGTAGTGTAAACTAGTTCCTTTGCCCTCCCCACACATGAAAATCGAGCGGAGTGAGGTCGGGCGATCGCGGAGGCCAGGGAATTGGTCCTTCCCTGCCAATCCACGAATTTGCGAAACAATTATCCAAATGCTCACGTACAATCAGACTCCAGTGGGCTGGGCAGCCATCGTGTTGAAAGACAATAGGCCTGTTTATGTCTACTTGGAACACTTCTTCCAGTAATGATGGTAAATCATTTATCAAAAAATCCAAGTAGTTGTTCGCATTGATGTTGACGGGCAAATAATGAGGCCCTATTAGCTTATCGCCAATTACTCCTGCCCAAACATTCACACCGAATCTCCTCTGGAAGCCCTCATTCTTTCGAAATATGGTAAATTTGTTTGTACCTTCTTTTCCTACAACGCCATAGACAAGCATCATTTATTAGATACTATTGTAAATTGTCGATCAATAATTTGTAAGCATATGTAATTGCTGAGATAAGAAGCTATGACAGACAGACAAACAAAGTCCCTAAATTTTGGTGCGGTACTCTAGAAACCCATGTTTAACTTACCATTAAGAATATCGATCGTAATGCCACATTACGATCGATGAACATCGATCGTAATGTGGAATTACGATCGATATTAGGTAAGTATTAAGAAAACCTGACCATGTGGTTTAAAAATGTCTAGAAGGAGAGAGACAGAAAGAGTCGAGCACTACCAGACTTCCCATTATACGTCCTACTATTAAATTCATTGCATTCAATCGCAATGAGTTCAAACTTGTGTATCTATTCACAAAATATTCCCATATTATAATTGACAAGCTATCCGCAATCAAATTAGCGATAATAACACCACTGCCACAGTTAAATCGTAAAACTATATTAAATAATATTATTTAGCCCTGGCTCGCACTGAAAGCAGTGTAATTAAAAAATCTATAATTATCTAATCGAAGTCATTTACTGATTAAAATCAAGAAAAATTACAGTCCATTTAATCGAGATAACAACTTATTTATCACAATAAACACCTAAACCCGTTAGCTTTATTTTTTGTTACGCTTTAATTACTCGATCACTAATGAAATTTTGCATACACTTGCTAGGGTTATAGGAAAGGACATAGGGTACCTTTTATCCCAAAAACTATACTGTTTCTAACCTAACGCGAGCGCGGTCAAATTCTAGTTATAATAAGTAGTTTGCCGTTGACAATAGTAAACAATGATTATAACATAAGGCCACTCAGTGGTTAACTAAGTTTAGGACATCACACAGAGCTGAAATAGAGTAGATGAGCTACTTTCATAGGGAACAAAATGGTATCCCTGGTAACAACTGGTCTGACTAACTATATTTACCTTTATATTTTTACTTTATTTGTAGGAATATATCATAAAGTTATTTAGCTGTGACCTTCTGTGATATTGAGTAAGAGTGGTATGGTCCCTGTTATCGGGTGCCCAAGATTTCCCCAGAAGAGAGAAGCCCAATGTGCCCTTAAGCACTAGAAAGAAATGTCTATTCATCTTTAAATATTACGTGTATATATCGCCGAATATTTAAGCAGGTTTGATGAGATACATTGTATTTATGGTACATATACTGTATTGTGGAGATATTGTATTCCATATTCATGTTTTCAAATGTATATTATATTTTACTATATCGATATTTCGTCAGGATTGTTTATGTACCGCATAATAAGCTAGCAGTTTTGTCTTTCACAGCTTTTGTCTCGTGGTTGCTATAAAGATTTTTAAATAACGTATCTAAAGCCTCAGAACCGCGATTAACCAATTTTACGTATATAAAAATAAATGATTCAATTTTAATGACACTTTGTATGGACAAGAATAATATAGAAAAATAAGAATTATATTATCATTATCAATGTAGTTGGTATAAAATCTCGTGGTGCTGGTGAGGTCTTTGCTCCTTGCTCTAGCAGCACTGCGATTCTTTTTATGAAGATTTGTCAGCGTGTGAGTGATATCTCTAACATTGTAATCGCCTGTAATAATTGAACATTAGGCGGTATATTTGATAGTTTGTCACTTTGGCAGTATAAAAATCATTTGATGATTAAGTTTGGCCTTATTACGAAACAAGTAGCATAATAGCTAAGACACATGTAATCCGTCAAACAATACCTTCGCCTGCTTCTATCATGGTTAGTATTAAAATTACATACAGTCATCAGACCGCAATTACTGAATGATTAGGTACATTATATTTATTCTTACACGTTATCATAGAGCATGTATCTGTAGCGTTAACCTTAGTATACAATGGGGCGCTCTGATGGGCAGCACGCGACGCCATCGCCAACAAGCACAAGGGCAGGACGATCATAGTAATTGTGGCGGGTCTACTATTAAGGACATGTGGCCTACTCTACGCCATGTCTGCTCGAATTACAATACTTATGGTTCCCATATGACTTACTTATGCCTGAAGTTTATAGTGTGTAGTTTATGTATTTGAATATGAATTGTTAATTTGTTACAGCCGTAGAACTGGCAGATATATGAATGAGAGAAAGATTGCCAATAATTTTATGAATAGCTAAATATATTCACTAATTCCCATTTCTAAAAGGATTCAAGAAAGTTAAATTATGGGTATATTTAATCATTCCTTTAATGAAATATTTTCTTTAATAGATGTTAAAAGGTGTTTTTCGAACTAATTAAAATAGGTAACTTTACTCAAACTAAACTAGTTTAATATGTAGGTTTGTGAGTGTGTTATTTTATTAGGTTAGTGGCGTAAACATGTACGTGCTATCGTAAGGGCTCGATTGCCATTCCCGAAAAGGCGAATGTAGATCGGTGATGTTGAGTTTTTTGTTTGAAATAAGTCAATAGTGAGAACTAGCTCCGGTAGAAGACTCTTGATGACTTGATGAGCGATTACGTGGACCGCAAATATACTTGACAAAATGTGTATCTGATACGCTTCTTGCTATCTTGTCCTGACTAAAACCACATCTGTGTTCCTTCTCTTGCATTTTACATTCCAGGAATATGGTATTCTTATCGAATTGTTCTGTGACCCTAGCAACCTCTGGCTAACCTCCGGGACCATGCGCAATATAATAATAATAATTCCTTTATTCAGATGACTAAGATCCAATGTGTTAGTAATTACAATAATGACTTACAAACTATTGTTAGTAAAATGACATGATATTAATAATGATAAAAGATAATGATAAAATGTCAATGCTTCATTGGGACATCACATTATCACCATCCTCACCATCTTTTTTAAAATTGGAGAAGTAATATCCTCACTTATTATTTTGAGGATGCCGTTGCTGGTATCTCGTACTCTGCTCAGTAGAGATGCAGTTTTTTTGCGAATCACCGCTTGAAAGCTATCAGTTCGATTTTGCACAAACATTTCTGAGGCACTACAAAAACGAGGCCTTCGCAACAACATCCTAAAAATATTATTATACTGGACGCGCAGAGCGTCCATCGCTCTTTTGGCATAAGCGACCCACAGATTTCCCGTGTAGAAACTTTGGCAATATGCCTTAAAAAGGGTGATTTTGACATCTAAAATCCAATATTATCTTTCGTTTGTTGTTTGAGTTACATTGGACAATTATTTAGACGACTAAAGTACGTAAATAATATATTTTACCATTATTAGTACCACATTAGGTATGCATATTATACTACTCCGGTCAAGTAACCTTGACCCGTAGATATATATACCTACATAATATATACTTCAACTATAATTTTCGTTATTTCATGCGACATACCTACCTATATGTACTATGGAATTGAGCGACGGCTCACCATTCCAGAAAAATTTTCGATCACACATGTTGACTTTAAGTGACGCCGCCCTTAATTTTGTTAACTAATCAAAAAGGAATTTCTTCGAACAAAAAGTGTACTAACCGTTTGTTTTTATGACTTAGAATCAGAATCAGCCTTAGAATCAGTAAACAAATGAAAAGCGTAAAAAAACTCAAACAAAAAAAAGGGGCGTGTCACGGGTGGCCTACCAAGTGTTGGCGGCCTGCTATGCGATTTTAACCTTAGGAGTCAACCGTCGCTCAAGTCGATAGTACATCACATACATAATAAAAATAATTTATTTTCAGGCTGCTAAATACCTTAACCTAAGTGTACATATTATAAAATTATCGTCATATATTTTAATATTTATTTATGGACAACCAACAAAGCATACACTAAAACATTGTAATGATACATACACAGAAATCCATTATATAGTGTTGCCTCAATTATAGGCTGCCACGACATGCATTAACAAAAAATAAAATACATATCTATGCTCGTGTGTAAAAAAACAAATAAGTGATGAAGAAGTGATATGACTAATTACACTAATTACATTCAATAAATGTGCAAAAAAATAATGGCGTTTAAATAACAAAATGAATGTCAAATTGAAAGAAACTGATGCACTATGCTTACAAATAAATAATATTAATAAGGATATTACATTTAAAATATTGATTATGAATATATATGTATAATCAAATTGTAAATGTCGAGACAGTTAATTATTACAATAAATGATAAAGCAATAATTATTATAATTCAATTATACTCATTTAATTAAATCCAATTAATTCAAATAATGAAACAATTACATGAATTTATCGGCTAATAATGATTTGAACTTGGGCAAGGAGTAGGATAAGTCGATATTGTGATCACGTAAGCGTGATAGGCGACTATGTTGTTCTTGCAGTTTGCTGATGGTTGAAAATGCCTTAGATTTGTATTAGAAATTTTGGCGTTGAAAGGCTGGTATCTAGACGACCGAGCGAGTTTATATGGTACATTAATATTTTTTTGACCAAGTAAATGAGGGCAGTCAATATGGCTATTATAAATTTTGTATAAGAAATGATGATCCAAAATTAATCGACGATTCTCTAAGGTCATGAGCTTGAAGTGTTTCAACTGAGTATTGTAGGAAGGTAATTCATTAGCCATGTTGCACTGGTAAGACAAATGCCACAGGAATCTTTTTTGAACGGGTTCCAAACGGCGTTTATGTATATCGAAGAAAGGAATCCAAACTACACTACAATATTCCAAGCCTGATCTGACAAGAGATTTAAATATTGATGTTTTACTAGAAGCATGTTTGAACTCCCTACTGCTACGCAATATGAATCCAAGCAACTTAAAACCCTTTGAGCATATCTTCTCGACATGAATGTGAAAACGTAGCCTGTTATCGATATAAATGCCCAGATCACGAATAACATCTCTTTCCTCAATTTTGCGATTGTTAATTAAGTAACTTTGAAAATAAGTTCCTTTGTTTTCTAGAATAGTGAACATGGTGACACTTATCAACGTTAAGTATCATCTTATTGTCGAGATACCATTGGGAAAAACGATCAAGGTCTTCTTGAAGTCTGTGTGTATCACAATTATAGTCAATACGTTTTATGATTTTAAGGTCATCGGCATATAAATATATATCAGAGTGAGAGAAACAGGATCCTACGTCATTAATAAAAATATTAAAGAAACGAGGGCCTAAATAAGATCCCTGAGGTATTCCTGACGAAGTCTCGTACAAGTTGGATATAAAACCATTAACCACCACCCTCGATGATCGATCGACAAGATAAGACTCACACCACTGTAATAAGTTTCCTGTTATACCACAATAATATAGCTTGTTTAATAATATTGCATGATCCACTTTATCAAATGCCCGGCTGAAATCGATATAGATGACGTCTACAGGCGATTCAAGATCTAAAGCATTCACCACATCCGATACAAAACATGTTAGATTTGTCGCCGTTGATCTAGCCTTTATAAAACCATGTTGCTCAGGCATTAGTATGTGTTTAACATGCCACAAAATAAAGGGATAGATTATAGATTCACACACCTTGCCAAACACAGATAATATAGACACGGGTCTATAGTTATTCATAAGAGACTTGTCACTGGACTTGTATATCGGTACAACCAAAGCTTCCTTCCGGTATGGAAGGAAGCTTAGGGAAGTAGCCTGTACACAGGGACATATTAAAAATCATAGAGAGAGGCTCTCCCAAGGCCTCGATACATTTCAAAACAAATATGGAAGGCAACCCATCGGATCCCGCTCCTTTACGAGGGTCAAGTCTTTATAAACAGTCCTTCGAAAATTTGAGTTGTTGCAAAACCTGTGTGTATATATTAGGTACGGCACTAGTTGTGGATTAAATTTTGTATTGTGTTGTCTATTCTTTTATTTACGATGATGTCAATGTAAACAGCATCGGTTAGTTATCAATTGAAAAGACTGACACGAAATTCAAAATGTGTTTCAAATTAAATATTTTTTGACTTTGGTTTGAAGAAGCGAAGATAGAAATATTTTTAATTGTTAAATGAAATAAAATATTTACTTTTTTAATGCAGGTGTACTTGACTCTGTTTTTGTAAGATAAATTGCGATAATCATTTTAAATTAACACTTAATTTAAAAACCTCTCCTTATTGTAAAGAACAAAGAAATAAAAACAAAAGAATACTCTTATCAGGTTGATGTATTTTAAATGTTTTTTGTGATAATGTTACATATTATGTTATTGTTTAATGTTTTTTGAAAGCCGCTCGTGATTTTAATTGCTTTTGTATGTTATACGAAATGCAATGATTCGTGTGCAACCTTGAGCACTGACTTTGAGTCGTCCGAAACCAAACAGATATTTAGACTTCATGTCACTACTGATAGTTTCCTGTTAATTTATGAATATAATGTTGACCTACTCGAGAAACGAACCAGAGACTAACTAGAAAACCTCACTGGACTGCCAGTACGATATAAAAAACAATTATTTAAATAGCGCATTACAAATAAGCAGTATTGTATTGACCAAAATATAGCAGCATCACTCCATAATAGTGATCAACGTAGTAAAAGTTTGTTTAATCAAACCCTCTGTGTGAAAAAGTTTGTTTACATTTTTTGTGTTGCGGTGTCCGGTACAAATAAAATACGAACGCTTTTTACAGAATTCACAACTACGAGTTACGGTTACTTTTTGTTCACAACAAAAACTATAAGGAAGTAACGAATTTCACGGTACATTTGTAGTAATAAATGGTTAATTTAATCTATTATTCAGTGTAGTGAACTAGAAAGAACGCTTAGTTATTGACTTACTTAATTAAGAGTTAATTAGCGGTCAGTTATCACAGATAGACGGCGTACAACAAAAGAAGTGCTTCGGTAAATAGCGAAGCTAAAGTTAAAAGTACAAAAATTATGTAATTTTGTAAAGGCTGAACTAAAATCTTCCTATTTTGTATTTAAAGAAGATAAATCTTCTTGAAACTAGTGAAGATTCTCTAACAAAAGAAGTCTCCCTTTTTATTTTCTTCGTAGTGTGTAAAGTCAATGTGTAAAAGTGAGAAAATAAATCAATATTATCTTTCTTAACTAAACTCCCAATCGAACCCAGCGAATGCGTAGTTTGTGCGAAGTAATCTCTGATAGCATTTTGTTAAGCATTATTCCAATTTGATTAGATACAATAAAATTGGTAACATACATATGGATACAATTAAGTAAAGACAAAAAAGGTGAATTATTTCTTACTTTTGAAATTAATTTATATGTTTTGCTAATAAGTTAATATTCTATAGATTTCAGTGATATTTATCAAGATCAAGAGATATATGGGTGACCTAGTGATTCCCATCAGCTAACTTATAGGTAATTAATCTTAAAGTATACCAGAGTTCCGCTACAAAACATGAGCGTGCGGCACCTCTGCCAGCCTCTTCTCTAATAACAACTTATAGCATAATAAGACACATGCGAAATACCTTTCAGTGCTAATTTGATGTTTGTTTCATTCATTATCTACGAAGAAGATTTTGACAAAATTTATATGAGATCACACTATACCAAAGTGAATATAATATATCTACTAGATTTAGCCCGCGGCTCCACTAGCGTAAATGTAAGTTATGCCAATTTCATTTCTTCTGGATAAAAGAGTACCCTTCAATCAGAAAAAAGAAGCATGTCCTCACATTTATAGTATTCGTTAGGATATACCGGTTGTGATAATGGCAAGTCAATGTATCTATGTGATTGCCTATATAATATTTTATTCAAATATCAATTGAATCACACAGACTAGTCGTAAGGGCCATTGCGTGGAAGCATAACTAAACGCGCGCGGGCGCAGTCGGCATGCGTCTGAGATTCAATTTCTGCCACCGGAGCCCGGTGCGGCGCGGCGACTTCGCCACGCTTGCACTGCGGGTTAATGAGGTTGCATTAAAAATAATTTTACTTTCTCGTCTCTTTCTTTTTTTAATCCAACCTCATTAAGCGACAAAACCGCGTAAACAATAACATACCGACGTGTTCTTGCTACTTGAAATTTGACTCCCAGTGCTTAACAGAATAGGCACTTATATTTCAGCGCTTTGGAACGACGGAATAAAGTGGATAGTTTTAAGTTTTATGTATGGAGCTATTTGTGTTCGCTCCTATAAGTAATAAGAAAGCTCTAGAACGTCGTTACACAGCGTCATATGTAAATACATCCAATGAACTCAAAGTTGGAATAGGTAATAAAAATAACTGCACGGATGAAGTAGTGGTTTAAGTGCTCGACTCGCCACTACCACTGCGCCGAGTGCTGTGGGTTCGAATCCCGCACGGGACAAAAATTTGTGCTACTCACAAATGGTTGTTCCGGGTCTAGACGTTCTTTGTGTCCGTTGTTTGAATTATTGTTAAGTTCCCTACAATACAGAAATTATTACTAGCGAGGGAAAAGCCGTTTAAAAAAATAGATTGTACTGGTCTATATTATTTTAACGAATTTTCATTTTAGTTTCGTTTATCCTTACAGCATAAAGCCAAATAGCGATGATGATATTAAATAATTAATACATTCTAGGCCCACAAATACATCCTGTCATAATGAATTATTAGGCAAATAACGCAAGTGCGTTTATTAAAAATATTTATATAGCAAACACCAAGCCCCTTCCGTGGTTACATTGAGGGGATTGTAGTGGTAAGCAAACAAACATCAAAGAATCTAAGTACGTGCTCCAATACGGAGTGAAGAGTCATTCAAGAGTAAACCTTGATATTTATCTCTTTACTAAGTCGCCCTTCGGTATAATGACAGCAATTGCTTAGGAATGTAAGCGGTATGGATTCTAGGTTGGCTATTGTCTTAGGTGCCACGGTAGGTAAAATATTCCATTTAAAGGGTTAAAATATACCTTTAACAGAGACAAAAGCCTTTAGTTAATCTAGGATTACAGACGGATATTTCTCCATCGTTAAGCTAGTAATTACTTGGAATTGTAGTCTTACTTTTTGCTGAATACAGTTAAAAGTAGATAACTAAATTACAACTACCCTGTAAGAGAAATATAGAATTAAGTTTAATTATACTTAGTAAGTTGGGCATTCAAAGTGAGATTGTTTTCGGATTTTACCGTTCTGAAATATACTTATTTAAGTTAAATTAATGTCGGTTTGTTTGTAACGTTTCATATAGGTACCATTAATCTGATTCCGATGTAATTATGGTGAGTTGCAGTGACAAAAGTAACTAATAAAATAATAATAATTAATAATTTTGTTTAATCCATTCAACCTGATAATTTAACTTACATTCAAGAATCAGCAGTTATTTGTATTTCGGAGTGTTCTATCGCCATAATCATAGGTATAAATCGCTCTGGTAGCCCGGCCAGCAAAAATGAGCCAGCACATTAATCGTTAATAGCAAAACCTGTTCCGCTTAATCGTTGAGAAGTCTCAACCATTTGTGTCACATAATTCGTTATGTTTTGACAGTTTTCCAATCGCATAGATATGAGATGACGAAGCAATATAATTCCCTGCGAAAATCCTGAATCGTCAAACAAAGCATGTAGTTTTGTCACCTTTATGTGCACAAATAATGACGAATCGATCGCATGTATCATCTCCGCTCGTGCTTTAGCATCTGCCACTGGGGCAGCCTCAGTTTCTTCCACGTTTAAAAATTTATCTGCGCCTTCTAGCACTAACAAATTATCCACAGCGAATGACGGTACGAACGATAATGTGTTTTTTATTTTCACAGGTACAGGTCATACCAAAGGCAATATTGCACATAGTTTATGCTATATAAGTATGACAGTAGAAACTACATTTTGATATTCTATCTAACAACTTTATTTCCACTAATGACAATATCATTAATTATTTGATCTTTGAAATAACAAAAATAATATCCTCGTCTTTCTTGTAACCGCCATCGATCGACCGAAGTCGCCGCTCGACGCGGAAACCCACAAACATTCCGCTCGCCAAATGTTAACCATGATCTGGTTTACGTTGTTTGTCAAATATATTACATCTTTATTGACACAAGCCGGTCATTATGCAGTCGAAGGGCCCACTTATTAATTTTAATAAGAGGGGTACACGCGTTTTGAAGGGGCGATGACAGTTCGCTAGGTTTATTTTGTTGGTTCTGATTTTATGGCGTTTTACCGTATAGCAAACAATGAACTTGAGGAAAAGTAAGTCTAATTTATAAGTAGGTATACACAGATAAATATAAGTTTATATATTTTTGTTTGTTGTTTACAATTTTTAAATCTGATTTTTGTTACATCTATGTAGTTGTTATTCAGTAAATGCCGTAACAATTATAAATTATGCTATTACATTTATTATAGTAATAGCGCCTGTAGTAAAATCTTTCGCAAGTCGATTATCAGCTCAATAAAATGGCACATTTCGCTGAGGCGTAGCAGCTCACAAATAAATCTCGTACTTCATTTATATGGCGAACATAAAACAACAACAGACAGTGTCGCTATCAAAAGAATAATAAGCAATCACTCGGATCTCTAGTTATCATCGTGTGAGCCCGAGTTACGTCGCGTCACTACGTGCGGTGTGTGTCGGGCTAGTAGGGTAGCACCCAGCTGTTCCATCATAAAAGTGTTTCGGGTGGCGCGTGGCGCCCGCGGCGCATCTCTAAATTGCATTTTAACCTAATTATGAAACGATATAATTTTTCGGTTCCGTTATAATCAGATCAAGCAGACATTATCAAATTAAAGCGTCGTTTTGGAGAGGCGGGATCGCGGCCCGTTCGCTGGTCTATTGCGCTATGTCGCCTAGATACCATTATTCACAATTATATTGTTACCCTCTTTTATAGAAGTTAGAATTAAATTTTCTAGCATATTTATAGAACTTTTTTATTTTTAGTAGGGACGGGCTGAATATCAATTCATATTCAGTATTCGGCAGATTTAACGAAAATTCGTATTCCGCTGTGATTTCAACGTGTCGTTTTTACGAAGATGGTATTAAGTAATTAAATATATGGCTTTATGCCTTTGTAATACTATAGCTAGATTTCCAATAACAGTAGATTAAAAATTGATGTAATATAATTTGGTCGTTATTGTAGAATGTGAAGCTAATTATGTTTTAGAAGAAAGATATTGTCTTTACACTCATGTAGCAACTAAAAATAAACTTTTTCTTGACAGCAGTAATTGTCCTATAAACTTTACACGATTATTAAACAAATCCGATGTGATGCGTAATTCGGATTGATCAAGTACTGATCAAAGGTGCCGAATGTTCTGCTTAGTAAAAGTTATGTCGAAACTTATGTTCAGCTCAAACTCTTATTTGTAGGCGATAAACTTTATGTCCTAAGAACTCTTATAAATAAAAGTAAATTATATTTTGTTAATTACCTACGAACAAAACAAGCCATTGTTGTATTGTTCATCTCTATTTCTTAGCAAAAACAAGAATGATATCCATAATGGCGCCTATAAAATAGATTACAATAGTATAATAATTCATAAAAACGTGAGTTATTGATTAGAGAAATAATTGCTTTTTTTATTCAAGTGATAGGGTGTACGATTCGTCTACTGGTAAGTGGTTACTGTAACTTATGGATGGTTGCAACAGAATAAGTAAAACTTGTAGTGACTGTGGTCGAGGCAGAACAGTAACAGACTGACAATTCTGCAGTTGCGGCCCCGTCGATAGTGGTTTTGTCGAGGAACACTGTGGTAGGTTTAGTCGGTATTCCGGGAGGTACATTATCTCTTTTCCATCTTTCTTTTACCCCGGCGAGTCCGACATAATCCCTCCGCCCGCCGCCGCGGAGGGATACGCGTCATTGCATTCGCCCACGTAAAAAAAAAAAAGAATAAATAAAACTTGACCGGGACGTCGTCATCCTTCCCTGTGTGTGTCCGACATAACCTCTCCACCACCTGGCGGCGAGGAATGCGTCAACGCATTCCCCACGTAAAAAAAGAAAAGAACGAGGAAACCTCGCGTATTACCAGCCTTTAAAAATCGTAGTTTTTACCACCTGGAAAAGCATTAACATTAACGGCCATTTGTGGCCATAATTTTTGCTGCAATCACTTCAGATGAAAGCTGAAAACTATAACTTAGCTAAATTATTCTATGTATATATATTATATTCAGTCCGTATTGTATCTAATTGTAATGGACTATTTGCTAGAAGTGCTGACCAACATCCTATAATTATCAACGTGCAGAGGCTTTAAGTGCTGTCACACACTAGGCCACTAGTGGCTGCGATCGATAACCAAGATGAGCTATTAAACGAAACTATCAGTCGCGGTTGCGGCCACTAGTCATAGATACCAATGGCTAAGTGCTGCCGCACACTGGGCCACTGATGATCTAAATAATGTGCCTCTTTCATGTCGTACATTAAACAGCAAAACATTTGCCATTACGTACACACGCAGATCCTAATCTTGACAAAATTCTCAGCACGGGGTCTGGAACTATGCGCGGTACACGGCAGTAGATTCGCACCTTTAAGAGGGACTATGTATGCCAGAATATGAATGAAATTTATCTGTGCTTCCCGGCTTCGGGTATATAGATGTAAGATGTAAGGCCGCAAACAAGCAGGAGTTACTGCGGCTACCATTCGTAGCCACTAGTAGCTAAATACAGCCGCACACTTGACCACCGGTGTTGTGAATAAAGTGCCTATTTTCATGACGTACATTAAACTAGTTTGCTATCACGTCTAAAAGCAGTTCCTAATCTACCAACAGCATTTAAGTTAAGCCGCCAGTGCAGTGACTCATCTTCGCCACCAATCGCAGTTAATAGTGGCCTCCTTGAGTTGCTCAGTGTGCGGCTGCAATTAGTTATTTTGCTGCACTATTGAGTAGGTACAGCTACGGATTAGCCACAGTAGGTGTAGTACCTATTACGTAATCTATGGCAGAACTGTTGTTTAATAGGAAACCTTATATATCAGGATTATAGTAATAATATAATGTTTATAAACAACACATAGTCTCACGCCTGCGTCACCGAAGTGAAAGAAATATGGTTTTGAGACGCACATGATACAGAGCGAACTTATTGCTGTCTAACTTCATGCTGCTGTTGACAATTTTGTGATAAAAACTCATTGTTTATAAACCACATTACGATGACTGTTTTAATTTTATTAAAGTAATTTTTTTTAGTCAATGTTTAATTTTTACTACATAATCGCATTAACTTAGATTAAATTGTTTTCCTATATATACCTATTCCTATTACGGTTAGCCTACTGTATATGAGGTCTCGTATTCGTTTCTTACTTTGGGCAGTATGTAGTTGAATCTGTCAAAAATTCTCTACGACTTGGAGCTCTTAAGTGTGCCCGGTAGACGGTAATAAGCTGTCCAACTATTACGTAAAATTAAAACCAAAGCTAGCGATATGTAGGTATATCTACTATACATATGTATATGTATGTACATTATGTATCGCGATGATAATTATTGTTTAATATTTTATTACGATAGTACGTAAGATTTTCTACTTATTAATAGGTTACATCATTTATTTCTAAACATCTGTTTAGAAATAAATGATGTCTACGTAATGAAGTGAAAATTAATTTAATTTGGTAGTTGATATTTGCAGATTTTAAGAAACTTTTACTAATTTGAGACATCGTTTAAAAATCTTTTTCAAATAAGGTACACATGCACATTTTTTTTCAATACTTATAGTCTTTAAATACACATTACGTTACATTTGTAATAAGAACTGAATTGAAATGTTTATTTTTAATGAGAAATGAAAACTGCTAAACGTTTACAAATTGCTTACACACGATCAGTAGACAATATTTATTGAACGAGTAGTGCAGAACATGGGAACTTCTATGGTCTAATGATCGCCAGTAATACCCCATAGAAACCGGACACTGCCGCGGCCGACCGGCACGCGTTCCCTAGATACACAATTAGGGACATAGTTTGATCAGATATGATAACTAGAGAAAAATGTGATAAATATAAACTTACATCATATATACATAGTCTCACGCTTTCATCACGAAATGTTAGGCAAAAATGTAGCACATCCACATTACGCAAGTTATGTTCTTAGGTAATACGTAACAGGGAGCGAACTTATTGCTGTCTACTGAGAACTCTGACTTCATAACGCGTCTGAGTATTTTTTGATGGAAAATCTCAATAACACTGCTCGACCTGGGAGTCGAATCTGAGATCTCATGCACAGCAGTTGCCGTTGTGCGCCACTGCAGCAATTAAATATACATACATATATTGAATATCAATATAAGTATAACCTACTGCCGGTGGCATACTTGGGCAATGTAAGCTATTCTATTTCAAATTTCTCTGTAAAAGATGTCCGGAAGACGGCAATAGTGTCGCTTCCCAAAACGTGTACAAATTCACACCAATTCAAACCTCTTAATCGCAAGTCTAATATCTTATCAGTATAACGTATTGGATAATTATTAAAGTAAATGAATTAAGATCCATTTATATTTATTTCGTAAAAATGTACCGATATTGGTAGATAACCATCAGGGACCAAAACTACGAGGATTTTTAATTCCATAGATTTTGTAGTGTGAAAATAGGAGCAATGCCTAACAAAAACCTGTTAAAGTTATTTGCGATATGAGAATATTGACACTATTGACAGAATGATATGTTTTACAGAAGTCGAGTGTTTGGTGCCAATAAATCATTTACCTGTTATTGATTTTAGAATGCCTTATGTGATTTTAGTGATTTTAGTGATTTTATGTGATTTTAGAATGCCTTATATAGGCATTGTGAAAATATAATTGTATTAATAACTCTTCTCTTAGTCTGTTTGTTTGTTGGCCATAAATAAACCAGCCGACCAGAAGCTGATTGCACTAAATAGGTGGATGGGTGTGCTGTTGTCAATTATTTGCACGAAGGAAATACTAACATCTTATAAGAAACCAGCGTAACAGTTGTAACACTGAATCTCTCTTTCTTCCGGTAAGTAAGTTTGCTGGAAGCTCGCAAGCTTGCTAAATGATTCCAAAACACAAAGCTTTTGGTTTATTATAAATACTTATTTTATTCCAGTTGTATAACTCACTAGCGATCCTCTGCGGATTCACCCACATTTATGATTGCTGCTCAGATCCCGTAGCTTGTAGCGTGATGTTATATAGCCTATAACCAGGAAGGTTATGGGCTAGAATTATGCTGTCAAAAATAGTTCTTTAATCTGTTAAGTTTTAGAATACCAGACATAATTAAAAATCTATTGTGTTTGGCCGTCGGTGTGCCGCTGTGACTCAAAAGGTTAGACCGACTCGAATCGACTGGTAATTCTATATATTAGTGAGTGTGTTCAAACAAAACACAATCAAACTTATAATATTATAAGTAAAGATTCATGCACAAGGGTTCTTACTAAGAAACCTAATGCTATCGCGGTGTTTCCGAATGAATTCGCGCGCTGTCGCATCCGATGTGCAGATTGAAGGGAAAGAAGCACCAGCAGTGCGGGTAGGTACTCACGTACGTAACCGTCAATTACCGCGGGGCCCGCGCACGCGCCGGTGCCCCTGGGAGCGCTGGGAACGCACGCGACCGCCCCCGACAATTTATGAACAAAGTGCGTCCCTGCTTGCGTTTAAAATTCATAAAAATATTTTAGAACCGGCCGCTATTGTAAATCATAATTTTATGGTGGGCCAGCTTACAAATGGAAACAAAAATTGTTCACGAAATAAAACTTCTATAGTTGAAATAGTTCGGATATTTCGTCAAAAATGTCAGTTCAGTTACATCTACAAAACTTTCTCTGAAATATTACTAGCGAGTTAGTAGTTGTTGAGCAACGGCACTTTGTGAATGGTACTATTTATAAAATATCGTGCTGACCCACTGGCCGTAAGCATCCGCGACTCAAAATTGAATTAAGCCGAGCGCACGTTTCATAATGTATAACCTTGTAACCTGGCTCTGCACAGTCGTTTAGGGTGGTAGGAGTGACGCTAAGCCGTGATTTATTTCGTCGTAAAGTTGCACACGCCCGTGCCTCGCGTTCACTTGTATAATTTATCGTAGCACAACCATGCGCGGGTCACGCTTGACCACGGCCTAGACCGGATTGAGCCAACGATTCATATTGAGTATTTATAGTATCGTCGCACCATAAAATAGCCAGAATGCATGTTGGCAAGCTGGTTAAAATTATGCATACATACATATACTTAGGCATGTATATCCCTAATGGAAGTGGGTAGAGGTGTACTACTTACATTACATAATTCTAAATTACTAGCGGTCGCCTAGTGCTCGAAATTCGACCAAAGTTTGCCTGTAAGATATTGCTGATATATGTCATTATAATTGATATATGTAACCATAGTTACGCGCTTCGACTGCGTGTGTCAAATGCATGGTTGTGTGCGTGTAGTGCTTTTTCATTAATTTCATATATTTCTAATGCATATTTTATATAAATATTAGGATTCATCACTCCTTCTCCATATAAACTTTAGCTGTGCCAAATTTCATACTCCTCCGTCCGCGCAATTTTCGTAAAAAGGGGTACAAAGTTTTTGCTTCACGTATTAATATGTAGATATAGGTATAACTATGTATATATCGTTATACTTACTGACTTCCGTACGTCACCATGACAGGCTGCAGTGGAAGACTAGTGCCTGGTTCTTGGGCCCAGGCAAATGCTGAACTGGAGACCTGAGCTGTGGGACGCATGTGTCTCAAGAGGTTTATTGAGTATTTTATGTAACTGTATTTTTTTTTATTTCTGCCCATTTATTACTGTAATTGTTATTTTTTTATTTTCATACACATTGTGCCCACTTGAAAGCTGTATATTAGCAATAAAGAATTCTTTCTTTTTTCATTGTAATTCACACACGGATGTGTTTCGCAGCGGTATTGAATGCGGCTGCTGTGCATGAGGTCTCGGGTTGGATTACTGGGTCGAGCGAAGTGTTACTGGTAGTTTTTGCAGGCTGGACCTGTGCCTGATAGACGGCAATAGGGTCGCTCCATATATCTAAAAATATCTATCTTAAATCATACTTGGCAAAACATATGTGTACTTCTTCCCTCTCTTCGATCTCGGGATTTTCGCGTGAAACTACATACATAATATGTATACGTGTAACATGTATGTGGGTGAGGCTATTGTCATCTACTGACCGCAAACTTATACCATGGAACCAACGAGGCAGTCATGTATATAATATTTATTTTTATCTGATTGTCTCTAACTTACATTTACTACGAGCAGACGTTGTTCACGATTATGGAGTTCACATGCGAATATAATTTGTATCTAAGTTACAAATATATTCTTATTTATTGACCTGTTTAAAAAGGAGATGGCATTTTAAGCTACATGTATGTGGTAGGTTAATAACTAGGTATATAATAATAAGTTTACTTAGTCTCGATTTACTTAAATTTTTATAAATAAATTAAATTTTTAATAAGATTTATAAGGCAATTTTGATAAAAATTTACATACGATATATAAGTATAGGAATGTGTGTGTGATTATCTCCGCCGCAAACGCGGCAAACCCGTCAAAGAACCAGAAGTAAGTATTTACTATTAGCTACATAACTTTTTAAGTACATACACAAAAGAGAATACTTTCACTATGGGTACCTACATGGTTTTTAGGCACTAACTATACAGTATGTATTTCACTTGCTTTTCTTGCTTTTTTTGTAGGAGACCATCTTAGATTGGGCTTAAAAAGAAGGTTAATAAGTCACATTCAGAGTTAGGAAACGCAGGATTCACCCCAAATAGTCAAGCCATAAGTATATCAGCCTACTAATTTATAAAAAAGCTGAAACATAATTTTGACCATGAAATCCAAATGGCTGGCAAAATATCGTTTAAAAGTTTTATTCAGCAAAATTTAGTCTATCAGCCAAGCTTGAGGTTTATCTTTGGCTAGAGCTAAAGAACTAAGTACAGTAGGAGTTAATAACCTCCACAAACTTTTGGTCATGACCGGTACAATCCTGTATAATAAGCCTACAAAGGTTCTAGCAAAAAAGGAGCAATCGTCGTCAACGATAATGGTCGCACTTGCAATCTAATCTATAATTTTGTTTTACAAGTAGTTATATTTAAAGGTGTAAATATAAATATAATATTGTAAAAATGTGTTTATTACTTACTTTATTTTATAAGGCATCTATCCTACACTAGAGGCAACTATCCATCATAGCATTTTGATGGTGGAGCAGATGTCCCACTACCAAAATGCTATGGATAGATATCCATATACAAAGCATCCACAAAAAATAGGTCTGCTAAAACTCTATTTCTGCAAATTTTACAATTGTTAGAAAAACAAAACAAATGATTATGCAATATAAAAGATAAATCTTATTATATTTATATAACATTCATGGTACATTAATAGTTTTAAAATTATGAGGCTCTTTCAAAATGTAGCTTTTTTTTTTTTTTTTTGATTTTTTGATTTATTACGCATATGTCATCTTTTCAATATATCATCAATATTTTGGATATGTCACCTACTTATCTTGCGCATTTCTGAGCATACTTGAAAGTGTTTTTAGCTTGCGTTGTGTACATTTGTGTTATTTATTTGCCTTCTACTTGTACATGTGACTATCAATAGACTGGTTCCAAAATATATTTGATGCGCTCTTTGTGTGACGCAATCAATTGTGAGCTGTTGTAATATTAGCTCATTGATTAATCGGCGCTTATAAATATAATTGCAATTGTGATATCAATTAAGGTCTCAAGTTTGGTATAGCCGTAGAGGAATTATATTTTGTATGATGACGATGACTTAAAATACCACAGCCTAGGGCTTAGCGCCGTAGTCTTTGAGATTACCAATCGATATAAATGTATTGAACTCTGAAAAAAGACTAATAACTGAAGGCTTCAGTCACCAGTCTTGTAAGTTTGTTGGATCTAGGTCAAATGTGAATAAAGAAATGTTTAGTTTAGTTGTAATTTGTTTAGTGGATGACATATCCTGTTTTATATTACTGAGGTTCTTTTTATATTCTTTGTTAGCAGGTAAATAGATGAAAGTGCTGTGTTTTCTTGGCTTTGCATCGTGTCAAACAATCAAAACCGAGCCGTTGTCTACCGTAAAGATAGGAGACTAGGACTAGCTATTCAGTTCTTCATTTCGGCTGCAAACCTGCTTGGCAACTGATATAGACCAAATGGAGGTATCTACTAACTAACAATGCTGATGTTCAACTAAAATAGGATTACCTTACTACCTGAAAATTACTACAAGCACGATCTTTACTATTGTATTTCCAATACAACTATAAATAATAATTCTTTCAGCGGTTGATACGCCTTGCTTTATCTATAAATTTTCTGATCAGGATACCAGACGTTCGAACTATTGAGATATATGCGACCATTCTCGAAAATCTAGTCGACGTTTGTGGCAATTGTGCAAGGGAAGCATTTCGTTTGCGAATCTGCGGACGTGTCCGGACAAATTTAGTAGCGAACTATACCCTAGGGAATTAATGGAACGTGGACTTTAGAGGAAGCTATACGACGCTCAGCTAATATCGGGTCGGGTGAAGGTACCCTTACCGTGCATAAAAAATTAAAGCGTTCGACAAACATACTCATTTCATTCAAAGAATTTTGTCTTGCTTACACGTATACGCAATAAAATCTGCTCAATAATGAGTACGGAATAGCATTTTATCATTTTATGTTTATGAATATTAAATATTATATCTTACTACTAAACTTTTATGATAAACATTTAGCCTACTATACTAGTAAAATGAGGTTTAGTTTGTAGGCTTGATAATTAATATGATCCCAAAAAACATTCCTAGTTTCTCGTCTAGGTATAACCCGAATGGACAGGCAGAGGCGTATTTAGACACACATATCGTCAGCTCTAATGTTAAGTCCTATTAATAATTTTTGCCTATTGTCGTTTTCCAGACGTAGTTCTTGACTCCGTGCTGCTGTTGAGCATTTCTTGACAGTAACATTCACTTACTGATGTTGGCCACAACACAATTTACACAATGGCGTACATATGTTTTGTGAATACAGGTTTTACATAAACCGAAATATTGTGAAAATACTTATTTGATTATATTACTTACCAAACACGTAACGCTATGAATGCATCTGGTAAATTGAAAGATCACAGTAAAATAAATTACAAATTCGTAACCCATGATCCATGTTTCTTTATGAAATTATAGACCATAATATCTTTATGATTTGCATTGTACATAATATTATATAGAACACTATGCTCACATAAGCGGGATATCATACTTATAAGGTATCTTCTAACCCTATAATCCTGTGTATGCTAGCGTGACGTACCTACTAAAATAAATAGGTAATTGAGTGTATGTACTCAAATCCCTAGTATAATTTAACGCGACAATAATTCACATTCAAAACGATTTCTAAATTTATGATTCACCCTACTATTTAAAGCAAGGATTACAAAGATCCTTCGAGTAGGTAAATAATAACGTGACAAAAATAAAGTACCTATATTAATATAATCATTTATGAAATGATTTCCAGTTCTACACATAGGTATATATAATTGCCTGTCTATTGTACATTATATTATATTTACTCTAACTATTAAGTATGTTTATAAACTATATGCCGAATAATCGTCCGTGACTAGCCCTTGGGATACGGCGTAAAAACAGCGCTGCGGTCATCCGTAGCAAAGGCTGAGCTGGAACCTTTTGGACGCACTGCACAACATTTTCTTTATAGTCTTTTTGTTTTAATTATAGTAATTATTAGAAATAGTAAACAACACTTGTACTGTTACCATGTTAATATGTTGTGTTTTTATTGGTGTGTCTAATAAATTACTTTTCTTTCTTTCTTTCTATAATTGTTTCCTAATTTTTACAATATTTTAAGTACAAATTTCAAGCGCGTTAATTGTTGTTTAATGAAGTTATTGAGAAGAAAGGATGTTTAATGCTTTGGTAGCCTCACGCGTATACGTATTGTGAACTGTGTAGGTATATGTGTTTTACACCAACATTTCGCCAGCTATGGTTTTATGTCTTACGTTATTCGCGAAAGCCTATTGGCGTTACTAAGGATTTTACACAGAAAATGCCAATAATAGTATATCCGACTTAGGAATCAAACTCTCATGCACGGCAATCGGGTATACTATGTATTGTTCTGCCACCATGGCAGTTTGTTAATAAATGTACAAGATACAATTATGTAACGTAAGTAACGCATGGATAGTACTTAAATCTTTTGTTAAAACTATTCTGCTGAGGACTAGCGCGAGTGTCTATGCACCAGGGTTAGAGAAACATTTTCTTATCTTCCTCTAATGTTGCTATACACGTTTGATTGCTGGCTGTGGGTGGTAATCTGGTCTTTGGCTTCAGCCGATTATATAAATTGGTTCGTTGAAAGCTTGAAAGCAGTATGTGTGTGTGGAATCCACACGAGAGCACATATGCTCTTATGCTTGAAAAGGTGCAGAAAGTCTTCATCAGATACCTGTACAAGGGAGTCTATGGGTATTATCCATACATGTATACTACAATGTTTCTATTAGATTGTCTAGGGTATAACTCATGGAAGTCAGACGTGAGATGCACCAACTTGTAGCCATGTGCACAATTCTTAGGAGAAAAATTGATGCACCAGACCTTCATGACGAGCTGTGTCGGTTTTTTGTTCCTGATAACTACCGTCGCAATCGAAGGCACATGTTGTTTGCCGTACCATCATGTCGCACCGTAGCGCGCGCTAAGGGTGACTGACATACCGCGCTAGCTTTCTACTCTCAACGCTCTCCTGTACGCTAATCCTGACTGTGACTTGTTTGCGGATGGATGACAGAATATATTGATAGAGTGTCAGTGATTTTGTGAGAAGAAGGGATTATTGTGTTTGTCTTAATGATTATTTGTTTTATATCTTTGTTTTAATTTTTGTATTTGTGTCTAATGTATTCTTATCTTTAATTATTGTAATTGGTGTACAGCCGTTATAAGTAAATAAATAAATCAATATAGGTATCGTGTCAGACGATATGACTTGTAACCTCGCTATTTCTCTTCGTGCTACTCGGTACTCTATGTGTATATCCGCTCCGATCTCAATGTAGAGAAGCTGTCAATAGCCTCGGATAATATGAGTCCAGAGCACCAAGCGTTGGATAAAGTTTTCAACTTAAGCATCGCGGCGACATTATCCGTAATACTCTTATTGTTATCTGCTAGCATTCCAGCCGTACTTGAACTCAGTGGGTCAGTCAACCGATAGTGTGTCATTACTGCCTTAAAAGATGGGCAAGAGAGCACATCGTCCACGAACGCCGGGCTATGCCGATGCTGTTGCTGAAACCGAAACTCCAAATTCGCAAATACTATGCTTTTGTCGGTTATTACAATTTTAACCATTTGGAATTAAGACTTTCGGCTCATAGAATCCAAGCGTTCGTATTAATTATAAAGAGCTCACAAAACGATCGGTCCACGCTGCATGTCACCAGAAGATTAGACTTTTCTTCGGTGAAAGAACATTGCCATACAACGTGTCACTTAACTTTGCACTTCACAATAATTGTGTAAATATGATCTCTATGTTATCTTTATACAGTGTGAGTCTTTATAAAGTGCACATATTAAAAAGGGTGAAAATATAAACAATTTTATCGACGGAAAAAATGTTAAAAAAAATCTTAAGAAATTTTTAATATTTCTATGGGCTTTTTATTTTTTTTACTCTTGTCTTGGTACCCCATGTAAACAAACTGTTACTACTTTTAAACTAAATGTGATATTAAAACAAAACAAAATTAATAATGATCTCTAATAATAGACCAAACTAATAAAGCCATAATTTATTGAAAAATAAACCTCATAAATTAGTTATCAATGATTTTTTGAAGAAAATTTACCATTTGTCTACCAATTTTTGCAATAAATGTAAAATTTATCAAAAAAATGTCCCCTTTACCCTACTTTTTTCTTATTTTATGTTATTCTACATCGTATTAGCTAGTTTTTGGTAAAAATTCCATGGTTGTAGCTAAAACACAACATTTGCTATCAGAGGCTAAAAAAGAGGCTCACTGGGTGTGTTATTAATTCGAAAGGATAAATAAATTACTTTCTTATAGAGGCTATGTGATTCATAAAACAAAGAAGCGTAGGTTAGGTTAACCAAATCATTTATTATTTCACATGAAACTTAAAACTAATGCATTAACTGCTCAAAATGTCCGCCACGCTGTTGTAAACACAAAAACATACATTTATTGCAAAAATTTCTTCAAAAATCATTAATAACTAATTTCTGAGGTTTATTTTTCAAAAAATTATGGCTTTATTAGCTCGGCCTATTATTCGAGATTATTATTAATTTTGTTTTGTTTTAATATCACATTTAGTTTAAAAGTAGTAACACTTTGTTTGCATGGGGTACCAAGACGAGAGTAAAAAAAAAATAAAAGTAGATAATTTTTTTTTAGATTTTTTTAAACATTTTTTCCGTCGTTAAAATTGTTTATATTTTCACCCTTTTTAATATGTGCACTTTATAAAGACTCACACTGTATATATAAATCTTCTGTTCGTGAGTTTGTAATTAAACTACTCCTAAACGGCTGGACCGATTTCGATGAAATTTTTTGGGTGTGTGCAGATGGATTCGAAAATGGTTTAGATTTGGTTTTTTATTTATTTTTTGTATTGGACAACGTTTGTCGGGTCCGCTAGTATTTTATATCATAAAAATTACCCAATTAAAGATATATTTAACAGATATAAAACCAACTACCTACTTATAGTAACTGTTAAGTCAAAGTTACATTGAAGTGCAAATCTTGATAGATTTCTAGTTAGGGACTTTATTTTCTTATAAAGAAATTTACATTTCATTTAGATGAGTACACTTTTATACTTTGTACCACTTTAAAACATTTAATTAATAGGTACATGGAAATTAATTTTATATAGATAATTGCTACAAAATGTGCAGGATTGATGCCATTGTAATAGTAGAATCCGTCTATAAATTAAATGTCATATAAGTATATGTGCTGCGTACTTACATATGTTTAAACAATACTCATATTGTCGATTCGATATACTTGATAATGTTGTCTTATGACTGTCTATTGTAAAAAGTAAGATAAAGTTTAATTCAATATTGAAAGTAGCCTAGCAACTAAGTAAAAAACTAAGTATTTCTCTCAAGCACTATTTATGACCAGTTTCCCATAAAAACGAAAATCAAAGTATTGTTGATTTTTGTGTTGGTCTAGTTTACAGCGATTGACACCACACACAATTACACATCTGTGTTAACATATTCGAAAAATTTAAAAAGTCTTTTCGTTTACTTTATGAATCTTATATATTGAGTGATTGCAAAACTAATCGCAGTCAGTTCATTCTATATTAGTAGATTTATTAAGGATAATATACGAAAAGCGCTGCCCATGCAAAAAACATAATATGAAGAGACTTTTAAGAACATAATACGCGTGTCAGTATTTCGTCTACAGTCAATTAATTTTAAAACGTCTGTTGAAAGTTTTCCAACCAACCGGAAAAGCTCAAAAGAAACTTTGTCTTTACTCCTTTTATTTATATCGCACATCTAATGTTGCCTTTGCCGTAAATGATCCGAGGTTTGCGTAAACTATAATTGGTAAATCATACGATTAAATTATTGCCAAAATGGTCTGGCACATTGTTACAATGAAATTATTTGCCTTCAGCTGGTGGTGGTGTTTACCTTTCTCTACAAACGCTACGAAGATGCTACGCGATGGCCGCCCAACATGTCTGACGAGTTGCTAAATAAATATATAATCAGTTCGCCACCAACTCAATTTCATAAAACGTTTCTACAAGTAAAATAAAAGTGCAGATGCTACGCTTTTATGAAATCCATACTGCTTTACCCTTTAATCCTTTGTTGAAATAAAAGAAGGGCAAATAAAAAGTAAAGCGGTGTAGCCGCGCTCATCTGTAAACACTTGAACGATGTAAAGTGTTCAATATCGGTGGGAAATGCTGCGAAAATTCTTTTTACAATCGATCGATGGGTGTACCCGTTGCTCGTGTGGATTGGTCGGTGGGCGTGGTGCTTGTTATCACCGCGGTGGCGGCGGCCAATGACGTGGGTTCGGTGATAAGAGGGTTGGGGTTGCAAGGCGGGGTGGCGGCAGTGCGCGCGACGGAGCGGCCCGGGGCAGCCGCGCGACACCATGCTGGGGGCCATGATGTACCCGGGCGCAGAAGACGCCGATCTCGAGGACATGCGAGTGCCGCCGATACAACTCGAACACTTGCCTGAAGTATTCCTATGTACGTAACGTTGTTACTTGCGTGTGTCAGTGTTCGTCTCGTTGCGTGCGGTGCTATATTGTGTATCAGTAGTTCGTTATGTTTACAAAACGATTTGCGGCCTGAAATATGCGTTTTCGTACGAATTGTGAATGTTCTAGATAATTTGTGATATCAACAGAGTAAAACCAATCAAATATATATATTTAATATAATTAGGAGGTATCTTATCAGTGATAACTTCAATAGTAGGTATAGTTATGTGTACCATACCTACATATGTAATTATTATGTATAGAACACGAACATTTTATCAGAATTCCGAGTGAAGTGTTTATTTGGAGCACTACATAACCACTAAAACATATTAAATAGAAATTTGCATCATTAGTGCACATACTATAAGAATTACACCTCGTCCCTACGCCCTACGACATGACATAATATGCTAATTCGTTTTAATACGCATCATAGTCATTATCCCCTAGAATTGAGCCTACATATTCCATATTGGCACATTTGCTAGCATGTTTATTTATGTGTATTTATTTGAATGCTTGATACGGTTTTAAATCGTACTGGACAGATTGCTTGCATAATTCTCGTAGGAGCCTTGAAGCAGTGTTATTTATCACGAAATAAATTGGTGGCAATTTTAGTTGCTATGCATACAAAATTGAAGTCATATTAAGAAAGGTTATTTCGTCTCTATGAATAATATAATTGGTACAATTTCTAAACGTAGAAATCACGTCAATGAAATAGGTCCAGATTGTAAACAAGGATAACATATTTTATATTTGTAATAGTGATCAAACTGGCCAAACATATGTAACGTTATCGTTCATGCATATAAATATAAAATATTAACGATTATCATTTTATATATAACAATAATAATGATTTCAATAACATACCTACTAATAAATACATATATAAATACTAGGTGTAAAGTAGATTATGAGTTAGGTACTTGTATATCAGATTGTTACATTTTAAATATATTTTATCTGAAAACCACTAATGTGTGACGAATTATTTGAAATCATTAAGGCATAAAAAACAAGCGTGGATGATACACCGGGATTAAATCCATTGGTAACAATACGCGTTTAAATTATAAAATTATGTATTTAAAGCTTGTAGGTAAAGCATCCTAATTGTAAAACAATACTATTGTTTAAACTAATGGTAAAGCGTAAAACTAACTCATTATAATTAGAACTATGAAATTCACCGGTTGCGAATAGATACTACTCCGCCATGACAGTAGGTAATAAAATAATAACGAATATTTTTTTTAAGTATTTTTGTGTCCACTATATTTTAATAATGTATAATCGGTTTATGATTAAAATAACTTTATTCTTGGAGCTCAACGACCTTATTATAAAACGCAAAGTAGGTAGATGTAGTAGGTTTAAGTAGTATTCAAAATAAAATTAATAATAGACGTAGGTATGTTAACTGTCAGATAACATTGCTCAGTAAAAACACACCACTCAGCATTAAACTTAACACGCTTGATAATAATCTACCTTTCTTTATTTTATTTTTAACTGGTTACTTAAAGCAAGGATTAAACTTGGCTAGTTGTTGCCATTTAAATCATGATTTTCTTTTAAAATCACGCAATCTTCTACTCATATTAAAATTAAATATACAATAAAAATAAAAACTTTATTTTATATTAATAATATCACTGCTGATAGAGGAGTACCTACTTGTTAGGTTGGTAAATTTTCTACTAATAATGTACAGTTATAGTTTAATCTTATTTTTAAAACAATTATCTAATCTTTTTTACATTTTGCTTCCAATGTGAGTTGGTGTTTCATCAAAAACAAATAAACTAAATAATAATATCAACAAACATGTGTTTGTAAATTGGAATGTTCCCATTTATATTATTATGTAAGGTTACATTAATAGTAATAACGGCTTACCTACTAACAAATGGGCCGTAAGATTGTTTGTCATCAGTATATATACAGTTTTAAAAGAATACGCCGATTTAAAAATATGATATAATATAATAATATTTTAGTGTACTTCTGCTTATTCTAATGCTGTGCTTTCCCTTAATTTAGATACCTACATGTTTTATAAAATCCTATGTATGTGTTTAGTTGGTAAAGCAATAATTCAATAAAGTTAAATTAACTTATAAAAAATGCTTCCCAAGAATTAGATAAAATTTAAATAACCTGATATACAATCTTCGGTTATCTTCGTGATCCAAAGTAGAAGTATTTTACAGAAAACATCAAAATAAACAAATATATATGTATTTTATGAGTTTAATAAAATTTAAATTAACAAAAAATTTTCCTTACTTACAAAATCATATGATTCCATAACATAGTAACTGTGTTTAGACAAACCACGGTTACTGATAGCTAAAGTGTTGTATATTTATTTTGGCAAAGTTGTTATTTATTTATTACAATGAAATTTAGTAAATTCTTATCTATAGATTAACAATCGCCAATGCCTTGCGTTTGTTGGTGCACTTCCAATTGTGACCCAGTTATAATAATATAATAGAGCTTATATCAAAACGTCTAAAATAATACAAACTTTTAATTTCAGATATTTTGCAATAAGTACTAAATTCCGACACGTTCAACGATTTATATTCATATCGCTTTCTAGCACAAGTGTTGTACCTATGTAGGTATATACCTACATATACCTATTATACCAATCAGCATTGCTTAAGAAAGTACACTCTAATAAATTTAAATTATAGTGAGTAGAGTTTATTTAAATTTCGTACTTTTCGGGTAATAAGAATACATTTACTTTATTATACATACTTTTAACATGTATTTTTATTAATAGCCATACCAAAAATGCTTAACATTCACTAAGATTTCCAGCGTCCACGTTTTTGTCATTTAGATTTTGATGATGGCCCCATGAATATTAATCAACCATCATTTTATAAAAGGCTAATTTTTGGATACTGTTTTCGTATCACATTAACTTTTGATTGCTGATTAGATTAAACTGTTAATTTCTTGTCTTATTAAGTAATCAATTAAGGGCGTACTGAAAGCTAGAGACAATACATACAGACCAATCTCTACGTAATGTCCTACTTCTTTAAATAGTCTAAAAGCAGTTTATCAAACAAAGACACGTAAGAATATACTTAGATATGTTACTATTTCTGTTCTCTTCCTGTTTATAGAACTATTTTACTTATTATTATTGGAAATAAAATTCACTCACTTCAGATACCCAAATATAAGAAATAAATGTGTAATATATTGTTTGCTAACCTTTATCTCTACCTATATTTTTATATTTGCAAATCTTTAATTTTTGCAGTTGCTATTCTTATTTTTGTAGCCTCTTATATTATAAAATTTTAAACTAGGAAATAGGTATTGGCAAAATAAATAAGTATTAAATGCACGCGCATAAAGACGGTGTGTGATGTGAGGTTTATTCCCAATAAAAATAATACTATAAACAAAATTATTCATTGCTTTTAAATGGAAATAAGAAATAAACGCATTAGTTATTGCGTATTATCGTCGTTTACTGTTGTGGCAACATTTAATCACATAGGTAATATTTATTTATATCTCGTTAGAAATAAATGTGAAAATAATTTGTTTGTTACTACACTACGACTTTGACTGCTTTTTTAGTGCACCAAGCGTTAACGGGTCCGATACAATTGGCAAGCCCCATGTTCGATTTTTGAATCCCAAATCTATTTTAAGCTCTTAGCAGCACTAAATCTTAGAAACTTAGAGGTATTTTGTCATATTGCTAACGCTTAGGAAAACATTTAAAATTCTTCCGTCCAAAATGCCTGTCAACTGCTCTTAGTTAGGTGTAGAAGTTAAACCGAGCCAGAAATCTATAAGCTAATTGTAAAATCTCGCAACAGAATTAGGCCAAGCGTTAAATACCAATTTGACGGAAAACTACACATTTAAATCATTTTTGGCCATAGTGCATCTCATGATAATTCCAAATGCGGTTGGGATGATATGTTTTATTCTGGGGTTCCAGTGCCTAATGGATTCAGCGTCATATTAAAAGCTGTATTATATAGAAATCATTTTGTTATTAGTTTTTTGTGTATACCCTGTTGAGTTTAACAGTTGCACGTAACTTCATACTTTTAAATGCTATCAATAACCAATTTGAAATTGTGTAAACAATACATATACATATATGTATGTGATTGTAGCAATCACGGCAGATTTGCTGTCATTTATTTTGATAATTCTTTGGAATTCCGTTGTATAAAACCGAAGATCTTTATCAGAATATCACCAAATTAGAATGGGGCTACCTCGAAACACTACGAAGAGCTTCCAAACCATCCTACACAGTTGTGTATTTTGTTCTTGCCAAAAATGAGAACGTCATCTATGTAGCCAAATAAGCATTATTAAGGATAACTCAAAAACGAATGGTCAGATCTTGATCAAAATTATATGGGAAAAGCCAAATGAAATACACCAGCTTTGAAAAAGAAAATAATCATCAAAATCGGTTCACGTAGAAAAAAGTTAGGAGGCAACAAAAAAAAACATACATTCGAATTGAGAACCTCCTCCTTTTTTTGAAGTCGGCTAAGAAATAAGAATCATCTTTATCTGAACTAAAACTATATTTTCATATACTTTAGCAGATAATTCATATTCCCAAAAATACGTAAACTTATCTATACTGATTTTTGTTTGGTTATACTTATTGCAAAAATATTTATAATATAACAACATATGTTCAATACATAATACAAAAATATAAAGGTGTAAACTCAATTTCAGCAATTACTAATAATAATACTTATTTGCAACACATATCTATTAATAACACTGGCATAATTAACTAAATTCCTTTTTTTTAGAACTGGCTTTGGCATTTAGTAACGATGAGGTTAGGTCTTACGGCTCTGCTAGGATAGTGCAGTATTTTATTGTATTGATTTTTCTTAAATAAATCGCCTATAATTCTACGGAACATAACTAGGTAGGTACATACTATGGTTAAATTCAAGTTGGTATCGAAAATGTAAAGTAATGTGATTTAGTGAATAAATCAATAATTAGTTATAGGAATAAGATGTCAAGTGTTTATATAACTTACTGTTGTTTGTAATTCCTTTCTATACATGCATTTATGTTAATAACAATACAATAACACTGTGCAACATAGCTAATTAATTGCTAGTGTAATATTAATAGATAAAATTTCATAAATTTGGTTGATCTCGTGTAGGGACACATGTAAGTAAGCACGGCTGAGTACTTTTATGTATATAGTACTATCTTGTAGGATAGGCAGAAATAAAGGCCGGTTTTCTGATAAGATGAAGCAGCTTTATTGCAATCTTCCGTAAATAGTCCTAGACTTCGTGTTTAACTCGCCTTGGATTCAATCCAACAACCCAAAAATCCTTAAATCCGATTAAAGACTTAAACCAAGATCAGCCATGAGCATAAGCGCGTACTTATCGACTAGGCAGTCATCCTACGTATCCTAACTAATAATATTATAAATGCAAATGTGAGTTTGTTTGTTACGCTTTCACGCTGATCGGTCAAGTAGTTAACTTGACCGATCATCTTGAAATTTTGAATAGAAAATGGAAATAGAGTACCTTTATCCAAAAGATACTGTTTCTGAGTAGAGAATATAAATTTATTTACAAAACTCGATAAACGCGTGCGAAGCCGCGGCCAAAATCTAGTTATTTAATTAAGAAAATGCATAAACCGTACATAACATATATGTATATGTTGCAGCTAGTATCCCGAAATGCGGAGGCTGTCACGAGATGATCGTGGACCGGTACGTGCTGAAGGTGTCGGACCGCACGTGGCACGCCGGCTGTCTCCGCTGCGTCGAGTGCCGCGCCATGCTCTCCGGAAAATGCTTTGCGAGAAACAACCAATTATACTGCACCGATGACTTCTTCAAGTAAGCCTCATTTAGGTCATTTGCTTAATAATTTTAGTATCAGTAAAGGCGCTGACCTTTTCCTAGAATAGACTAAGCTAGACTACGCTTAGATTTAAAATAAAATGGAAATTATTATTCAGAATTTTCACACGATGTATTCCTAAAAGCACGTGATAAGTTTTCTTTCTTACTTTTAATAGATACCAACTTAACATTAAACATGAAATGAAATTCATGCCATAGATTCTTAAATATCGATATCTGATGTAATGCCAAAACTTCATCCCGTTAAAAGCATTTTTTTATGAAATACGAAGATTTTTAGAAACGCTTAAGTTAAGTAGAGTTTCAGCTATATATAGGATAACATAATTATAGACTATTTTAGGATTGTTGGATTGAAAACTTAGAACTAAAACAGTCGCTAATATCTATAGTCGGTAAAAATTATTCATTCTTTGCTTACCTTCTTTACCTATTAGATCTGCTTGTAGTAAAAGACCAAAGAATCCTGGAATTTACAGATTAGTAGCACTTAGTAATCAATCCAATTTGACTACATGTTTAATTTAAATCTAACTGGGTCAATCTCTCTATGCAAGTTTATTTTCAAGACAACTTATGTCTTGAAAATAAATTATTACCCATAATTATACATTTTTAATTACCATGTATAACTTTCTTGTATACTTCGACCATAAATGAATGAAATCCATCGGTTTTTTATTGTTTTTATTAAACACTAATTATGCTAATAGAAGACAGTCAAAAGTATGCTATGCTATAATAGCTTGCAATTTTTAAAATATATTTTTTATTCTTTTATTATTTTAATTTAATTTTTCTGAACGGCCTTCAGTTCTACTATAAGACATTTCAAGGTTATCCATTAATTACCGGACATCCTGTATAACAATATCAAACACGTTGATAATGTTGTTGTTGTTGCGGCTGTTGTCCTAGGCGGTTCGGCACGAAGTGCGCGGGCTGCGGACAGGGCATTCCTCCGACGCAGGTGGTGCGGCGTGCGCAGGCGCACGTCTACCACTTGAGGTGTTTCGCGTGCGCCGCTTGCGCAAGGACGCTTAACACCGGTGACGAGTTCTACCTCATGGAAGACGGCAAGCTTGTTTGTAAACCTGATTATGAAGCAGCGAGAGCAAAAGGTACAATAAATGATTTGATTTTATGATTATACAAATATAAAGATCTTTAGTTTTCTTGTAGGTAAAGCTAAGGTTTTAGGCTTGAATAAGAATAAAAGAAGTTATTCTTCTAGGCCACAAAGTATCTTTTAACAAGGTAAAATTACTTTACTTTACTGGCACTTTTACCTTTATAAGATATACTTTGTGACTAAACTCTGTGGTTTAAACAGATTTTTTGTTTAGTTAATTACCTTACTAAAACACACTTAGTTTGTTGCTAGACTCAGACAAAGGTGGAAAGCCTATGCCCGTAAGGAAAATCACACTCATTTTCGCCATTTTATGTTACAATTTCGGCTATTTACAACTTCTATCTCCGAAAGCTTAATGAACCTTTTGGCCCAGACAATCTTAGTTATAAATCAGTTAAGTGGCAATACAACCTTTAATCCATACAAACGTATTTCCTCTGTTTTCCATTTGTAGAATGACAATATGGCATGCTTCACATTTTTTCATAGCTTACGCCCACTTTTTAAATCCATTTAATATTTCGTTTGTGCCCAACGCGACGTTAAAACCCTTTTGTTTATAAATTGATGTCCGCATATGTCCTCTTATAAGAAATATTCTGACTAAGTATGTATCCATTAGTATAAGATAACCTCTATTTTATGTAATTTATAATCTCAGTCATCTGCTGATTAAAACTGGAGACAATAAAACGTATTAATAACTATAGAGCTATGATTCTATAAGGAATATAAAAAAAAGCAGCGGTACACCGGCGGCCAGACATAATAGGTATTTAATTATGTCTGGTATTTCAAGACTTAACAGGTTAAATTTAAAATATCAAGTAGATCTTATGAAGGAATTCAATACATATTCCTGTACCAAGCATTTTAATTTTTTCTAAAATTAGGATACGAGAAGGATTTCAACCATGAATGTGTGAAAATTAATGGTTCTAAGCTTAAAAATAATTGTTATATAATGTCATAACGCAGTGTTTTACTTGGCTGTAATACGTCCCTCATTTTATTTCTATGACGACGTCGCATTTTGAACCATATACTTATTGCCAAGTTTTTTAGTTTCATTCTATAATTCTAATAAACATCTAACCATATAACCTAGATTTTTTTAGTTGTATATTAAGAAATTTCGCATTCGCATGCATCTGTTGCGATAGTGCCTCGGTAGATGTCCCATCCCATTTTAGTTTAAAATTCTTGTTTGTTTGTTTGTTACGCTTTCACGCTCGACTGATCATTATGAAAATTCGCATACCTTCATGTTGTCAGGAGTACAGAAAACCACCTTTCATCTAGAAAAAAGTACTGTTCCCTGAGTGATAGCTCCTATATTATAAAACTATTTACCTATGGACTATATATATTAAAGCACTGTAAAGCGTATCGATTGTTAGATCAAAGTTTTAACTGTAAAGTTAATAATTGGCAGGTGGCGAAGGTTCGTTAGACGGCGACGCGGCGAGTAAAAGGCCGCGGACGACGATCACGGCTAAGCAGTTGGAGACGCTAAAGAACGCTTACAGCAGCAGTCCGAAGCCGGCGCGTCATGTCCGGGAACAACTCGCTCACGACACGGGACTTGACATGCGCGTCGTACAAGTTTGGTTTCAAAACAGGTCAGTTATACCACCCAGAACGTCTAAAACGTCGATACCCATAGGCAAAGTCGAACTCACTTGTAGTTATACACCACCTAGAACGATTAAGTTATACCACCTAGAACCAACCCACCACTCACATGTCAAATACACCATAAGCACAGTACAATAACTAAAGTGTACTGTGCCTTTAAGCAACACACCTGTGTTATGGCCACTCCTACAACTAACAAGTAAAAGTTATCCGAAAGATATACCGCATGCTGTCTCACTTATGTTAGGTTAAAAAAGAGAGATGGCGAGACTTTTATCTTATAGATAAATGCTATCTGGAGGTGGTAGTACAAGCCCTTAGAGTTGTAAAAATGATCGATTAAGTCACTACGGGCTTTTATCATACAATTTCATTTACATTCAATGCATGAAACATCAAGATTTTTTAAATTCGGGTATCATATTGCCAGGCTTAATGGACCTACACAAAACATACATATATACAAACCTAATTTTATTCACGGCCTTGCAGGCCAAATATAGTAGTATATAGTCTTGTGAAAGTTGACATTGAACCTTGCATAAACTCCAAAAAAAAATGGCATATATGTTAGTCCCCATTGATGCATTACCAGCAATTTTTTTTACTTTACCTTTACCGGTCTATATGTATAGAGATAAAGACACGTGCGCGTTAATTCTATGGCATTATAAATACATACATATTTTTCACTGTATTGATAAACTAGTTGCTTCTCCAATGCAATCGAGATCAATTTTTTGTTATAGCATAAAATTTCGGTGCTGGATATATAATACGCTATGTTCATATTTGTATGAGATTATCTCACGAAATAAGTATATGTTCTGACTACGTGGTGTTTTAACAGATATTAATATTAAACAACCTCAGCTGTTATCAAAGGCAGCCACCACCTTTTACAATAATTACCATGAAAATAATACAATGCATAACAATATATTATATTTATAACATAAATCATTGTGGGAACTGATTTAAAATAAATATTCTATCAGTGACATTTATTTCTTTAGCTGCTCAACAATTAGACATGCAGACTAGGTAACGCCTCTTTAACCGTACCAAATAAACCAGAACAGGTGATATCTGAAATCAATCTTGCTCGGGAGCAGCTACTTACTTGAGCACAGAACAAGTTAACGAAATGATTTTGAAATGGTCAAGTGATTTAACAAGACGTAAAGAGAGATTAGAGCTTTTATTGCCACACGGAGCTAAACAATAAAATGTTCAGTAAAATTAATGTGATGCGGAACTGAGACGGCAACTGGTTAGAAATAAAACACTTATATACGTACCAATGTACGGATTCAATCGAATCGCAGTTGAGTACATCTGGTTCTTACGTTCTATAAATGAGTCGTTACTGTTATGAACAGTACACTCTTGTTACTGAAACTACAGGGAATGGTCATCGCGTGTATTTGAAAAACAAAGCTGATTCTGCTTTTCAATGTACACTTAAACGATTCCTTTTGTAAACATAAGAACTCATTAACTAATAAACCATTAACAATATCGGTGATTAATCATTGTCCCTCTTCTGGATGAAGATCCATTCTCTAAGATAAATGGCCCGAAGCCACTGTGTACGATTCGTGGCACAAATCCACGTAAAATTACACCTGTGTGGAATAAGTTTGGTATTTAAGAGAAATACAGAGGCGTGACTTGCATTCAATGCAGTTGACTTACAAATTCAAAAAATTCAAAATTCGCAGTGTACAATAATTGAATAGAGAATACAAATCAACATGATTTCATCGCACGGTTTATAGGTACTAGTCGTCTGGTTATAGTTATCTTGGACAATGGACTGGCCTTCGATATTTGCGCATTGTGTGTATCTATTCTTGATGTGGTTTGTTGGCATGTTTGTAAGCATAGTCGCGGAACTATGTTGTGTCGCGCGCGAATGGCCACAGTCACGGCAGCGGTCACGCCCTGCACGTCGGCCTCGCCTCGTAAACCTGAACGCGATATCACAATGCTCGACTTCTTTACTTTATGTTCAAATACACAAGTACATACAATACATACTCATGTTGAACGTGGAGGCTGATGCTCGTTATAACTACCGAGCGATTGTAATGACTGTTTTTGGATGGGTGAATTTGTTGATATACTTATGAACAGTTAAATTTTCGCACGATTTTCTGGTTTTCGCGTATATTTCGCATAAATTTAATTTTGTTGTAATGCTGTTTAGAAATATTATTATTAACTTCTTGATGGAAAACCTATGATTTGCTAATCGAATATCCCAACAGTAGACGTTGAACGATTTTTGAGGATTACGACTTGAATGTGCCACAGTATTGACTTAATGCTCTTTATATTGAAACTATCTACGCAGTTTTATATCTTAAGTGACTAATTATTTTAAAATATATTTTTATAAGAATTTTCAAACAAAAGGCAAGATTTTCACAGACTCTCCACGGTCAATAGTGTATATTGTCCGTAAGTATAGACTTACAGTATGTTTACATTGGAAATAAATACGCTTTCCGATAAATTGTAAATTTTCCAAAGTTATCTGGTAACACCAATATAAACATGCATCTTGTCTACTATTTACCCATCTATGAAACACACGAATGTAATGCAAACATATTATAATTATATAATATTGCGTCACAGCATAACTATAGTAGATAAGTACCTACCTACATCAACGAAACTAATCAAACATGAATGATGGCCGACAACTGTTTTAACACTGTGTTTATGGTTACATTTTACATTAGCTATATCTAATCACTCATATTATGAATAATAATATAGTATAACTGGTGGTAATATTAGGCAGCTACTTCGGTAATTAGTTACGATTCATTGATGACAAAATTTTAATACTTATAGGTATCGTTGGAACCCATGTGGATGTTGATCCACAACAATAAATAAGTGAAAGTGTTGCAAATTACAATTTGTATTTAAAATTCAGACTTCAAATAGACAAGCCTAAATAAATTATAACTAATAAAATATAAATTATAATTTGTACTTTGAACAATTTTATTTTAGACTCACGATTTGTGTGTCAATATTGTATTATAATTTATACCTTCTCTATATTATATGCAGGTTTTTATATGTTAAATTAGATATAGTCAGTTCTGAACATATGAATATCAAAATACTTACTGAACAATTTTTGTTTTGGCGATTAGATTTACTTGTAATTTAGTGGTTTTATATTTATAATAAATTATAACTTTCATACAAGGAAAATACTTGTATTAAGTGAGGATTAACAAAGACTCAATCATTGGATTTTCCAGTCTTTAGAATATCTAGACTAGGAACAACTATCAGTTGGATACACGGTAATTATTGTTGCTCGCCTAAAATTGTCAAAGCACAACAGACATAAAAACACAATGTACAGTTAGTAGTTAAGTTTCAAAAGTTAATTCGGGACAATGTATCAATAATCCTAGTGAGGTATATCGCAGCACGCGCACTGCTCCCAGCGGACTGGGCGGAGGCACTTTAATTAATCAAGCTCTTTGTTGAAAGCCCGCACCGGCGCCCCGCCGCTTCACTAATAACAACACACGCAAAACATGCGACTGGGGTGTTTTGTTTATACATCGTATACACAATTATTTGTTTAAATCGAAAGTAATCGAAGCGTTATAACGAGTTTTGCGTTATGAAATCAAAGTTCAGTAATTACGCGAAGTGCCCTTCGTTAAAAACAAATAAGTAGGGTTAATGCGGAAAACAGTTGTCTGTTATGAATTTTGTTGTTGCTTGCGAATGGCAAGCACGTTATTTAATTAATTATTATGTAATACTATACTAACAAAATTATCGAATATGTTATGAATATGTTATAAATGCTCTTTTCTTAAAACAGACTGCCCAGAGTATCAGTTTACCATTGCACATAATTTTTAATAAATGTTTAAAGGAAGGTGTCTTTCCTGATGTATGGAAAAGTGCAAATATAACTCCGGTCTATAAGACAGGATCTAAGCACGATGCTGAAAACTATCAGCCCATCTCCATACTTTCGACACTATCCAAAGTTTTTGAGAAACTGGTACACAGTATGATTTACCCTGTAATACACGGCAGCATAATTAATCAATAGCACGGATTTGTCCAAAAACAATCGACTCTTACCAACCTACTTTGTTTCTCCGACTACCTTTCCTGTACGTAGTATGGATCAACAGCTACAGGTGGATACTGTATATACAGATATACGAAAGGCATTTGACAGGGTGGATCATGAGCTCCTTCTTAACAAGTTGGCATACAACGCTATACGTGTTGACTTGTTGCACTGGTTTGCATCATACGTAGTTAATAGAGCACAAAGAGTTGTCATCAAGGGATTCTGTTCTGATCCGGTCATTGTTACATCTGGCGTACCACAAGGCTCTATTTTAGGTCCCCTGCTATTCATCATTTTTATAAATGATGTCGCTAGTTGCTTCAGGCATTCAAAATTCTTACTCTATGCTGATGATCTTAAAGTTTATAAGACTGTTCGTTCTCAGAAGAACTGCAACCAACTATAAGAAGATTTAAATAGATTCACTGGCTACAGCTGTATAGCAAATAAACTACAGCTAAGTATACTCAAATGCATATCCATAACCTTCAAGAAAAACAAAAACCCATTGGTTAACACCTATTAACTAGCTGATACTGCCCTTTCAAACGTTAGTGCTGTACGAGATCTTGGAGTGTTACTTGATAGTAAACTTCAACTGGAGCAACATATCGATAATATAGTGAATAAGGCCTTTCGTATGTACGGATTTATTATGAGAGCCTCTGTTGACTTTAGACGCCCCTATACATATTGTATAAAGCCCTGGTACGGTCTCAGCTTGAATACGCCGTGCATATATGGAATCCTTTTTACCAAAAATACTCAGACAGATTGGAGAGCGTTCAACGTAAATTTATACGATCACTACAATATCGCTGCCGCTATGGTTCCGTCACCAATACTAGTGATTGTGAGCCAATAAATGTGCTGGTGGATCTGAAGTCTAGACGTCTCTTTCTAGAAGCCACTCTTCTCTATGATCTTTGTTCTGATAGATATGACTGCATGGAATTAATAAATTATGTTATATTGTTCCGCGAACTGTAATTAGACGAGAGGCGCGCACTAGACCACTTTTCGCGAATACGACTTTTCGTACGAATGCGGGCCTGCGCGCACCTTTATGTCGCTTAACGCAAAATTATAACGATGTGTTCCTAGATCTGGAGCTGTTTGCACTGTCGCGGACCTCGTTTAGAAACACAGCATTAAAAATAATAGAATATAATTCATAACTTATATTTATTCTGAATCAATCATAATTTTTACACATTTCTTTATAGTGATCAGTTATTTTTTTATTTTTATATTAAGTATAATTATTAATTGATTTTTATTATTAATTGAATGTTGCTATTATTTTTTAGTTTTTAATAGTTTGGATTTCTGATGTTAGCTTTGTAATATTTGATGAATTTGAATTGTTAATTAATTTCCTTCTTTTTAATTCAATATCTTTATTTCATGCCATTATTATTTTTTTCTTTTTTACTTACATTGATTTCTTGTAATTTTGATTAGTTATATATGCTCGCATGCAATTAAGTTCGAAGTAATTATTGTACTAACACGTGGATAACGTTGTGAGTTACATACTTACCACCATCTTTTCTGTATATTATTTAATTAAGAACTATATACATGTGTTTGTAATCCCAAAAAAAAAAAACAAGTAAATAAAAAACAAATGATTTTTATAAAATCGGATGCACCTTAGATAAAAGATATCTTATGCATAAAGTATATACCCACTATGTTAGGACCACGGCAATAATAAGTAAAGTTAGAACTATAATTAAATATCAAAATTTATAAAAACAATCTAAGTAATTTCAACTAATTACATTATATTATTATTCGTGACTGTACGAAACGCGGTTTATGTGGTCGCCTCGCCAGTGCGTTATAATATGCACCTACTACTTTTTATCGATCCTGATAGGTATATAATCAGAGTTGTTATTATTGTCCTTTGTAAAGGACAATGATCAAAAGTGTGATTCTTGAATAGTTTTTCAAGTATCGTGCTTGACTGACTGAAGTTTTCACAGACAGCGGCCAAAAGCAGGTATTTTTTAGGTTTGCCGTCTAATGTATGCATGCAATTTCCTTAAACCGCGTGAATAACCGAATGGCGGCATTGATATTCGTATATGCATGTATCAATTAACATCAAAATATCACGCACACTTAACAATTGCCATTTGCCTGATATCCGGTGGTTGTATACTAACTATGAAAAGGCAATGCTTTTTTTCGTTCACGTATCCTCGTAAAGATCTCGATTTTCAAACATTATTAAGCATTTAATTATATGTTTATTCTTTTTTATTTCTTACAGAAGAGCAAAAGAGAAACGGTTGAAGAAAGACGCGGGGCGCACGCGATGGTCACAATACTTTAGATCGATGAAGAGCGGCAGTGGTTCTCCTAGACACGACCGGTTGCTTGACAAGGACGAACTCAAGATAGACCTGGATTCCTTTAGCCATCACGGTAAATACTGACACAAAAATACATAGTCGCTTACCTATATTACATCCAAATTTCGTCAGATATGATTTAAGTCTAACGTAATATTGCGGTTGACGAGAAGCAGTGCCAGCCTCTGCGCTGCTACTGAAAATGTCTGCACAGAAAATCCCAATAATAGTTTACCAGATCCGACAATCGATCCTAAGATCTTATGCACAACAGTCACATTCACTAATGCCGTGTCATTGAGGCAGTAAATCTATTAGAGTAGATTACGGCATATTTGTGTCATGCCATATAGTTAAATTCATGGTAATTGCATATACATTTCCGATTAGCGCAATACAGATGTAATGTACCCTAATAGTTAGCTAGAATCCCTCATTTCGCTTGGTACATTCAAGTGCCATATAATAAAGGTGAACCATATCATCATGACGTATACTATAAGCAATGCCTATCATATGGCTTTCTTCTTCGTAAAAAAATCGTAATTGAAAATGTTGACATTTACTTAATCCCAGCATTCTAGAATCACAAGCGAACCTAAGCGTAAAGTTACGTCACTGAGCCACTATAGCAGTTGAAAACTGGATAGAGGGAATGTGGTTGGGAGGGATATCATTTAAAAGATTGTATAGAAATATTTCATAATAATATTTCTATACATTCTTTCAAAAATAACTATATATTTAATATTGTCTTCTGTTTACGCGAATGTTGTTCATTGAAATTAAACTACTATATACGGATTTTATCGCGTTGTTTATTTAACACTGTATTACAAAATTTTGAAAATATTACTCTACTACTACTATTGATTTTATTTTACTAATTTATAAGCTAATAAAATTATTTAAACTATTAAATCTATTTATTTTTGGTTTACATTTTCCCCGACGTTTCGGTTCTACTACTAACTAACTACCATCTTAGTCTCCCCGTGACTATGGCTGCTGAAAAGTAACCGAAACGTCGGGGAAAGTGTAAACCAAAAATAAATAGATTTAATAGTTTAAATAATTTTATTAGCTTATAAATTAGTAAAATAAAATCAATAATAGTAGTAATATTTTCAAAATTTTGTAATACAGTGTTAAATAAACAACGCGATAAAATCCGTATATAGTAGTTTAATTTCAATAACTATATATTCTTTTAAAAACGATATATTACATAATAATGTGTATATTATGTAATATATCGTTACTATTATGATATTCTTTAGTATATGTAAGTGTATATTTCATGCTAATGTATGCATCTACTACTTTTTATCTCTGCATCACCCAATAGTTGACTGGTAGATAATGCCTGTGGCATTAAGTTCGCCGACTTACTATTTTGTGCATAAAGATTTAAAATAAATAAATCTACTACTATAGAGACAAAAATGTACTCAATGCGCCTGTAGGACACGACATGTTAGATTACATTTCAAGTGGAGCATAAATATTATTGTTTTTTATTATAAGCTCTTACTTTATCTGTTTAATGCTATTTACCTTTAATTACGTGTCACATATGCCTAACTGACAAAATACGGATGTGATGTTATACACCTCTGCCTTAAACTGCTTACTTTCAAAATAACAATCTGATGTTTGTATGTTCAAAAAGCATAAGCAAAATCAAATCTTTATATAATCACTAATCACTATCTATCAGAGAATATCAGGTCTCCTTCTATGTCCTATACCATTACATATTATGTGAGATTATAGCTATGATGAGTTAAGTTTTTTTATGCAAATCGAATATGGAGTGAACCTCATTTGCAATTGGAAATTTAGAATTAATTTATTTTAAACTACTACTTTTAAAATGCAATAATTAGGACACCTACTTTTAATACCAAATGGTTGTTTATTCTTTTTTTTTCTTTATGATCTGTTGTACAGAGTACATAATTAAGTTAAATAACAATTTATCAAACAAAAAAGTACCTACTTTGACTATTAGATAATCTATGATAATCGCGTGTGTCATGGGACGGCAATGTCAAGTGCAGTTATGACTGCACGGATGGCGTCGTGGTTTAAGGGGACGCCTCGCCACTGCAACCATGCCGGGTGTTGTGGGTTCGATCCCACACAGAGCAAAAATTTGTATGATCCACAAATGGTTGTTCCAAGTCTGGATGTTATTTGTCCGTTGTTGAAAGTTGTGTAAAGGAGTGGTCTTTTAAAAAAACTGATTATTTATTAAAGTGTAACTATAGTAATCACCATGGTTGATGGCAGAGTTAAGCAACGACAGCTACAGCACGGTGGCGCTGGGCGGCGAGGAAGGCTCGCCCGCGGGCGGCGGCGCGGCGGCAGGTGGCGCACGTTACGCGGCCACGCCGCCATACCTGCGCGCGCACTCACCGCCTCACCCGCATTATCACTACCCACCCGATCATCTCGTCTACACCAACATCGGTGCGTAATCAACCACAATATACGTTGAATCTTCTTAGACAAAGATCTCTTGCAATACAATTGATTCGGCAATGCAACTCGTCTTGTCGAGCCATGAATGGATGGCCTTGTGGTCTAAGTGGTCGTCTCGCCAGTGCTACTGCTTCAGGTGTTGTGGGTTCGATCCCCACACGGGACTAAAATGGTATGATCCACAATAATTAATGTTCTGTTAACTTTAAGGCCCTGTGACAGGAATTATGCCCAGTGAGCGAATAGGAGGCATATTAAAAATATATCCTGATTGCAACATAAGTGCCATAGCACTGCAACATGACTTCTTGAGCCATCAGTCTTACACTCGTGCCATCCGCAGTAATGGTTTCTACTCCTTTGGCCCTCTTCTATATTTCCCTAAACTTCCTACTAAATGCTGGATACTGAAATACCGAGTATATCGGGAACATTATTCTGTCAGTAAGCAGATTGATTTCTAACTGAGGGGAAGATTAGCTATTTCTATTCCTCTTCCCATTACAGTACCCAATAGCTTGACTGTTTTTTCCTGGTATTAAATCTACAATAATACTTATATAAGGTAAATAATTATCATTCCCCTATTATTAATTGAATTATTTGACAATACTCAACCCTTTTGGTGACAGAAGAGCGTCATTCGATACTGTGCATTTTCTAAACTATATATTTTTTGTATATTCCCTTATACTTAATTATCAATCCCCTATTATTGTTATATGTGCTTATATGTGATTGTATATCATTACCAAGATGACAGTCTGATGTACCTGCACGAAAGTATTCGAAACATATTATATTGAATTACATTGTATATACAAGGTGATTTTGAAATCATGTAATTCCTTTTAATCACGCATTCTACTGGTGATATAGAATAACCCTGACCATATATTTTTTTTATTAGAAATATGTATTTGGAAAAATTAATGTACCGAGTTTTTTCATGAAATGTTTTCAGGTAGTCGTATGTTAACCACCCGACACAATCTTAATATTTTACTAATTTAAAAATAATAACATAGCAATAACTGATGTCATAAATAATAAGGAGCAATAAAAAGGACCGCCCGTTATTATTTACGACATTCATTATTGATATGCTATTTTATTTTAATTAGTAAAAAATTAAAATTGCCTCGGGTGGTTAACATATGATTATATGACACCATTTCACGAAAAAAACGGTACATTAATTTTCCAAAAAAATAATTCTAATGAAAAAGAAATATGGTCAGGGTTATTCTATACCACCAGTAGAATAAGTGGTTTAAAGGAATTACACGATTTCAAAATCACCCTGTATATAGATGGCGAAGATATTATCTCTTTAAAAATAAACCAGATATACATCAGCATAGATAGAGACCTGACTATTTTATTTCTAACTCCGATTTATATACAGTATAAGTGTAACACTATATAGCATGTAGATTTACGCTACTTGCAGCTTATAGCTACTTACAGGAAATGGTCTGACCTCGTCCTAAATTAGGAGAAGTCGAAAAGAAAGACTATTGATATTGGACACGTTGTCATATTAATTCAGAACATTACGCTAGATACTTAACATAAATATTTCTTATTTTCTCAGGTCAAGCAATGAGCGGCGCAGGCATAGGTGGCGCGGGTGGTGCGGGAGGCGCGTCGGACCTTAGCAGCTCATCATCTCCTGCAGCAGGAGGGTACCCTGACTTCCCCCCTTCGCCTGACTCATGGCTGGGAGAGGCTCACCACTATTCGCCGCGAGCCTTCCCCTAGCGGCGGCCACCGCCGGCGCACGCGCACGCCGTGCCCCCCGCGCCCGCGCCTGCACCTCCTCACCCCGCACCCCACGGACCAGTCGCACCTCTCTACCAACCCCATGCGCTCTCAGCGCAACCTCTTGAACTAGTTGTCAAGCGCGAGCTGTGACCGATGTACGCAGACATTCCGGCAAATCAACAAAATTAGTGTAACGACAATCACAAAATGTGCCGCAGTATTCTCAAGTAATAAGAAACGCATTTATACAAACTAAATAGCCTCACTTTATTTCAGTCTATCTTTAAGTATTTTGTCACTGTACCTATTTAAAAGTGTGCTGTTTATCCTACTTGATGTTTTGTTACTGTATATTACATAATATGAATCGATTTTGTGATCGTACTGTTTGTTTAGGGTTTGTAAAATAATATTTGTACATATTATGTAACTAAACATTTGTGCACAACATGATGTAAAACGCCTTACACTACCAAGGTACATTATTGTAAATATATTATGAGTCATTAATAGGTGTTAAGCTGTAAGAGTACCAATATAATTGTAATGTACATTAACATAATAATGATATGAAAGAAAATATGATTTACGTAGATCTAACGCAATATTTATTTACGATTTAACATTCGACAGAAATTATCACAATATTGTACATAGAATTAATGTATTATAATAAGTAATAATAGCTGGTATAGGCAAGTCCATAGTGATTATAATACTTTGTGCAAAAAATCTAGTCGACAGATGAATGGTATCTATATAAATAATTGTACATGTAATTACAATAAAGTTTTATTTACAACTTAATACTATTAGTACCTATAGTCTCTTTATGATTTACAACTCCGTCGTGGCTACACCCCAGTACTGTTGCATGCGACCCTCAAGGTCCAATGAATCCTGATTTGATTTCTCTTGTATCACAGCAAAATCGTATTCCAAATGGTAAGGCATAAGCCGTTGTAAAGATCCGAAGTATGCAGCATTAGGACCACCATTCGGCATTCTACCAGATCCAAAGCGAAAATCTGGTTTCAATGCTGTACCGAATGATCTTGCACTGCCGAAGTGCTTCGACAAGAATGGTACACCTTTTGACTGTTTACCAGCTAAATGTAATTGAGGACTGCTGCCTGAGAGGCCTTTTAGGTTTCTGAGGCTGCTGACATTCGATCGAATTCCTTTGGATAAGTTATCTAATTCCTTATCAAACAACATTTGTGTATTCTGTTCAAGCATGTACTCCCAGCATTTGAATTGTTCTTCTGGCAGGTCTTCGTTTCTATGGTCGTCTTCCTTATCCTCTTCAACTCGTACACGAATCGCTCTTGCAACGCCGCCTCTACAGCTGCGGCGTTCAGATGCTTTGGCTTGCGATCGTACACTAGCGTAATGCTGATGGCTGACGGCCTCACTCGGTGGACGATCACTTTGTCCACTCGGAGACGAACGATCACTACTCGGTTTTGGTGGCGTCGCTGAATGACAGCATGGTTCTAACCGTGAGCAGCAACAATCAGACCTACATACTGACTTATTACTATTTATTGTCTGCCTCAACTCCCGCATAAGAAGATCTACATCTGATCGCGATGCGTCAAAACGAATTATTAGCACAGATATGCAATCCTCGACGCCGTAGCTCTGAGCTAGATCTTGTAATCTTTTAGCAGCTAGTACGGGATTTCGTTCAGCTCTAACTTCTGACACGGCTGTTTCCATACTGACGGCATTCCAGAATTTGCCATTTCCTAATATTAAAAACTCATCATCCTCTTTTATTACGGTTTGTATGACGTCGGGATCTGGTACAGTATTGGGATATCGTGAAGAATATCCTAAACGTTTGTTATTTTCTATTCCTAAACTTAATGGTCCATTTCGCCTACTTAAAACTGCTTTCGTATCTCCAACATTGGCAAGCCTGAGGCTGTATTTTTTGGCAGTGTGGCCAAATCCATTTTCTGACGGAGTTAGTGGTGACAAGTGACACATAATTAAACAGGCGCCTTTTTTCTGTCCCTTTTCTTTTAATTCTCTATGTGCAGACAGAACAACATATTTCATATATTCTGATACTGTTTCTTTTATTGACTTTTCTTCAAGTACCAGTCCAGGTATACAGGTTTGTAAAACTTTTGGTACCTCGATGTCGGTTTCACCATCGATAATAGCGAATAAACCTTCTCTGTTGCAAAATGATGGAAGACGAATTTGGGCGCAACACAGTTGTAGTGATTTATTAGGACATTCAGAAAAACCTGTCGTCCAAGGAGTGGAACCATTTAACTCTTCGTGATAACCGCTTTTTTGCGTCCACGGTAAAGAATTTCGTCCGGTGACATCGACTAAACTTAACGGACGTTGACACCTGTAAGCGCTGAATTGTGATGGATCCACTTGCAATTTTTTATTACACGATATGTCCAAGAATTTCAACTGCTTTGGAGCTAAAAGACGCAAATCAACACTGTCTAATTCATTATGAGCGAAATCCAGAATTTTCACAGATGCACTGCAAGCAAACATCGGAACTGAACGCAGTCTATTAGAGTGCGCTCTTACAACTTTGATATTATTCAGCTGAGGTAAGTTTTCAGGTAATCTTGACATACAGTTACCAGACAATACGAGTTCTTCAATATCTGGCCAGAAATTTATACAAGCTTCTGGTAAAATAGTCAGACAGTTGTATGCGATATGTAGTATCTTCAAACCTCTGAAGGCTATTATGACATCTGCCACTTCGTCAGTTAAACAGTTAGCGGTGAGATAAAGGCGTTCTAAACAATGTGATGAAGGACCTCTCGCATGTGGTAAACGACTGAGTCGGTTGTTTGTTAGATTTAAAACACATAGTCTGTCACACACTGAAAAGAAGTTTTCTGGTAAAGATTGTATGCAATTAGCATGAAGAAGCAATTCTCTTAACGGTGATCGCAATCTTGGCATTGAAGGGATGCTGGATATCTTGTTATGAGCGAGATGCAGGCTGCTTAGACTAGAGAGTTCACTGCAGAATAGATGGTCAGGCAGTGAAGTGAGTTGATTATTACTAGCGTGCAGTGTGGTCAGGTCAGAGCAACCACTGAGCCATTGCGGTAGAGAAGTCAACTTGTTGTGTGACACGTCAATTTCTACCAGGTTAATGGGTGGTACTGTAGTCGTTAGGGTTTCAAGTTCTGAAAACGATAGAACATATTCTAAAATGAGTTTTCTATGTTTGATTGTATCTAGGATCGAAGTGAATTATATATAAGATATTAATAAAAATATAGTACTGCCGTGTTTTAATGGCATTAAAAAATATTGGTGACATAACGATTATAAACAACGTTTAGCAGTAGGTATGAGACGGCAATTGTGTTATAGTGTCCAATTTCATTATTGCTTCCAATTCCTTAAGACTTTTTATTTACAAGACCTTAAGAACGCAAAGAGAAATATCTTGTATTTATACCATGATGATTGGTCGAGAAATTTATAAGTACCTATATAATTAAGACTTATACCTAAATAATATTAAAAAATACTCTATAGTGGAAAAAAAATAGGATTTAAACCTTTTATATACTATGACAAATGAGAAGTCAAAGCGTACTGAAAATATTCTATACAAGTTCATAAGGCATGATATCACTTCGTTATATTTAACTGTTAGAGCTATCGTAGGAAGCACGCTAGAGCACCGCAGTGGGATTGTCACTTTAACCGACATGCTAATAAATCTAAAACAATAATCCGAACCTGTAGAAAGTCGCTGCAAAACAACCAAAAAGTTGTGTTCCTGCAGTAAATAAGGATCCAATCAATTATCCCATGTCATTTTTGGGCAGGTTGGCAAGGGGCGAGCTATATCTACATCTGTTGTAGTAAGCGTTTATAGACTGCCTATCTACGGTAACAGTTTTCTATCTGGCTGGCCGTTTACTATGATTATCACCTCTATTAGTATTCCTTTAAAAAGAGAACTGATGAACTTTATAAACATACACAAAGTAAGCCTAGCCTAATTATTAAGAAATAAGATTCGATCCAACAACATTCCGCGCGGGGCAGCAGCGAGGCGACTGTCTGCTAATCCACTACGTTAACCGCGCAGCCATTACGTTCCCTCAAACTAAAAAAGGAACTTACCCTACCGGCCAAAAGTTTGAGACCACAAGTTAAAATATTGTTTCACAATAAAATTTGTTAAAAATACATATGATAAACAATTAATTTGAACACCTGCATATACAATGGATATTTAACTATTTTTCGAAGTCATTATTTCTATTTATTTTTATGTAATCATCGTACAAAGGTCTTTTGTCTAGAAACATCAATGGGCGCCGCGTGCGGACCGCGCGCTAAAGTCATTGTAATATTATTGTTACCTGACTATTATTCATTATTTGGGCTTTGTTTTGTGTTAACAGAATTTTAGGAAATTTTAACTTCCTAAAACACTGTGAACACCTGAGTTTCCATGGAGTAAATATTTCTTAATCTTGGTTAGTCCGAGCTCGTCGTTCTTACAGTGAAGACATCTCATTATGGGAAAAGTACGCCAAATTAGCAGTGAAACTCGTGCTGTCATCATTGCTTTACACAACGAAAGCAAATCTGAACGTGCGATTGCTACTCAGCTCAAGTTGTCGAAGACTTGTGTTCATAACACAATAACCCGATACAAGGAGACTGGCAATAATCAAGATCGTTCGCGGTCGGGCAGGCCGAGAGCTACCACTTCTAGCGAGGATAAGTTCATCGTGGTAACAAGCAAGCGGAATAGACGCCTGACAGCACCAGAAATCCGCGCTGAAGTGAACAAATCCCGGTCTACACCTGTGTCATTGACCACAGTGAAAAGAAGACTAAGAGACGCTAAGTTATTTGGTCGCGTAGCAGTGCGAAAACCTCTCTTAAGGCCACAAAACAAAAAGAAGAGAATGCAGTGGGCCCTTACCCATCGAGACTGGAGTGAAGAAGACTTCAAAAGAGTTCTTTGGACAGATGAGTCCAAATTTGAAGTGTTTGGGAGCAAAAGACGTGTTTTTGTTCGGCGGAGTGCCGAGGAAAAGATGATGCCAGACTGTGTCCTGCCCACAGTGAAGCATGGCGGTGGTTCCGTTATGGTTTGGGGTTGTTTCTCGAGCCGTGGAACTGGAGATTTGGTACGAGTCGAAGGAATTATGAAAAAGGAGCAGTACAAAGCAATATTGGAGTGTAATGCTGTACCATCGGGACTTCGGCTAGTTGGAGATGGCTTTATTTTCCAACAAGACAACGACCCCAAACACAGCTCCAAATTATGCCGGGGTTATTTAGATACAAAAGAAGCAGAAGGGGTGTTAAAAATATGGTGTGGCCCGCTCAGAGCCCCGACCTTAACCCTATAGAACTTTTGTGGGAAGAGCTGGACAGAAACGTGCGCAGTTGTTGTCCCAGCTCACAAGAAGATTTGTGGAGAGCATTGCAAGAAAGCTGGAACAATATTTCACAAGAAACAATCGACAAATTGATTGCCCGCATGCCAAGACTTGTCAACAAAGTGATTCAATGCAAGGGAGGGTTTTTTGATGAAAAAGCTGTTTAGCTTATCAACATATATTTTAAGTTAAATTGTCGAAATATTTAATATTTTTTATTTATATTTAATTGCATTTGCCATACTTAATAAATATCACAATAAATCCTTTCATGTTTAGCTTTTTATTTTGAGTTTTACATCCATTTGCAACTTTGATGTAGGTGGTCTCAAACTTTTGACCGGCAGTGTATATAGGAATACTTACGGTTGTGTGGCGCTCTGAGAGTCTTCAACATGGCGCCGTGTAGCGCAAGATGCTGCAGCGTATTGTGTGCCGCGTACAGCTCGCGAAGGCCTCGTAACGCCGACACCACCAGCACCTCCACGCTGTTGTGTGATACGTCCAGCGATACCAGGTGCTGAGGAAATACAACAAACATTTAAAAAGCACTATATTTTACAGTCTGATTTTGTAGATATATTTTTCTTATAAAGAAAAATACGACGAGCATTTAAATGCAGACGAGCATTTAATTTTTAAAAATACACCGTATTTTACAGTCAGATTTTGTAGATTACAATTTTCTTGTAGTATTAGAGGAATTCAACATCTCACCTTTGTTTATTATCTCATGTCGCCGACTGTAAAGTTTGGCTCAAGTTATGTAGAAGTATCATTGTAATATTACTCGGAATTAACATGATTCGGACTAAAAACGGCTAGTAGATATATGGTTCAGCTTTATTCAGTTAGCTGCAAATCCGACAGAAGTTCGTTAATAAATGGAAATAAATAATGAAGACTGGTCTTTTCTAGGCCCAAAGAATTAGCATTGCCATTCAACGTGGCAATGCTGCCAGTCTTCTGGGCACGTTACCAGTTGTCAGCGATGCTGAAGAATTCTAAAATGCCTTACCCATTTTTATAAATATTTAGTATTATAAATAATTGTGTTTTTGTAATTATGATATCTTTTTTATTACGTTTGTAAATATAAATAGTTTTAATAGTTACAAAAATATAGGATGTAAATATGTATTTGTTCTGAAATAAATGACTTATAAATAATAGATTATGGTTTGATCCAAAATAAAGGCAACCCAGTAATAATATTCAATATCAATTTTATTGCTGTTTGTTGTTACAATATTGCCTATAATATTAATCTATAAGTAACTCCTGTATCACGGGAAACTTACAAACATACATACCAACGAACACAAAGAACTGTAAAAATATTGTCTGGACAATATTTTTGCCCCGTGTGGGGATCGAACCTACAACAAATAACGCAGTGGCCAATCCCGAGACTATTACTTACTTACTTACCATTACGCAATTCAATCGGAATAAGTACATAAAATAACAAAATATTTTTTAATCAACGAATTGAAATGTTAATAAGACAGAAATTTAAAAAAATGCACTTCAATGAAATAATCTCTGCATCGATCTACAAATATGTACATTCTTTGATAACATCTGCACGCCGACCATGGCCTTAGCAGCTAACGGACATCCCGTGTTCTGATACAATAGTTCGTAATTAATAATTGTACGTACCAGACTAACCAACAAATTCCCTCAATTATTAATGTTACATGTTTTATGCAATAGCAAATTGTAACATGTTTTCGCAGTGCAACATCACGCAATTTATAGCACTGCACTGTAGGTATTCTTTTTTTCATTCTTGGCATTCTGAGAAACCTTATGTGGTAAGTCATAGAAGGTACATTAGGACTCACCTCATAGTTGCCCAGTATGATGCTGCCTTTCAACTTATTATACCGCAGGTCCACTGTAGTGAGAGGTGCTCGATATTCTGACTTGTTTTCGTCGTCAGGAGTCATCTGTGCTAAATTGTTGTTCTGAAAAATGTAAGTAAATGTAAATTAGTATACTCCATATTGTGATATAGGTAAAATAATTAATAACCCGTTGATTAATGTAATTAATACCAATATAGAACTTATTCATAATGTAATGCTAGAAGATCTCAACAAAATGTTATATCTATTAAAATCAAAAATCAAAATCAAAATAAATTTATTCAAATTAGGTTACAAGGTAACACTTATGAATGTCAAAGTTACACGTAAATTTTTTCCTGTGAATTTACATTTACTGCCACGTTCAGCAAAGCTAGGGTGTGTAGGGCTCATGAGAAGAACGGGCAAGAAACTCATAGCCACTCTTTTTAATCGCCAAGTGTACAATAATATTTCATTTACAAATCATAACTGTAAGGTGCTGCAACCATTTCTCCATGAACTACTACTCAACATACTCAAGCATTTGATAAAAATTGATGGTAGCCTCTAAAGCAGCAGTATGGTAAATAGGAGCATCCACTTACATGTACATAAATAATCAAGACAAGACGTGATTATAGTCCGTAGTTTAATCTAATTGTTTAAATAAAATGTAGAAGTAAATTAACGAATTCCACTAAACCAGAATACAGGATAAGACTCAAAAGAAAGCTTAACGGAACTGTCCATAATCACGAGTTGTCTTCATTGCACATTCTTCTTGATTAAAATACGACTGAATGTAACAGTAATGCAAATTCCAGCTTAAGCAAGGTGTAATATTACAAAAAAAAAAAAATATATATATATATACATATATTTAAAAAAAAACATAAGTGTTAGTATTGGTCATTTAATATCCTGTGATCTAATGCAAATATTAGTGCCATGGATGTTTGTCATTTAAATAATCATCTATATTATAATATGCTTTAGAAATTAAGCAAGTTTTAATTTTAACTTTAAATTTATTCTCTGGTAATTCTAGAATATTACTCGGGATTTTATTATAAAAACGTATACCAAGACCCATGAAGGAACCATGAACTTTATGTAGACGGTAGAATGGAACACATAATTTATATTTATTTCTAGTATTGATGTTATGTATGTCACTATTTTTTATGTATAAATATATATTTTGACGGACATGCATGATATTAAAATAAATATATTGTGATGCTACAGTTAAAATACCTATATTCTTAAATTTTTCTCGGAGCGAGATTCTAGTTCCTAATTGATAAATTGCACGCACAGCTCTTTTTTGCAATATAAAAATACTTTGTATATCAGCTGCTTTTCCCCATAATAATATTCCATATGACATAACGCTGTGAAAGTAACTAAAGTAAACTAATCTAGCTGTATCAACGTCAGTTAATCCACGGACTTTTCTAATGGCGTAAGCGGCCGAACTAAGTTTCGCTGAGAGACAAGATATTTGCGCACCCCACTGTAACTTTGAATCAAGTGTAATGCCCAGGAATACTGTGGATTCTATTGCTTCCAGTACCTCACCGTTCAATGTTATGCTAGGACCAAGATGTTTTACATTAGGCAGTATGAATTTAACACATTTTGTTTTTTTGGGGTTCAGTACTAAATTATTTAAAGTAAACCATTTTGTTACTTGAATCAATGCACTGTTTACTTCGTCAAAATGGTCCCTATTCCTATTTACTTTAAATATTAAGGAAGTATCGTCAGCAAACAGTACAACGTCACAAATATTGTTCAAATAAAAAGGTAAATCGTTTATATAAATTAAAAATAAAAATGGGCCTAAAATCGAACCTTGCGGCACCCCTAGCTTTACAGGTAAGCTATTTGATTTTGTACCATTGACATCTACACACTGAATCCTGTTATTCAAATACGACGTAATTACATCCAGTGCATTACTCTGAACACCGTAATGCCTTAGTTTCCGTATGAGCGTATCATGACAGACGCAGTCAAATGCTTTTGAGAGGTCGCAAAAAACACCAATAGCATTTTGTGAGTTTTCCCACGCTCTGTATATATGTTTCAGTAAAGCTACTCCTGCATCCGTTGTTGAACGACCCTTAGTAAAGCCATATTGGTTGTCATGAAAGAGGCTATTTAAATTAAAATGTCTAAGTAATTGCTTGAGTATTAATTTTTCAAATATTGAAATTAAATTAATTTAAATAAATAAAGATAAAATATAAAGTAGTTTAATAATATAACATACGCGATAACGTAAAACAATGTTATGTAAAATGTTATGGGTTTTAATAAAGAAAAGTTATTAATAGATATTGGTGCCAATTCTGTTGTCACAAAATTCTCTAATCTTAGCTAAAAATCTCAAAAAATTTTTTTAGTCCTATCACGTTTAGCGATTTCAGAATACGAAATGTCGTTTGACAGGACTAAACTAAATTTTAGAGATTTTTAGCTAAGATTAGAGAATTTGTGACAACAGAATTGGCACCATTATGGTCTCCAAATTATGGTGGCACTAAGATGCAAGTAATGCCGATTCTCATCTTGTCTGTGTGTCTTGTTGTGGATAGTTGTGAACGTTGGCCATAGATCAATAACCACGGGCACGCCACAATCGCGGCGGTAAGACCCGTTTTTGAGGAGTGGCTGGAGAGGCGGCATGGCACCCTCACCTTCCTGCTGACACAGGTAATGACTGGCCACGGTTGCTTTGGCCAGTTCCTGTATCGCATAGGCCGGCAAAAGACGCCCAGTTGTCACCACTGTGGCGACTGCCGCGACGTTGTTGAGGACTCGGCGCTGCATACTTTGGCGGATTGCTCCGCCTGGGCATCGCAGCGTCGTGAGTTGATCGCGGCAGTCGGTATGGTTGCCCTCTCGCTCCCGGCCGTGGTTCAATCTATGGTCCGGAGCGAGAGGTCGTGGAACGCCGTCGCCTCCTTCTGTAAGGAAGTTATGTCCATCAAGGAGGCGGCGGAGCGGGAGAAGGAGCGCTTAAACCCTCTCCCCAACCGCAGAACCGCACGCCGGAGGGCGCGAGATGACCTCCAGCCACCCTGAGGTTTGACCTGAGAGTGGTGAGCTTCGTGGGACTGCTCGCCACATGATCAGCACCATGTCCGAGAGGCGGCGTGCGTGTTCCCACGCGCGCCTCTGTGTTGTGTGTTCGTCCCCCCTGCAAGGGGGGACAGTAGGGCTTAAATCTAATGGTGACCAGTCTAGTCTTGTTTTGTAGTAGCCTGCCGTTTCATACTGCGGGCCGAAACCTCGGCGGGGTCACGACCGCATGTGAAAATGCCCGCCGATTGCGGTTTTGTCGAGGAACACAGTGGTAAGTTTAGCCGGTATTCCGGGAGATCCATTATTATCATCATTACCATCTTTCTCTTTTACCCCGGTGAGTTCGACATAACCCCTCCGCCCGCCCCCGCGGAGGGGTATGCGTCAATGCATAGGTACATCCACGTAAAAATAAAAATATAGATCAATAACCAACAATAGCAAGTTTCAGGTAATAAATTTCCTTATAATATCGTGTTAAGTCTCACCCCAAAGCTCGTGATAAGATTCCGTGAAGCCGCCAGTGTTCTTAGGCGAGGCAGCCGAAGCACGCAGTCTATGGATCTTATCTCGTTGTCGCTCACTTGAAGCTCTTCCAATCTATAATTTAAAAACAAAAATTATTATACCAATTAATAGAACCAAACTGCGGCTATTTTCATATCTCCTGATTTTATCATCATTAAGAACAAATGACCTACAAGATATAATACAGTAACTAAACAACACATTAAGTAAACACTTTATATACTATATTTAATTAATATCAGCCCTGTATTATACTGTCCCACAGCTAGGCCTTTTATCACTGTCAGAAGGGTTAGGCCATAGTCCACCACGCTGACCCAGTGCAAGTTGGTAGACTTCATATATCTTCAAGAGCATTATGGGGAACTTTCAGACATGCATGTTTCCTGTTGATGATTTTTCCTTCACCGTTAGAGCGAACGTTAAGTAGCTATTTAATACACACATCAATTCGAAAAGTCTGAGATGCGTGACTTGGTTTTGAACTCGAGTCCTCTGCGCGGCAGTCCAACGGTCTCCCACTACGCTATCGTTAGTTTAACTATATTATAAAGACAGAGTGTGGAAAGTAATCGCCTGCACTTTCATTATCTAAAAGGTACATTATATCAGATACCTATCGACTATGTATCATGTTCCACCCAGGTGAAGTCAGTGCCGGCCGCTGGTATAAAAAACTGTACCAGTAGCAGTCGTTATATTATGGACAAACAAAAATCCCTGTCAACTGAAAATAGCATAATATTTCTAAAATGTGCACAGACAATTTGGCTTCTGTCTTAAATAAGTACGCTGCTTAAGTAAGTTGCATTTCTACTTAAACTCTTACCACACAGTCTGTGCAGACTTTATTAAAATAACGCTGTGTAATCATGCAGGCTGAACAATTTAATTACTTAATGACTTCTTTCTACATACATCCAACCTAAATACCTATGAAGGTTAAGCAATTAGGTTGTAGTTAGCTGTTAAGTTAGAAGTTATAGATATGCAGTTATTATATAATTAATATTAGCTCTTTTTTGTGTAAACTGTCACCGTTGCTTGGCACAGGCCTCTTCTCAGTATAAAAGAGTAAGGCCATAGTCCACCAAGTTGCCTAAAAAAATAAGTAGGTCTGAAAGGCTACACACATATTTGAGAACAATAGAGAGAAATTTCAAACAAGCAAATTCCTTATGTTTTCTTTGCCGCTAAAGCAGTCGATAATATACTTTTACATACGCACATAGTCTTAAAAAGTCAGAGGTATCGCTGCACATAGTTTACAATTCTTCAGTATAATTATTTACCACTTTGATTGTCATGTGAAACTGTCACAAGTTGTGATTTAGAAGATTCGGCTACAATCTATAATTGCAACTTAAAATAACTAGATCTTTGCCAATAATAGAGACTAGTCACGAATATATCATCCACAAAAGCGACCCAAAAGATTAGGAAATAATAACATTATACAGAGTGATTTTGAAATCGTGTAATTCCTTTTAACCACGCATTCTACTGGTGATATAGAATAACCCTGACCATATTTTTATTTAATTAGATTTATTTTTTTTTGAAAAATTATTATTCCGTTTTTTTCGTGAAATGGTGTCAGATAGTCATATGTTAACCAACCGAGGCAATTTTAATTTTTTACTAATTAAAATAAAAAATCATATTAATAATTAATGTCGTAAATAATAACGGGCGGTCCTTTTTATTGCCCCTTATTATTTACGACATCAGTTATTGTTGTTATTACTTTTAAATTAAAAAAATATTAAGATTGTGTCAGGTGGTTAAAATATGACTATATGAAATCATTTCATGAAAAAAATCTGTACTCTAATTTTGCCGAAACCATTATTCTAATTAAGAAAAAATATGGTCAGGGTTATTCTATATCACCAGTAGAATGCGTGGTTAAAAGGAATTACACGATTTCAAAATCACCCTGTATATGTAGGTGTACTATTCTAAACACAACAAGTGTTCAACGTAACAAACTCGTAGATAATTATGTAGATTTATCTTAGATACCGACACAACTAGACAATTTGTTTTTCAACGATGTAGCTGGAGATCGTATCAATACGTAACGGGTGGTATAGTCGGGGCAACATATAGTGCATTTTTAGCGTTCCATACCTCAAAAAGAAAAATGGGACCCTTATAGGATCACTTTGTTGTCCGTCTATCTGTCTGTCATGATGACCCTTTATGGCGGGAACGCGTGGAGGTATCGAATTGAAATTAAAACGATATACTTAAGTCTACAGTCTCTTGAAGCTGTGGAAAATCAAACTTCTAAGTTAACGTAAAAAAAAGATACCACCGTTTATGCCGCAAAAAACGGATATTTCAATACTCTCAAGAGAATCAAAATTTATAGGGTATTTTCCGTTGACCTAGAACTATGAAATTTGGCAAGTAATACCGTCTTATACTACAAATAGAGGAAAAATTTAAAAACTATACATTTGTAATTAAATCATAAAAAATAGGGTCTTTATACAAGGATATTTCTTTTTTAATATTTTCCTACAAATTTGTACGGAAGCCTCGGTGGGCGAGTCCGACTCGCACTTGTCCGGTTTTTATTATATTACGTCAACAGTTGGTTTTCCCTATCTATCTATTTTTATTATCTACCTTATCTGTTTTTTTCTGGATTAAAGATATTCCATATCCTTTTCTGTCCCTGCCAACGTGTATGCGAAGTTTAATGATGATCGGGCGAGTAGTTAAGGCATGAAAACGTACCAAAAAACAAACCCACGTTACCATTTAGAATATTAGTGAGGATGTGAAATTTAAAGATATTATTCTAGTATTATAAACTTAAAAGTATATGAAGATGTTTGCTTGTTTAGATGCTTGTTGCTCAATCACGTAAATCGTTTAAATGGATTTAGGAGAAACTTGGCACCAAGATAGATCATGTCCCGGCTCAAAATAAGGTAAGGTAGGTAAGGTTCCCGACTGGTAACTAGTAATGTATATGATACCAACAGTGTCTATGTCTTGTACTTGCGTGTTTTAGAATAACGCTGCACTATCGCTATAAGCTATTTGTTTACAAAACGTTTATTGCCAAGTAATCTTTACAATAATATGCGGTATTCAATTTAAGTTTAAGTTAAATATTTAAGTTTAGGTTAATTTACTGGATGAAAATATATCTATACTATGTTATTTAGCGTTTATTATTAAAGCCACTAAGACTTCACACTGCACTGATGCACAATTTGACATTTTATGATATTAATAAAGATTTATGAGCGGGATATTTGAGACAGGTGAACCAGTGTTCTTCATATCGCCTGTCATAGCTTTTATTACGACCTAAAACGATAGACACCAATCATGGGTTTTCATGACAGACGAGACTGATCGGCTATAAGTTCTCACTGAATTCGGTAGTCTAGGTGACCTTTTGTGAGTACCTATTTTCTCATCTACGAACTCAACAGTGGTAATCCTAAATACCCTCACTTTTCACTACTACATGATACTGAATAATATACCTAATTAATATGAGGTACGTAATACATATTTCCCTTCTTATCGGTATTATCAAAACAATGGTTGTGGCAAAATATACTACTATACACCTATATATTTTAAACAAGCTGTATACTTAATAACACAAAATGTAATTCTCTTATTTAAATAATGTACCATTTATAGCTTTTGCCCGCGGCTTCACTTGCTCAGTAACAATTATTTCCAGATACGCTATGTCTTATTTTGTATCCCTTACAACGTGTATGCGAAATTTCATGATAATTAGGCGCGAAAGCGTAACAACCAAAACAAACTCAAATCCGCAGTTATAATAGATATTAGTTAGGTTTTAAAAATAATAACTTCCTAATAATGTCCTCTAGTATGGAGACTAAATTTAAAATACAATAAATAAAAACTTATCTATCTATTATTTCCTTAAACCGTTGACGCCGATCGGCGTCAAAACCGGACTTCGGATTTGTACACGTCAAACCCCGGTGACCCCATATGGCGTCGAGCACACTTGATCGTGAAATGTTTAACGTTAGCTCAAATAACTAATGCAAACGTAAACAATACACTATCGAGTGTGCTCGACCCCATATGGGGTCACCGGGGTTTGACGTGTACAAGTCTGTAGACGCGATCGGCGTTAGCGATATTTGACAGGTTCGAAAAAATCTGACGACCTTGTTTTAGTTCGTATAATCAGTCATACGGGGGGGGTTTGTATTTATGCTTTAATAGTTGCACTGCCTAGCTTGCTTTCTCTGCTTTCTAGCTTCACTGGATTGGCTGCTTGTTTAGTATAGATGCAAACCCACTTTGCTCGACTCTTCAAGACGAGTAAGGTGCCAATGGTCTTAGGGGAGAGCGCAACAGTCGTGTTGATCCCTAAGACAAGTCTGGTGGGGAATCCTTCACGTGGTTGCCCCCTGTTATTGGTCTAGTTCCCTATGAAATAGACGCAACTAAAACCACCAGTCGACCACTGCCTGGGATGGAGAGGTCATGTTCCGGCGGGTCCATCGTCGAACGACAGACGATGGATAGTAATGACCTCCCGCGTGTTTGTGCCGTGCGCGGGGACCCGTACGGAGGGATGAAGGAGTCCTGGGGGTTGAGTGATGATGTGGCGATGGTAGTGCTGCTGATCTGCAACACACCCCTTTGGTCCGGATTTCCTCTCACACGGGAGGTCGTAGTCTAGCCAGCTGCGATCAATCGGCTGCGGCGTCCGCTCATGCGGCCGCCAGGCGAGTGCCCTTGGGTGAAGAGGTCTCCAGCCGGCAGTGCTCGTCTCCCACCTCAGTGGTTTGGGGTGGAGCGACTAGTGCTGTACGTCTCGGGGACAGCTCACTTAGGGGTGCTATACCTAGCTGGTAGCCCTGGTGCCTGAACAAGGCATCCCCAACGTTGAGGGCTCCATGGTGGGTGGGGAGCCAGCAGGTGAAAAGTAAGATAGACCAAATGGACTCTGTCACAAAAAAAACCAAGGGCTTGACCGATAAGGGCGAGCAACAAAGGACCTCTGTACCCTTAGGGGGAGAGGTCAGCAATAGTGTAGGAGCTGCACGTGGGAGCACCTACATACCCAAGCTGCAAGCTCGTGATGGCCCCAGTGGCCGTCCGAGCATGAGCCAGGGGAGTGGTGCTCACACGGGCAGCGTTAAGAAATGGAGAGGGGGTAACCCTGGAAAGGGCTACCAATTTAGAGGGCGTGGCAGCCACAGAGGGGGTCTAACATGCAGGGAATACCCGAAGGGGGATCCCAGCGGGACACCCTCTGGGAGTGGGTGTCAGCCCTCCAGGTTCGGGGAGGCCAGGAAGGAGCAGACGGGCGAGGCACACCCTAAGGGGGAGCCAAACTTGGCTGCACACTCCACAGACCATACCCGGGGCAGGAAGAGGCGCAGTGGGTGTGCCAACCGCAAGCGGCGTGAGCTGCAGCGGCAGTTGGCGCTGGCACCCGATGCAGTCTCGTCAAAAAGGGTCAGGGAAGTGAGCGACGATGCTGTTGCTCAGGCAGATGGCAATAAACGTGCCAAGACCCAAGGTGACTCCTACAGGGAGGCGCTGACGGGGGTTAAAATTGCCGTTGTTGCCGACAACTTCCCTGACGCTCTGCTTAATGCAGAGCTGGTGGAACCCATAAGGGTTGCCATTTGGGACCAGCTGGAGGCCACACCGGATCCTCTGCCGGCCATTAGTGTCGGTGCACTGCTTGGTGGAGCTCTGCACGTGACGTGTGAGGGTGAGAGAGCCGCAGAGTGGCTTCGCGGCCTCAGCGGTAAAACCGTTGGGGACGTGAAGCTCAGAGTGGTCAGCGCCAAGGAGCTTCCAAGGCCAATAAAGATGGCCTGGAAGACCAGGAATACCTGGTGCCTAGATGCCTCCAGGGTGCTGACCATGCTGCAGCGCCTCAACCCCTTTCTGAGGACCTGCGAGTGGAAGGTGCTGAGCACGCAGGTCGAGGAGACGCACACCAGGCGCATTGTCCTGGTGGACAGCGTGTCGGCTGCGGCCATAAAAGCAGGCGGCTTCTGTCTCCATGCTGGCATGGACAAAAGCACGTTCAAGATCCTTGAGGATCTGAACGTGCAGAAGGTGACAGTGGGTGCCAGCGTGGAGGAGGAGGCCCATGCGGTGACGGCACCACAGGTGGGGGACGGGGAGGAGCCCGTGAACCCAGTGGTGATTGAACCAGGTACGGCTCTCTACACGTCGTCGCCATGCGTGTCTCCGAAGACCGACGACATAATCGGACATATAGATTGTCTAGATCTGTCGTCGCCGGAGGCTGCGGGGGCGCTGATGGAGGAAGGGAGTGAGGGGGGCGGCCAGCAGTGCCTGCCACCGTAGACGCCACCATAGGCAGACCGAATGGCGGGACTAAGGTGCGTACAAATAAACCTTCATCACTGCATCGGGGCGATGGCCGTTCTGGCCCGCCACCTGCGGATGAAGGAATATGATATTGCCCTGATCCAGGAACCTTATGTTAAAGAGGGAAAGATCAGAGGTTTGGGTGGGACAGGAGGTGTAATTTATCATAACTGTTCCACTAATGATATAAGGACATGTGTGTATGTCAGAAATGGCATAAATGTAATGCCCTTATACAATTTTTGTTCTAGGGATCTTACGACAGTTAAGATAGATGTGCGAGGGAGCGGAGGGCGGGATATTGTAATCCTGACCTCTGCATACTTCGACTATACGGACAAGGAAACTGTATCTGGACAGATAAAGGACCTTGTTGAATATGGCAGCCGGGAGAACCTGGACATGATCCTGGGGTGCGATGCCAACGCACACCACACAGTCTGGGGGAGCACGGATGTGAATGTAAGAGGGGAAAAGCTACTGGAGTATGTGGTAAGTACCTCTTTACAAATTCTAAACAAGGGAAACAGGCCAACGTTCGTCAACTGTAGGCGAGCAGAGGTAATTGACATCACGTTAGCCACCAACAGGGCTAGCACTAAGATTGTCGAGTGGCATGTGTCTGATGAGATTACCTTGTCAGATCATAATTACATATGCTTTAAGTATAGGACGCTGGTTCCAGCTCCTATAGCACGTAGAAGGAATCCCAGAAATACGGACTGGAACTCCTTCAGGAGTGACCTCAGTATAGATTTGGAGGATTCTAAGGGTAAGCTTAATTCTATATTAGACATAGAGTTTACAGCAGACAAATTGGTCCAGACTGTAAATACGGCCTGGACAAGTAACTGCCCTGAAAGGGAAGTTAGGCCCAAGAGGGTACCGTGGTGGACGCCAGAGTTGGTCAAGCTGAGGCTTGAAGCCAGAAGAGCGTTTAACAGTGCTAGGACCAGCAGGGACTATAGCGGTTACGCTCGCTGTTTGACCAACTACAACAAAGCTGTGCGGAAAGCCAAACGGAAGGCTTGGAGAGCCCACTGTGAAAACATCAGTACTATTCCTGAAGGAATGAGACTCTCCAAAGCTATCTCGACTGTCAGAGCACACCCACTGACAACCATCAGAGATGGCAATGGGCAGCGAACAGGGTCCGGTAAGGAGACACTAGCAATGATGCTAAACACACACTTTCCGGACTGTAAGATAATAGAAAAGGAGCAGGAGGACCCGATTAGCCTGGTTGAACTAGGCTACCGTACAACCAAAGCAGATTGGGACACTGCAAGGAAGGTAGTGGATGAAGGGAAGGTCGGCTGGGCTCTAAATGGTTTTCAACCGTTCAAGTCACCTGGTCCAGACATGGTTTATCCCATTATCCTACAACAGGGAGCTGCACTCTTGGTTCCGCATTTGTGCAGACTATACAGAGCCTGCATAGCTTTTGGATACATTCCAAAGATATGGAGGCAAGTTAAAGTCATCTACATACCGAAGCCGGGCAAAGAAGACTACGAAGAAGCCAAGGCATACCGACCTATTAGCCTTGAGTCGTTCTTCTTGAAAGCCCTGGAGAAGTTAGTAGATAGACATATCAGGGAGGGAGCATTGAGAAAATTTCCCCTCCACGGGCTACAATGTGCCTACCAGTCGGGAAAATCCACTGAGACGGCACTGCATTTTGTGGTAAATAAGGCAGAACATGCATTAGATAACCGGGAAGTATGCATTGCTGCATTCCTGGATATTGAGGGAGCTTTCGATCGGACCACCTTTGATGCCATTAGTGTGGCATCAGCAAATCACGGCATAGAGCCAACCATTTGCAAGTGGATCGATTGTATGCTCAGAGGAAGAATTATTAGGTCTGAGTTGTTAGGGGATGAAATGACTGCAATGACCACCAAAGGCTGCCCTCAGGGTGGAGTACTCTCACCGCTCTTATGGTGCTTGGTGGTTAATTCACTCTTAGAACAACTCAACAAAGGTCCGTACTTAACGGTCGGATATGCGGATGACTTGGTGATACTTGTCAATGGAAAATTTCCGAGCACAGTATCCAGTCTCATGCAGAGGGCCCTGAGTATGGTAGAAAAATGGTGCAGTAGTAACCATTTATCGATCAACCCAGGGAAAACTACTGTCGTGCCGTTTACTAGGATGAGAGATCCGACTGGCTTGGGAACTCTATCCATGTATGGTACACAGCTACAATGGTCCACGGAGGTGAAGTATCTAGGCATGACCTTAGATAACAAGCTAACGTGGAAACCTCATATAGACAAAGTCATAATGAAGGCCCAGCGGGTCTTCGGTATGATTCGTTCTACTTATGGGAAGACCTGGGGCCTGAAGCCCAAGGTCATCAAGTGGCTATACACGATGATGATAAGACCCATAATCACATATGGAAGCGTTGTCTGGTGGCCAAGAACCAAACTAGCAACATGCAGGAAAGCGCTGTCGAAGGTGCAGCGATTAGCCTGCATGGCTATAACAGGGGCGTTCCCTACTACGCCAACGGCTGCGTTAGAGATCCTGCTGGACCTAACGCCGCTACACATTGTTGTGGAGTTAGAGGCGATGAAGGCGCTACATAGACTATCTATACATGGGCTGTGGAGCGTCAACATGCCAGTAACTCGACACACAAAACTGGAGATCTCGAAGGATCTTAAAGAGATTATGAGCATGGGATGTGACAAAATGCAACCAATGCACATATTCAAAAAGAATTTTAAAATAAAGGTCCCCACAAGGGACGAATGGAGACGAGGTCTACGATCCCCTGACAAGGGTTGTCTCATCTGGTACACCGATGGTTCCAAAATGGAAACAGGATCAGGCGCTGGTATTTATGCCAACGACTGCAAGGTGAACCAAAGCATGGGCAAATATGCAACGGTCTTCCAGGCGGAAACCTATGCTATAATTGCCTGTGCGCAGGAGAATATTAACAACAATGTCACTGACAAGATTGTTTATATACTCAGTGACAGTCAAGCTGCTCTTAAGGCTCTGAACTCCTGTAGGGTGGACTCAGCACTAGTCCTGAACTGTGTTAAAGCCCTTAACAAACTTGGCAGGAAAAACACAGTCAGGCTGGTGTGGGTTCCGGGGCATGCAGGGGTGCAGGGTAATGAGGAGGCTGATGTATTAGCCAAAAAGGGCTCGGAGCAACAATTTGTGGGCCCCGAGCCATTCGTAGGTCTCTCTGAGAGTACCGTCAAGGCAGCTTTCAATGCACATGGCAATGATAAACACAGGCTGGAGTGGATGGCCCTTAGGGGTCTGGAACACTCCAAGAACTTCATTGCAAACAGAGCCACGGGCTTTACCCGGAAGTTCTGCGGGTACAACAAGGGCCAAATACGCCTACTCACAGGAGCGTTTACTGGTCATTTTGGCACCAATGACTTCCTGTGCAGATTGAGATTGTCAAACAATTCGATCTGCAGAGCCTGTGGTGAACAGGACGAGTCCATATCACACCTACTGTGTGAATGTGACGCGTTGGCCGGACTAAGGATGGGTCTGATGGGATTGGCATATCCGAACCCTGAAGACTTCAGGCTTCTCCCTCTGAGGTGTACGCTGCGACTGATGCAGTACATTCATAGGGAGATAGCTCAAGGATAAACCTCGGGGCCGACACAAAAGATCCCACTGGGTCGAAGTGTCGCCGGTCTACAATGACTGGCCCCCGGATCAAGATAAGATAAGATAAGATCAGTCATACAAATATTTGCTAGAAGATTCTTACAATAAATAAAATAATTGCATAAGTTTTATACAACAATAGATTTTCACTATTTCGCAGCTGTTTAAGGAGCCCGCTCGCATTTTAATGTGTGCCCCACAAAACCAAACACCGTGACCGATGCAATTAAAAGCTTTTTACAATTTATTCAAAAATACCTTCCAAGTCATAAGTAGCACTATTAGTATGGAAAGTTAACGTGTGCCTTCAATTAAATATGAACAAACAAAGAAATATTGACTGCACAGATGGTTGGATATTGGTTTAAGTAATCGGCTCGCCGTTACCACTGTGCCCAGTATTTTCGGTTCGATCCCACCCGTGACAAAAAAATCTGTGATTAACTAATAATAATAATAAGTGTTCTTTGTGTTAGTTTTTTGACTGTTTATAATGTGACACAGGATTTATACCTGAATCTTATAAAAGAAAATAACTGAATAGATGCCATTCATATTCATAATAATATAGATATAACTATCATATAAAACGTGAATAATAACAAATATTTATTTACAATTTACAATTACGTGATTATAGATATGAGAATAATATACTTATGAAGTCGTAGTGTTTTAAAAGTCGTAACGTAACCTAAAAACCAATAAATAGTGTTGTGGATTCTTGCCCATATAATTGTGTAGAATTTGGATATTTCTATTATCAGCTGTTTCAATGTTTTTATGCCTTTCTCGACGCGACGTACAGAATATACACCCAGTGGTATTTATTTTACTTTTAATAAATATGGGAGACGCTAATCAACACAAACATTTGTTGATCAACAACAGATTGTCACAGCCATGTCAACTGCTGTGATTGGCTGACTGAATTTGCAACAGCTAATTAAACCACTTGACATGAGTATAATTTTGACGTCTTTGGTCAGCCTCTCAGAAACTGATAATTAGTGTAGATGCAAATACGTAATTGGAATCACAAAACAAAGTTACATCAAGACTTTCACTTAGATCTGATGTAATTAACTTAGACATTATATGTTCAACTTCAAAAGACTTTCTCAAAGTAGTGAGGAGCAGGTAACGTTGTGTACGACATTTCTTGCCATCTTCTAATTTAAAATCATCTTCTATCTTATTTATATTTTAATCCAAAAGCTTTTAAACTCCAAGTACCATATACTTTTTAATATAGATATACAAAATAATTGCATTTTCTGCAACAGTATAGAACGGCGTACTACACGGCTCTTAACTTTATAAATAGATTTCATATTACACTATTACCACGGTGTGATTGCCATCAGTCAACAGCATGACATGTGGAGCATCGAGAGCGAGTACGGCAAGTGTTAATTGCTGGGTAAACAATTATTATGTACAAGTTCATAACTGTTGGCCGACATTAAAAGGATTTTGTTACGGTAGCTACGGCTAATATAATAACCATAACGGTAACGCGAAGAATGACTTGTTGTCATTTTTTTGACATCTCTGTAATGTTTATGTGATGTCGATGTTCGCGCATCGTGTTCACTTGCGTTAACCGTGTTAAAGTGGGTTAATATTGTCGTGTTTTTGAGTAGTGTAGGGACTCACCAGTTGAACAGAATTAAGTTCTTATAACTGTAGAAATGTATACAGAACCACGTCAATTTAGCACGTTCACAATAACACCAATTAAACATTATAATAGATACGTCTATTATATTTTTTTTGTTACGACCGAATATTATATTTCTTAAACAAATAATGCTGCTAGCGTAAATGTGAGTGTGTGGTAGACTGACCGCGGCGAGTGCGCCCGCGCCGCCCCACTGACCACGCGGCTGTAGCAACAAGACGCAATGACTCCGCGGTCCACCATCCATGTTACATGCAAGCATTGTTGTGCTCTATCTCTATCAATAAATCTATGCAATACCTTTAACTACGAAACATTCATCATGTTACCACATACGTTTTTGCTTTCATCGTTCTTCGCCAGTGGTCATGCGTAGGGCTATTTGAAGTCAATGAACTACAATGCTATATTCTTACCTTGGTATGTATATTTAAAGAGGTAAGGTAAGAAATACCTACATATGAAATAGGTACTTAATATCCTCCTATCATGCTATGTCTGCAAGTGTTATTTTATATTTAACAAGACTAGGCCAATCTGTACAACTTTCCATGCGCATTGTGTATCCGTTAAAATAATATATTTATCTTAATCATCAAGCATCACTAATAGATCTAGTAGACAAGAGACGGTTCATTGACGTATATAAAAGGGTCCAGGTTAACCGTGACTACCCAGAAATAGGCGGTGCCCATCCGGGATGTTAGATTTTAACTCAAGATTCTAAGGTTGTATGTAGGCCATCGCTGTTTATGGGCCAGCCAGAGAATAATCCTTGATACGCCAATAAGAAGCTTTCAATTTATGTTGATAATCATGGTCAACATGCACGAAAACGAAGTACCTAAGTGTACTTAAAATATTGCTGATACTTCTACGATCCACTTTTAATTCTACAAAATTAGAAGTCTTAACGAGATATTAGTATTTTTATAAGAAATACAATATATTTCAGTTCGTCTCACAGGTTGGCCAATTATTGAAGTATCTAGAAAGATTTTAAGATATAAACGAACATAAAAATAAAATTTTCGTAATGCGATCCTGTGGATATCGAGCATGTTGGGTTTAGCATTAGTTTGAAAACAAGAGTTATAAATTATGATTCCTGAAGGTGGAAGATAAAGTGGAAACAATATATTTTTATAAATATGATATGGCATTTCCAAACACATATGACGAAATTTAGACCCATTCAATACGGATTATGTCGTATCGGCAATATATGTACATTGTATAAGTTATCACAACTTCAAGTGCCTATTTGAGAGCTATTATCATCTAACAAATAACTTTAATTGCGAATACAAAACATAAATAAACGGAATCTTTATTACAATAGAATGTACGGAAACGGTAAAGGACGAATAAATACTTCAAATGACTCACAAACAGTATACGATACGATCATATAATTGTTATTAAACACTTGTTTCTTAACCTTACCTCGAAAATTACCTATTTCGACACTGTTCAAATTTGAATTATTACCATCTAGTAAATATTAATAGATTATTTACAGAAAATAGTACAATTCCACATCGTTATAAAAAAATATTGTCGCACGCCCCTTTAGAACGCAATCCTAAATCCTAACTAATATTATAGGTAAATGCGCATGTGAGTTTGTTTGTTACACTTTCTAGCATTAACTACTTCACCGATCATCATGAAATTTCGCGTAGGTACACGTTGTACAAGGGATACAGAAAAGGAGCTTTCACCTATAAAAAATAACTGTTATGTTAAGAAAAGAAGAGTAGCTATCATATTACAAAATCAATGGATTATCAACTGTGTTACACAAGGACTCAAGTCGTCTGAATATGATGTGTAGTATAAACTTCTTAATAAAGACTTCCTATGATATATAAACATATTAAGACTCATTCCTCCAGAACTCCATACATAAAATGTCTATGAAGAATTTAGTTAGCTCTATTAACGCTCTTAAAACCTGCCCTTAATGGATATGATAATTTAGTTAATTTTGATAAAGACTAGTTTATGCCCGCTGCTTCGTCCGTGTTAATTGAACGGTGAAGCATACCGAGATAAAAACATCCTTTATTGATGTCTTAAACCATGTCATGGTTTAACCGTGTGCTAAGATTCTTCCCGATCTGTTCTATAATTGACTCGTTTTTGACCAACAAATATCAAAACATCTTAAAGAACATTCACGTTTTAATATTAGTTGCTTATATATACTCTTTAAACCTTCACATATACATAGAGATCAGAAAAATTTTAGTACATGATTTTAAAAGAAGAGAATCCCGTGTTGAGTAAGTCAATAAAATGAGGTCACGACAAGCAAATAATATTAAATCAATTTTTGTAGTTAAACATTATTGAATTATTGAAACTCTTTACTGTCGTGAAGACATTTCTGGAAGACATCAAATTTATTAGCAATATCCATAACTAGCCAAGACTAGCGTGATATATAGATTAGCTAACAGGGGTTGCGCGGGCGCCGAAGCAAAGTGAACGTAACGTGCACGGTCCGGCGCGCAGATGTAGATAGCTCTGATCCCCCCACCTCTTACACCCCAAGCGCCTCGTACGCAAGCACTCATTTAAAAAAATTAGCACACAACGGAAACGGGTGTCTTACACTAACATAAATTATGATGACGATGACTGTTAACTTGGACAAGTCTAACAAGTACATGACATAGTATTATATTTAATGGTTTGTCTAGATAACATCAACAATCAGTGTTTACATGTTAGCAGTTCAGCATGTGCTACGATTAACTATTGCATGGCGAGATATATATATATTTAAATTGACTTTATTACACGAGCTTTCAAATTCGTGTTCATAATTAATTGACTGATGATAACTTCAAACGAATAAATTAATGGTTTATAAATGCCGTATGGTGGACCTGTTTGAATTTTGGTGACTTCATTAATTAATATCTAGCTGAATCAAACATCTTTTTGAACATGGTAAAGGGAGTTCTATAAAAAAAATATATGTCAATTATAATTAAAAGTTTAAATAATTGTGAGAGTTCCTTTAACAAACTCGGTAATTAAACTTTACGTTAGTAGGTACTATCACAGTTATATCGTTCGTACTATCACACAAACGGCGATAGTATTGTTTAACTGATTCTGATTCTTTGATATTTCTAATAGATGTACTCAAAGGTACTTTGAAATCAGGTACATGCATATGTATCGAAACAACAGAGCGAAGGCTATAAGATTCAAAACGAGAGGTGCCGAGAACGCCACGCTTCGCTGGTCGAGCGTTACTGAATGGAACTAGTAATGTTCCTACACCCATATGTGCACGTATCTCATGACACAGTCGAACAACATCCAAATCATTTCGTTTAGATATTTGCCGATCGAAAAAGTTTTATTTCAAACGCAATTACTAAATACGACAATCAGTATTTAGTCCAGACTTGATAAAAAAAAATGTAAGGGAACTTGGATATTCTCTCTGGAATTCCTATTACGGCAATAACCCTAGCCTAGTATAGTTTTCGCCTAACTTATAGAATACCAGATACCACTGCGTATTCGGAAGCGAATTTAATAATGAATTCTTACAGAATAGACTGCTGATTCTATTGTTATTGACGACAGCTGGGCGTATCATTTGCTTTCTAATAAAGAAACTCTGTGTTTTAACCCTTGTTTACTTACAAAATGTAAATAGCTTCACTAGAAAAACATCAATAAAACGCTAGAAATTGAGTTTAAACTAGTATTTCGTTTGATTGCCGTTGTTTGGTTCATTTACCAATGACTACATTTATTTCTAAATTATTGTAAGTAGTGATCTATAGATACTACAACTGCAACTTAACCTTAATTATAATGCTTTTAGCATAAACTGGTCTACCGTATAATGACACCAAGATTAATAGGATGCTTATAATTTATTATTTATGATATCATAATTTATGCACAGTAAGTTACTACTTACTTACGTTACTAGCTGAAAGGTAGTCCTTTAAGTTAAAGACTATGACTAATACTAAATATGGTAATACCACCTAATTAAAAGAACAAAAGTTAAATTTGACGATTATTAGGCCTACGGCAGTCTTTTATAATGAGCGAATTAATCAACTTTCTTACAGTACTCTTAAGAAAATCAAGTGACTTACTGTGTAAGCTGACATATTTCAGGTGGCAGTTCTTGGATCCTGTTATCACTGATGTCTAAATGAGTGAGAGCCTGTAGAGTCCAGGCTTGCGGTGGTAGAGTAGTGAGGGCGTTGCTACAAAGGCGCAATACTCGTATCGTGAATGCACCGGATGCATATTGAGCAAGTGCTGCACCAATGGATGCTCGTCCTCCACCGCTTAAGTCTAGGACGTTCGGCGGCTGTGTGCTTTGCGTGCCCTGGAAACCGATAATAAGGTTATTCGGTTGTTACGATTAGAAAATGTTTACGCCTCACTACAGCTAAAGAGATTAGAACTCTTTCGTGGTACTATTAGCATCTTAGTAAAGATAGTATTGATTTATTGGTTTCATACACTTTCATTTTATATAAAAAGGTAAGTATGAAGAAATTGTTAAATTATTCTATTGCCAGTATTATGTACTATAACACTTTTAAAAATACTATATCACACCCTAACTATTTGTTACTTACACTTTTAAAAATATTGCAATGACACATGTATATAAAAGCAATTATATAGGACATAACCAACCAAAAGTTCACATTTTTCCTTCAGCGTGTTAGGTTCCAAGCTGTCCAGGAAAATATCCTCGGAGGTAGGTTGTGCAAACACATCTAGACTATCGACCTCGTCACCGTCGCACTTCATTGTAGTTCTTTCTACCATCACAATAATCTAACACTCACACACAACACAAACAATAAACGACTGAAGAGTTTCATCGCAATGGTATTGTTGTCGTTATATCAAATGACATTTTAAAAGTAACTGCAGTAAGACACTGTTCGTCTGTCTCGGTATGTAACCACGGTGGGGCCGACGAACTCCTCTAAGCATTGTTATTCCCAAAGACTACGGAATAACTCCTGCACAGTTCATTATGCCGTTCACGTCGCTTTTGCTTGCATAAATGGTGTTTTGTCCTTGAATAGGTAATACTGATTTCTTAAAAGCATAATATTTGCCAGAAATGGCAATATTACTTTTTGAATTTGATTGTTTCTTAAGATGATTGAAATGCTAACCTACTGTCTAAGTAAGGCTTCGACGCACAGGTAATGAAAGTAACTTCTTTTCGAAAGATTACGTTAAGTGCGAGCTCTTCGAGGGACTTGTTGGTTATGGCGCATCAACGTGCGCGCTGGTTGCTATCACTGGCGTGAGCGCATGCGCACTCACAACATTTCGACCGTGACATTTCTTTCAGGGCGATGCGAAACACCACTTTTAATTAACACACTTTTCATAAATATCCATCAAAATGAGCAACTAACTCTCTTACACGTAAAGACATTATCTGTAGAGTAAATCAGATACCTTTTAAAAAGTGCTTCTCATGTTGAAACAATTTTTTTTAAAGATACCTATTTATGAATAATTTAACAAGTGTGATAATTATTACGCTTTTAAATTAGCAAGTACAACTTTGTAAACACATTTAATCTATACTATAGTCATAGGTAGCCCTGCAGAGTTGCATGCAGTGTTACAAAACCCTGAAATGATTGATACCAAATTGCGCATTGAAATGTCAAAGCTTGATAAGATTTATAAAATTTCCAGCAATTTGCCGCTATCAAGTTGACGGTTCGTTAGTTTGAGAAGTGTACCGGAATCAAATCCTCAATCATCTGCTAAGAACTCATATCTGCGTGCTGCAGAGCGCGCGACGGAACTAAATATAAAACTATGTAAGTTTTGCTCCAATTACAATGCTTAAAGTAATGCTCACCAACCGTTGTGAACCAATTTAACTCTACATATTTAAACTGATTAGTTTTACACGTGTTCCACACTTATTCAATCGACTCTAACATATAATAATATAATATAAGACACGCTACGATCACATACCTCTTTAAGCCAACAAAACCACATATTTCTTTCCCAAATGGTGCTAAAACCAAGGAACAGGTGATTCAGATTGTTTTCACCAGACACAGTGTTTCCTTGACAACGGGGCTTGACACAGAGCACCAATCTCTGAGCCTTGGGTTGGCACAACTCGATGCTCCCTCCACTGAGTTCCACCATTTCCCAGGATGTACCTAAAATGTATTCACAAGGTTATTTTCGATACAAAACTTTCTTGATTTTTTATGGAAATATCATTGAATGTCATAAATGTGAAGTGAGTTTAGCTTACCATAAGAATGGAGTCGTGATCCTATTATGTAAGCTGGTCGAGGTTTCCACTGAGGGAATACGTGCCCCTTTAATACATGCATGGTACCAGATCGCAGAACTCCTCCAGCTGGGGGGGCCGGCCCGGCGCACCATCGGAGCGAATGTCTTAACTCTGGATCCACCGCTATACGTAGCCTCCGAGCTTCTGACTTCCACCCACATGTTGCTAAATATTGCTCTTGAACCCGCAGCGGGAACTCGTCTAGTTCCAGTCGCCGGGCAATCTCGCCTCCAATTTGAAGCCATAGAGACAACTCGTCATTGAAGCCAAGGTTCTTGTTTACATCTTCAACAGTAGTGTTCAGCGCGACCTTGACAAGTTTGCTTGGAGCGTCAACAGCAAACGGTTCGAGTCCTTCAAAGACTCGGATCCAGCCGTAATCATTGTTTGCTCGAGGCTTGAAGCCACGCGTCGAGGCAAGGCGGCGGAGCGACTTGCGCGGCACGTGAGGCGATGAGGCGTGCAGGCCGTCGTCGCAGACCATGGCGGGCCGGGCGCCGGGCGGCAGGTGGTCGCGAGGTGCGGACGTCGGCGGCGCAATGCCCGCGCGCCGGACTCCGCGCCCGCCGCTGCATTACAATTGGGTCGGAATTGTAGTGGGGGTGGGAAACATGTTGCTCGGTCAGTCGGGAACACGACTGAATACAAATTGATTCCTATCAAATTCTACATATTCTACTATTGGTGTTTACATATGTGACAGTACCTGCACATGATATGATTTAAGAAGCTTAGAAGAATCCTTTTATGTGCACTTCAACACTTTAACAAAATAGGAAATACTATTGTTACGGTATCCAACCACTATAAAATGATCTATTATTGCTTTTAATTTCGCAATTAATTTAGATAAGATAATTCTTTTTACTAAACGTATAGTGGCAAATCTAACATGTACAAAACGTTCTCAAAAATTGTTTGAAAAAGGAAGGGACGCCATCGTGGTTTGTTCCGCACCAACAATCACCCCACCTGTTGACTCACCTGCCGCACAAGAGAACTGTGAACCCTCACCCGAAGCATAACTCTACTGTTTAACAGACATCAATACGAATTAATTCAAATTAGGCGAAGTATTTTGATCTGTTTTGCAGGTACTAACAAAAATAAAAAATAAACCAAGCCGTGCCAAATACACACCTGGAATATTGGTGCATTAAATCTTAGAAAACCATGCTTAGCCATGATGTTACTAAAATATGTGTAATTATAAAAGGTTTACCTACAATAGCATACCTCCTGTTTAAAACTTTTATACAATAATTCTGGTAATCAAATCGTCCTACATTAAAATAAACGACATAAACTGCTTTTCAGTTCAAATTCGATGTTTATTAGACTACTCTGGATACTAAATGGAACTAGATCATTACCTTGTTTTATTTTTATTACGAGAATGGTCCCTCAGCATAGACCTAGAATGTAGGTACTAGCGAAAATATTCCAGCCTAAGTCCGTGCCCTCAGGAACAAAGTAAAGAAACATGAAGCTGCGATTGGTTTATGTAAGATAGTTTTCAAATTTGTTTTATATTAGTACATATAATATTGAGTAAATTTCAACATTTACTAAAGTTTGCATTCGACGTTAAACGAGCAAAAAATAAAGTATATAAGCAAAAATTACATCCATTCCACAATTATTATCACCGTTTTCTTTAACACCCATGGACTTTCCAATTAATTTTGTAAACCTGACTGGGAAAGGAAAATGAAAGAAGGTTTTCATAACTCATTTTTATTTATAGATTGCTAATTTATATTTAGACACATTAGTATATAGTTACAACCCCATCAATTTGTTACAAGTACTTAATATCTACTGTAGAGAAAGAAAATAATATGTACATATCGAATTATTTATTTACATAAAGTTAAATCTAGACTTAAAAAAATATAAAACGCACTTGGGCATTTATTCTAGTGCCATGGATAATTTTTGTGTATATGTGTTGGACAATGACACGTGGCGTTGCAGATTCCCTGCTTGCACACTTCGGGTGAGATGATCTTGAGTTGTGCACAGTTCGAGTAGTAATCCCTCTTAACGCACGGATTGGTGCACAGATTCCCCGATATACAGTGTTGATCACAGTCTGCGCAAGGTTTGCCGATTTTGTAGGGATAGTGCGTTATCCTTGCCACGTTGCCCCTAGAAAATATAAACATACCTTTATTATTTATCTTTCTCGTGTAACGACTAAAAGTATGGATTACTAGATTGAAATCATAACTTAATATAGATGTGAATGTGAGTTTGTTTGTTTGTTACGCTTTTACGCCTCAACTACTCGACCGATCATCATGAAATTTCATATACATGGTGTTAAGAGTACAGAAAAAGACATATATTGAATCCAGAAGAAAATACTGTTCCCGAAGGATATCAATTGATTGACAAAATCTAGATTAAAACGAGCGAAGCCGAGGGCATGATCTAGTAGGTTATAAACAGCCTTATGTTCATAAAACATGTGTAACGATTTAATAAAACACAGGTCTGAACGAGAAATGTTTTTATACAATTCAAATAATTATTTGAATTATATAAAAACATTACACAATTTCAAAATAATATGTTAAGATAATAAAGATGTTTAAATCGGTACCGACTTAGACATGACTCGAATCTTTAGTACGATTAAAATGTAAAATGTCTTATTATATAGACGTCTAGAATATATTAAGTTCTATGGAATGAATTAAAATTATAATTACATGAAGTAATTGGTACTGGTGATCCATTACAAAGTATATACAATGTACCTAATGACCTTAGCTAATCAAATAAAGCATACCATATTCGTCTCGATCTACATAAAAAGATGAAAACCTATATTTACATAAGGCAATAAGCAGCGATGTTTCAAACGTATGTTTTGCGAGCTGTTTTGAAGTCCGGGCACATATCTAGATGAGCGAAATTATTAGGCCGACATGACCGTTGCCAATTAAAAGTAAAGTTACGAATGGCCTAGCTCGCATTAAGAAGACTAACCTCTGACACTAAAACCACATAACAATATAATACTGCGTTTCGTCCGGTAAGTAAAACTTCCGAGCGCTCATATACAGTTACCCTTTCATTCTTTTCGAAAAAAGTACATTCAAATTGGCAAAGAAAATAATATGAGGAACAATTGAAATGAAAAACAAACAATATCTAAAAATAATACTCTTCTTTTGATTTTCAGGCAAGCGTATGCTTATAAAAATATGCGAATACTTTAATGAAGAGGTAGATACGGTTCGATTCGTAAATTATGATTCCAATACATGAAAGCGCGATGTACAAATATTAAGTCTTCACCTATGACATAGGTATCTAATATGTATGAAGAAAAAAGGTGACACTCAAGCAACTATTTCGTCTCTATTTGTAATAGACAATCATTAAAGGTCAAAAACAGCATGTCTTAAATGATCAAAAACAGCAACCATCATGTAAATATAACAAATTGGAGTAACGAAACCAGGAAGATACTAAACGACTTAACCTTAAAACAAAATTGTATAAAATATATAAGATGTAGATTATTAATAACTGGATGTTATTAATCATATAGGTATTATTCCTTTTTTATTTTCTAAAAACAACTTCCGCACTAAGAATCATTCCTGTGTCGCGGACTTACAAAGATTCGAACGGACACGAAGAATACCCAGACTCGGAACAAGTTTGACACACATTTTTGTGCCGTGTGGGAATCGAATCCATAAGGCAAAGTGCTAGTAGCAAGACAACCACTTAAATCAATATGACATCCGCACAGTTGAACTAATGAATTTTGTATAGGAATCACGAAAGTTAATGTAGGCAAAACTGGCAATTTCATAGATAACGACCTAATACTAGCGTAGGTATCAGATGATTTTCTGTTAGCATATTTTAGAATACGACGCAGTGCGCATTACAGACAATTGGAATCAATAAAAATCTCTCTTTGACTTCATTTATAGAGCTATAAATATAAACTACGTTGATCACCAACAACTTTATAAAATATGAAGTTTTTTACTTGATACAACTTAAAAGGTTGCTTGAAGATGTTAATTTCCTGATTAGTTTAATTAGCTATTAAGGTTTTTATAGTGCACGATTAAGATATTATATACAAAATTAAAATGAAGGTCACGACTCTCGGGCATTCAATCAATAGTAGGAATATTACTACACTATGGGACTACTTTTCTGTTTGCGTAGACACACTATATTTAAGGAAACATAGTGTAAGCCCAGTTTGTAAGTAACCTACGGCTACGCTCTCTAAGAATTTATCAGGCCATACTTCACTAGGCTATCCACCACACTTCTATGGGACTCTTCACACATCCTAGCTTTATTACTAATATTATAAATGTGAATGTGAGTTTGTATGTTTGTAATGTTCCCTAGCGAAGTCACGAATAAAAGCTATAAACCAAGAATTATACAAATTCAAGAAAAAATTTCGCTTTTATAACGCATAACACTACGGGAACTATAAATAGTTTCTATAGTTTTGAGAGACCCTGCAGTGCTAGGTTAGGTTAGTACACATTAATAGGAGTATTATTATTTAATACTTACCCAGGGCAGTAGTGACATACGTAGTTATAAAAATGTCCCCAGGGCCCTCCCTGGCAGTAAGCGACGCCGCAACCGACTTTGTGACTTGTCGCCCAAACCATTTGAGTATAGTGACCGATTTTCTTTAGATTATAAGTGGGATGACCATATGTAAAGTTTCGGTATTCGAGGAACCATGTCTTTAATGCGAAGAACCTGGAATTATACAATACTCTTCATTAATTTTATGGGTCTAAAATGTTCAACAAGAAATCATTTTCGATAGCATTGTCCGTTTAATAGACTCGTTCTAATGTTCTGTGTTCAAAAAGAAATATATTATCATCTTCGTGACCAGAAATAATTGCGGTATTAAGTAATTAAAAGTAAATTATGATAAGCATACACGTGAATTTAGCTTTTCTTTAAGTCGGAAACGATCAACATACTGATGTGAGTATTATAACATTAAAGCAGAAACGAGGCATTATATAATATTAAGTCTATGTAACTTATACTTTGTATTTAGTAAAAATAATGTATTTTACACAGCGTTGAGTCTCTTTTAAACATTATTATTCAACTGCCTGACTACGGACGGCCACTACTGGGTATTTAAGCTAGAGAACGATAAAATTAAATATATCAGTATAGGTTTTAATTCAGAGCTTGTTATAATGTAAACCACGTCCACATAAAACACATTCATTTTATTTGCATAGGAATCTCCTTGATAGAACGGCATGTATACTCGCAATCACGTTTGTTGAGCAGATGGCTATCAAACGCTTGTTCAAAGTCAGCTAATTTTCCCTTCAACTTAATGATTTTGAATCAAGACAAGCCAGACAATTATATTTGTTTGTGCCAACCAAAGGGCTGATATTTATCTAAAGTAACCATTACGTATAATTACTCATTCACGAATTAACTATTATAGTGATCAAGTATATAAAGACAACCGCGAGTGAGGCTGTGAACATCAAGACTAGGAAACAAGATTATAATTTATCATCTCCATTCAGAAGGCATGATTAACGGCTTAGCCTTGAAATATAACATAGCGTCAAACTCATTAATGGTTCAAAAATCATGTCTCGGATAAAGTAGGCAGTAAAATTGACATGGTGTGCGAAATTGAATTGTTTACGAGGCAACAATAAATCATATAGTTTTGACCGTAAGCCCACCAGCATAAATGACGATTAAAACAATCAAGTGCATAATCAGCAGAGAGAGAAATAAACAGAAGCCAATTAAAATATTTGTGTCTTATCGGATTTGGTAAATTCGGCTTTATACGCTAAAACAAGTTAAGTCATTAAATCCATCTGGCTAAATGCACGAGCACGATTATACCTATTTATAAATTTTAATACGTTTACAGACTGCTGCCTCTGGAAAAATAACTTTTTATTCTTCGTCTTTTTAGGATTCCACCTTAAATATGTAGCTAAGTAATTATTTCTATTTGTAATAAACTAAATATTTGCTTGCAAAACATCATGATTTCAAAGCACGTGTCTCAAATCTAAATCCGAAAATAAATTGACAATCGTAGTCCCATCTTTGACATTGTTGCTTCGTTGTGTAGATGCAATAGTTGTATTTGTAATAGCCGATATCAGAATTATAGCTCCTGTTTTAGTTGGAGGCATATTCTAAACTATAAATGGACAATCACTCAAATAAATAATGTTATTGCTTATACAATTACCAGGGTGTCTTCTGTGCAGCTACAAATAGGTTTTGTCCACATGTACCTAGGACTGGTACAACATTTTCTCTTATGTCATTATGCCTTAGAAATTGGCATCTTTCTGCGTAAGCCTGTGCCTGACGCGCAGCCGCCTCGTTCCACGACTGCAATAAATCGTAAAAATAGATTAAATTACCAGATATTCACGTTAAAAGTTCAAGTAAATGCAATCAGAAGACTATCTCAAATATTTAAAACTGATATCCTATAAATCTAAAATTATTCTTACTTGCTATTGAAACGAATGGATTTATGACAACAACTTATTATATAGATAGCAAAAATGCTGTGTGATTGCCATAAAAACTGTAAATAATAAATAATAATACTGAAAGAAAATATAATTCCCAAAATAAATTTAAACTGACTATAAATTTCAATGTTTGCCATTTAAAAGTTGTGTTTAAAGACTTACCATTAGCAACATGTTAGACGCACTGGGTCGAACTTTCGAGCGGAAGAAGTTGTGATAGAGGACAATTTTTCTCCGCACTATCGCTCGACGAGGATCCAACGCATTGTTAGGTATTAAATGTGGTGGGAATAGTTCTGAAAATTCTTGCAATTTGACAAAGTTGTTTATGTAAGCACGTTAGACATCTACACAACAGTATTCAAGAAATAGTTTGCTTTTGTATATTAGAACAACCTATTACAGAGAAAATTTATGTTCAACAATTCTCATTACGATTTACATGACGGTATACATTTGATACCGATTAAGAAGTACCCAATGTTTTTAATCGTATCTAGTTGTGAGAAAGTTCTGCAGTAAAGAACACCGATACGCCGTCGGTCGTTATATAAATAAGTATTTAACGTAAAACAAATTGGGAACATGAAGAATTATACTCAAGTAGTGGTAGTACTCACGTTTTTCGCCCCAGGTCCTCATAGTTTCCAGAGGTATAGAAATATTCAGCACAAATAAAATTTGTATCCATAGCGCGCCTCGTATAAACATTCTATAAATGAGAAATAAGTCACGGTAAATGCGTTGATATATTAACAACAACACGGCTACTGTAACCAAAGCTATATTTATTTAAATCAATAAAATGTGAATTCCTTACACCGATAGAGCCAAATTAAAATAAATAGCGTGAGTATACAATTATTTAGCATAAATCTAAATTGTTTCAAGTGATCCAATTACGAAATTTGAGATCGAGCAACGTTCCGTTAATGAAACATTACGTCCATTGTCAAAGTAATTTAGATTTACTACCTGATTTACTAAAACTAGAACAGTACCTAATTGTAGTAGTGTTTGTTAATATTGTTCAATAATAATATTATACCGTCTTAAATTATGTAATTAATATAATATGTTAGATTATTTACGTAATAAGCAAGTAATTTTATGAATTTATGATAGTTTAACAGACACAGAACTATATCAAATCGAGGTAAATATAATATTCTACTTATGAATAATTTTACTAACCACATAAAACATCAATTTAGTGTCATGGTGAGTTTTTTCTATGTCTTATTCATTAAAATCGATTCAAACAGTCTAATAAATAAAAACAATGCAATAGTGTGTACTTACTTTCTAGAACCGATAGGATTTCAGATATAAAATTTTGAATTTAAAATTGTCGGCATTACACGCCGGTTGATCACCAAAGACTGTTCCTTAGAACAAAGATTACAACAAACATTCTCACTGTGAATAGGTTTCAACAATAACGATCTTTTGAGAATTCGGTTATTTCAATAAATGTATGCCAATCACATGCAACCGCGCGTCGCGGACGCTTCAATTGAAATAAGCGGTAGCAAGTGCTGACCACATCGAAAGCTTCGAATAATCCTTCATGGGCACGTTTAACTGCTGCCATACATTGAAAACCACTGCTAAAGGATACAGTGAGATTCTTATGATTAAATAAAATCTACTTATTCAATATGAATATGACTAATCAGATACTATGGTATTATATAATAGGTGATATAGTACTTACTTTTATAATATAAATATTATCTGTGTTAATGTCTCTCTCTAATACATTTTATTGCGAAATTTGTAACGACTATGATAACTACACAAATAGCTAATTTGTTACAATGCAATACCGTAAGTATGTATTACATCTAGTGCCGGGAAAAACATTTACTACCTGCAAATATTGTGGTGATACTTATAGAAAAATAAATGCTTGTTAAAAAATACATTTTTTTAAATCAAACTTGTAACGGTGTGAGCCGGTCATGAGATTATAATCACAACACTGTGTTTGCAATAATATACTGATCAGCACAGCCACGAACGCTGTTTGACTTCCAAGCAATGTTCGGGCTTGTATTAAATACTTATACGAGCGCCATTGTGGCTTCAGTATTAGCGTAAAGTTTTATATTACCATAATATATTTATTTTAATTGGTTTGAGAATTGTATGCGCTAAAAATATAATAATGATTAGATAATATAGCGTTGTGCTCTATTATCAAATCATTATTATTCGTGTCGTGCACATAATTATGTGTGGTTTGATTGACTAGACAATTAAACCATCAAAATGTAGTAAAATACAAAAAGTGTCATCTTATGTTCCTGTCCTACAAATTAACGGCCTGATATAGTTTATTTTCTAAATAAGAAGGAGCAATGAAGACCCTAGAAGTATTGAAAATGCTACTGATAACCTTCAACGTTAATCATCATTATATTGCCTGTTTTATCAGACGAACATAATTTATGTTATTTTAATTACAATATTGTTAGTCTGGCGTCTAACAATGGTTATAATCGAAACATTCTTGGAGTTGCGGAAGTGCGGTACTCATCGCTAAGAATTTTGAGGCAATCTTTTATGTTCGAATGACCTTTTAATTATCATCTTATGTTTACGTGCACCGTATAAGTACTTACAGTATATATTTAACTATTATCAGACTCTTGTTAACTAACAGAGCGTACCTAGTTATGGAACAAAAAATAGGTATAGTCGTGTATGTTCAATGTAGCGTCAATTATTTAATACTTGTAACAGATGATTGCCTATTGGTCAAGGTAGATCCTTGTAACAAGATAAAGCCTTTTGATTTCTTTAGATGACATTCGAGTTTGATAAGATTTTAACCTCAAATTTATAAAGACCTTTCATATAATTTAATGTAATTAAATATATTTTTAACAGTGTGTATGTGAATACCTTACCTTGATCCCTGTTAGACGGCGTGTGACGTTGTTGACAATAGACGAAAAGCAAACCTAAGAGAAACAAAAATTAAAGACAGGTGTATTTGATAAAACTTTAATATATAATAATAATAAATTGGAGATAAAATAGAAAGAAGAGCTCGAACATAATATAATTCTTCTCTAGTCATCAAACAGATAGGCATTGCATAAATATATTTTAAATTAAAATGAAAAGCTATAAAATTAAAACTATACTATGTTATTGAATAGTGGTAAAATACGTATTAAATCATAATCATAAATGTAATCTACACATATTGATAACAAACTAGTCAAAATCATTGTGCGGATGTTCGATATATTCGAAAGATATAAATACATATTTTAATAGGAGTATAATAACTTGTAGCTATGCATAACAATAATTCATAATACATATACCGGCGTGCTAACATCCTTTAATGTTACTTTTGTCGCATTTACCTCAAGATATATAGGTAATTATGTAATATAACTACAACTACCGCCAAAATCAGTTTCTGACCATCGTAATTTTGATATAACCCACATTGCACGTATCATTAAAATACTACTTAATACTTTTAATTAAACGTTATCACTATTTTGTAAGAATTACACATATCTAGAGATTGCATTGTTTTAATAGGATCGACATTGGTGGCCCGTTATTTTATATAAATTGACGCCATGGCATCGGTTGAATTGTGATTGCCCCTAATAGCCGCGACGATTACACTTCAAGTGTGTTGATATTAATATTAGTTGTTTTCTAATTCAAACAAGAAATCTCGATTATACTAATATGAAACTGTGATAAAATTGGACATGCTCGCGTTAAACTTGCAGACCGTGATCATTTTACCAATAAAATTATTGTTGTACTGCTATGCACGTACAATGTGTTACATGTTAAGTTATTTACATACTTTCAATATAGGTATAGATAATGATAAAGAACTAAAATGAAGGACATCGTAGAAAATAAGTCGCAAAAAAGGAACACAATAATCTAATTCATATTTATTCATAAATCTAACCATACTTTGTCTTAAAATCGATGGGACATTGCAACACTTGAAAGATTAAATAGCTGTAAGATTATAAACCTTTACACATTAATAGTAAAGTGTAAATATGATAAAAGCAAGTTTAGAAATTAATAAAGTCAAACTCTCTATCAAGCTTAAGGATCAGTTGCAATGTTTCTCGATCTGTATCCCAGTTGGCCTTAGAATGATCTGGATTGATTTCATGCGGGAGAGACAACATTAAGTAATATCGTGAAGAAGCGACGGTAACGCTTGTTTTAGTTACAGATAAATCCACGTTCTCCTTCTTGTCACCTGGCATCTTGATTCTCACAATAAGATTCTCGCAACTAGCAGAACTTGGAGTCTTCGGACCAATCTGCAAAAATAAGACAACTTTAATAAACGTTAGGCAGTGAGAGTTTCATTGAAATGTTAGCATCCATATTCTTCTTGTATTACAAATAAAATAGCTGGTATCATAACGACAGTACTTATATAATAAAGTTATAATATAAAAAAGGCGGATGCATTAATTGTTTCTAGATATCCACTCAACGCAATATTTTCGCAGAGCTACACACTCTAAAAGATTTTGGCACCATCAAGAAGAAGCAAACCACAGATAGACTTCATGATACTTTGAGCTCATTCTGCGTAAATAGAAACACCAGTGATTAGATTATGTTCGGATACTTTGAAATAGCTACACTGGAATATTGAGACAACTAGTTGCTTGTTGCATACAGGATTTAAAGATCTGTATTACTTTTAAATCAATTTAGTAATGTAGAGGTACCTCGTGATTATTTGTGAAGTTAACAAGTAACTTGTTTCTTAATTTGATTATTATTGAAGAATATAAATGCATAACCGCATTTAGTCACGGACTGCCTTTGCATTGTTCACAAAGTGTAAGTGTATGCGCCATCATGCCATCTTACTGCCTATTTTAGATTTATATTAAAACATATACCTTAGCCCAAATTATTTAATCTCTATAATATTATTAAGTTATGACTGTTTTTATCTTTCGTTTTTTTATAGTCTGTAGTATATGGCATAATGGCTGCAACACCTTGTTAATCTGAGTTGTAAAATACTGAAATTATATTTAATTGGCGATTTAAAAGAGTGGCCGTGAGTTTCTTGCAGGTTTCTTCTTATAGGCTCAACCCTTTGCCTGAACCTAGCAACTAACCTAAATGTAACTTCAGTAACTTAGTAAACTCACTAACCCATATATTTTGACGTTCATAAGTGTTACTTTGTGACCTAAATGAATAAATGATTTTTGACTTTGACTTTGACTACCATCTTAGTCTCCCCGTGACCATGGCTGCTGAAAAGCAACCGAAACGTCGGGGAAAGTGTAAAATTAAATCTAAATAATTGTATAATTTCAATAAATTAAATTGAAGTAAACAGTAACTAGTAAAAGTGTTTAACAATAGTAATTTAAAGTTTCAAAATTATGTAATAATCGTGTTTTATAAAAATAAACAACGCGATAAAATCCGTATAAAGTTTGTTTAATTTCAATGTATAACATTCGCGTTAATAATAATATAATAAGACAATGTTATGACCATCTACCGATTTAACTACGCTAACTATTGTAGGTACGTAAAAAGGTAGGTACTGACAATAACAAATCTTTTGTTACTATAAACGATATTTTGCACTCATTGATGCTTATAGCTTTTAGTACCTTATGCCAATAAACTACATAGAAGCGATTAAGAGAAGATTGGGTGCCGAGCGATATTAGATATATTACGTAGATGATGATACTGATTTAGGTTAGGTATTAGGAACAGCGGCTTTCATGTCATGAAGGTCTAAATACTGCAACGTGATGCTTATTATCTTTTCTGTGCCTATGATGAAATCTGCCAAACATCGACATAAATTTGTAAAGCAGAAAAGCCTGTCACGCTTTTCTACAACAAGCGCATCCAGGACGAAATCAAAGCAACTCTATTTCTTCATTGTTAAATCCTCATGACTAAATCAATTGCCTAAATTATTATTATATTATCATATTCTGGTATTTTCAGATATTTTTATTTTAACATCATAACAATTATTATACAGTATCAACGGTATATGTAGCTGAAAATCAAACAAACTTGTTACAGTATTTTATGTATGAAAATCCACTTATTATTGTTCTATAAAAAAATAAACGACAGTTATTTTAATCACAATTCATTACGAATTGTGATTAAAATAACTATCGTTTAACTGTCACTGCAGTCAAAGATGAGGAATTACTATTATTGTGTATGATATAGTAAATCAAAATCTCGCGAATGTTTATCGACTTATGTCGCTAACAACATTCACCCACACACTGTATGGTACACTATAACAAAAATCTACAAACCTGCAGATACACGTCCTCTGCGGAGACTGACTGTTGATAATTCATAGTATATTCTGGTGTGTGACGCTCTCCTATACCAGAGCCAATGCTTCCTAAATTCTCAAGTTCTTTGGCTTCTTGTTCCTCGTATTCTTCAATGGTTCTTGGTTTATTTTCCTCAGCAGGTGTGGTTTTATTTCTTGTTGCAGTGATGTCAAAACCTAGACAACAATGTCATATATCGCATATAATAATTAGATGGCTTTAAACGTTACAAGTTATGTATGTAGTCCTTACAAATAGTAATAACAAGATCGAAGAACATACAACCAATTGCCAAATGTTCATATAAGTAAATTAGTGATCTTGTTAACAAATGACCTTAAACAAGTTTTAAGAACTTAGGTACATGATTGCCTAATACAAAAATAAAGGTAAGTTATATCTTTAGTAACGTGCCGAATATATTATATTATACTGAATCTTAAATTCTGAAGCCGTATTAGAATATAACGTATACATTTATTTTAACTTGGATTTCTATAAATAATATTGTACATAGTTCCGAAGTTTAATAATAACACAAATCGATGGAATTTGTAATGGTTCTGTTGTATCTGGCAGACGCTGTTTTTATGTCTCACACCGGCTCACCAAACCCTTATCCTATCAACCTAGGTTTACTAGGCTCCACATGTAGCAATAATTCTGCGGCTTTTGATTATGTCTCATGTCTTCCTGTAAGCCTTTCAAAGGGCTGGGTATTTGCCTGATATGAATTGCTAAGAAAATACCCGTGTAAGAGAAATAAAAATAATACGTACTAAATAATATGTGCAGTATCGTTTTAGCCATATATATATCGTAAGTAGCAAATACTACGGGTGGCGCGGCCAAGAGGGACGAAGCGCTCTAATGGGAGCCCCCGCTAGAGCAAAAGAAAATTTCAATCAATACTTCAATCGCTACTATATATTATATTAACCCTGTATTAAACTGTCCCACTGCTGATCACGGGCCTCTCCTCAGTGTGAGAGAGGTTAGGCCATAGTCCACCACGCTGACTTAGTGCGGGTTGGCAGATTTCATATATCTTCGAATACATTATGAAGAAGTCTCAGACATCCAGATTCCTTCATCGTTAAAGCGAGCGATAATTAACTAAGTATTTATTACGCATATAATTTCGAAGAGTCAGAGATGCATGCTTGGGATCGAATTCGAGAGCTCTACGTGACAGTTCAACGGTCTCATTAGGTTATTGCTACTATACACACACAAATTATGAAAAGTTTATTTCTAGTAGTAACATTTTGTTGTATGTAAATATATAGGCGTAATAGATCATGCTACAAGCCTGGCGTAGCCTATGTATGTGTAATTGTTCTGCTACTTTAAGTCGGTTTATAATAACATAAAATCATATTGCCAAATTTTCAACACATGAGATGAAATTGAATATGATGCTTGTATTAAGAGCAAAAGATTTTCTATACAAAACAAAAAAAAACTGCACTGCCAACGCTAGAAACAAAAGCCAATGGTTCTCCTCTTATAAAAGCACAAAGCCACCTTAAGAATAGAAACCTCTAGAAAGCTTTCTCAATGAGAATTCAGCACAATATTATTCGGCTGACAAGTATTGCCACAGTTAAGCTGTCCCAAATCTTTCAGGATATCAGATTGAAGTATTCAAATTCAACAGAACTATAAATAATATGGATTGTAGGAGCAATAAGAACTTACAATACTTCAAAATCGCTCTTAGAAATGATGTATGTTTTAATGGTAGAAGTATACTACCTTTCATTTCACTTGTGATAACTAAATTTAAAATTAAAAAACCTCCGACACAATATTCATTTGATACCCATATTGAACAATTTTAATTTGTGGAAATATGTAATTTTCTGGTGGCGGCCATTTTGGATTTGAAATGTATCATAGTGTATAGTATTCTACTCGTCAAGCCCTTTCATTTGATACCCATATTGAGGGAGTTGTGAAAAAATATGTAATCCGCCATTTTGTGGTGGCAGCCATCTTGGACCGATTTTTATCAAACGTAGCTAAGAACACACCCGACTAATTCACCTTTCAAACAAAAAAAACAAAATTAAAATCGGTTTATCCGTTCGGGAGCTACGATGCCACAGACAGACACACACACACACACACAGACACGTCAAACTTATAACACCCCGTCGTTTTTGCGTCAGGGGTTAAAAATAAAATAAGCTTTCTATATTTTAAAATCGTATTTAATTATTGTCACAGGTGGATAAATACTAGTTCGGTTTTTAGTAAAAAGAGGTATACGCCACGTCGTTCTTTTTTATACCTATTAGAAAGAAGAAAGATACTGGTTCCACTAACCAGTATTTTCTTGCCTAAGTCATTTGATTAAAATGTTTATCAGGTATAAATGAAAAAGGAAAATTAACAAATAGGATTAGTCAGCTTGAATAAGTGTACAAAATGATTATCTAATTAGTCAACAAGATTTCATAATTGGTTAGCTGAAAAACAATATAGGTAGGTAAAAAGCAAATTGTTTATAAAGGTTCCTATTCAAAACTAGTATTTTATTTTCTGAACAATGCATACTAATATTATAATTGCTAATGTAACTGGTATTTTGTAAGGATATACTCACATAAATTATAACAGTAGTACCTACTGTGCTATTTATTTGACAAACATATGTTCTTCCCCCTAGCCTTTATTATTCCCAAGTCACTGATCTGTCACGGATTTGACTGGATATCAGTTTTTTCACGGAGCGGCTGCCACCTGACCTCGCAACCCGAACGCTAACGATACCGTAAGGCTAGACCAGCGTCAGGATATTATAGGGCACTGACTTCCCAATAACGACTGCCATAGATGTCGCAGCCGGGACCGACGGCTAAACGTGCTCTCCGAGGCACGGAGCAGGCAATAATTGTCAATCAATACGCACATAATTTCAAAAAGTCATATAATTATATAACTTCCGAAAGTCAGAGGTGCGCGACGTGGGTTGGAACTCGAGACCCCCTGCATTGCAGTATGTTGGTCTCCCTACTGAGCTATCGCTCAGCTATATAGCTGTCGTATTATTCGACATATGTTGACAACATAAAATATATAAAACCTAACAAAGGTTTTAAATCTTTGGACTCCAAAGATTTAAATCCTTACTCATATTATAAATGGGAATGTGAGTTTGTTTCGTTTTTATGCCTTAACTACTTAACCGATCATCATACAATTTCGCGTACACTTTGTCAGGTGTACAGAAAAAGTTATACTATTTCATCTAGAAAAAAAAACTATTTTCAAACGGGCGAAGCCACGGGTAGATACTAGTATTATATAAAGCCTACCTTTAGAAGGTAATTCATCGCCTTGTAAAACATCTTGCTCAGGTGGTCTCAGCAGTTCCGCTAACTTTGCCATAGTTCCTGATGTGAATTCCATTTTCACAAATATTGTTGCACCTAGAGCGAGAAGCAATATTATAACTAGTATATCTTCTTGGCATCTAAATATCATAGATGCAAAATAATCTAGAACTTTGCAAGTCTTTTTATACTATTTTGTGCTGTTACGGTTTTGTTTAATCAATTTCTGCTGTTGCTATGATACCGTTTTACTGGTCGTCATGGAACTATAAGGATACATTCCATCCGGTCATGTATTGAGCATAAAGAGGTTTTAATCGTTTTAATGGTATGATAAAGATGCTAGAGATCAAGATCAAGGCTTGATGTATTTATAACCCCAAATTCTTACAATAGGTTCGAATTCCCGTAGTCACTACACGACTCTTTATTGTATAATATAAGTATATAAATTAGGTAGGTATAGATAGAAATTAATATGGTGTCCATGTCAACTACATATGTGTCTTTATAATATGTGTGAATAATTTGCAACATTATATATACCTAAATATCATAATTATTGCCATACATCGTACGCAAAATTTAAGAATTATATAAATACTTACGTATAATAGGTAATAATATATAATATAATTTTAATATATAATATAATAATAAATAACGAGAAACGAGAAACGTCGGGGCAAAGTGTAAACTCAAATATAAATAGTTTTAATTAAAAATATATAGCTTAAATAGTACCTAGTAAAGTTCGATAATAGTGTTTAATTTCATTGTATAATATAATATAATAATATAAGCCCCCTAAAATCAAACCATACGTCCGAGTCGAACAGCTGATTCACGTGAGGGACGGACACGCGACTCATTACTGGCGCGGCTAACATGGCAAAGGTAACCCATAAAACATGAAGAAAAATTCGAATGAAAAACGTATAGGGCCACAGCCCGGTTGCGATCGCTGGGGCACGTTCGTTGCTGGTATCGGACGTGGCAGAATGCTAGCCAGCGACTCTCGACGCACTGGCTGGTCGGGAGTCAGGAACAGAGGAGTTAGGGAGTCTCCAGATGCTACAGCCGATGAAACTATCGGTGCTACTTTGCGGAGTAGGGAGGTGTCTCCCGCAAGCTCTGCCGGTACAATGATGTCGCAAGTTCAATTAAAGATGATGCGAGGAGAACGTGGTCACAAGCAGAACTAGAAGAACTGATGTTCTGTTATTACCGGGCTAGACACGGAGGGTCAGGTTACATAAAACGACTCGAGAAAATTTTCTTAGACAGGAACACACACAACCCAAAGGCTAGGAAATTCACTGGTAACACAATTTACAATTAGATGCGCAGTATACTATCACGCAGATGTATTTCTACAGTGATACTAGAAAATATTAAAAAACGAGCTGAACGATCACACTCAACTCCGGATATACTTATCCGAAACATACGCCCAATTAGATACGAATCAACACACGAATACTAACACAACAGATAAACTTCCATTACCAAATACTCAATTATCTGACACACCACAACATGATATCACATTGCAACCTGAAACCCCGACACAACACACATACGAAAACACCCAGCAAACCTTCACACTCATGCAATCGGAAGCAAACACACAACACATTAGGGAATGAAACAGTTCAAGAAATTGAAGTCAACGAAGATCAAGATCCTGTTATACTCCAATTTTTGCAAAAACTATTGGAAATCAGGCAAACACAAATACAAGGCAGATAATTTTTACCCAAACCAAACCTTAACAAACACTTCATAAGTAACCTAAATACAATAAATAAATAGATACCAAACCATCTAACCACACACGAATCACCACGTGAAGTTAACGACATAATTTATGCAGCTGCTAAAACACTAATAACATTAAACCAACAAACCCCATACACGCCATCAAACGTACATAAACCTAAACTAGATCCACCTTGGAAAAGAAGACTAAAACAAAGAATAGAAGACATTAGGCAAGAACTAGGAAGATTAGTAGAAATTAAAAGCGGTGCTAATAATAGAAGAATGGCAAATATTAAACAAAAGCTATACGAAAAATACAAGATTACCAACCAAGAAGAACTAAACAATACCATTAAAATATTAAAACAGAAAGTAAAAGCTCTAGCAGGTACACTCCGTAGGTATGATGAAATAAATAAAAGGAAGATACAAAACAAACTATTCGCGTCAAATCAACATAAATTTTACAAATTCCTTATTAATACACAGAATACCCCGATCCAAATCCCGGCAAAAGAAGACGTATAAAGCTTCTGGACTACGATCTTATCAAATCCTATCTCTTACAATAAAAATTCTACGTGGATATCAGAAATAGAAAAAAATCACAAAATATTGAACAACGCCCATTTGATGAAATAGATGTAGAAAAAGTAAAAGAAGCAATCAGGAAAACTCAAAACTGGAAAACACCAGGCACAGACAAAATACAAAACTACTATCTAAAATACTTAACAAACACACACACATATATAGCCAAACTATTTGATAGAATAATAAAAGCACTCGAACCCACTGACAGTTGGTTTACAACAGAGCAAGTCATTTTAATACCTAAAAATTAGAACACACCGGACCCGAAGAACTGGCGTCCTATAGCTTGCCTACCAATTATGTATAAAATATTAACTTCCATAATAGCTAACTAACTTTATATACACTGCGACAAAAACGACATCTTAGGTCCAGAACAAAGGGGATGCCGACGCAAAGTACGGGGTTGCAAAGATCATCTCATGATTAATAAAGCCATACGCGAAGACGCACACAGATGCCAAAAAAATCGAAGTATGAGCTGGGTAGACTATTAGAAAGCCTTTGATAGCATGTCGCATGACCTGCTACTCAGAATATTAGACCTTTATACATATCCATCTGTTATCCGAAGCTTTCTAGAGATGATTATGCCTACATGGAATGTGGTCATGACGGCTCGCGGTACGAATGCGTCAGTTACAACCGATCCTATATACATCCGCAGAGGCATCTTCCAAGGTGATTCACTTTCCCCCCTTCTATTTTGTTTAGGCATCAATCTCATTTCCCAAATTCTTAATAAATACGAGTTCAAAGGATACCGACTAAAAGATAAATCAATAATCAACCACTTATTATAATATGGACGATCTAAAGATTTACGCAAACACTAAAACTAATCTGAAAGTTTTGATAGATAGCACAGAAACATTCACTAGGGACACAGGGATGGAATTTGGACTTTTGAACAAATGCAACGTCCTACATTTAGTAGTTGGCAGAAGAAAATAACTTCAAGGAGTAGGGCATGTATTACTTAGTGGAGAAGAGTTCAAGCATTTACAAATAGATGGAAAATATAAATATCTAGGTATCAACGAAGCAGGAATTTTTTTGCATCTCTTCTATGTTAAAGAAGGTACATCAGACAGCCAGGTACGTGAGCATTTAACATCTATTTGTGGTAGTGATGTTTGTACCGTGGAAATTCTCAGAGCCCTTGGAAATTATGCATCTTTTAAGCTAGTTGTGCTATCAAAATATGCTGAGCAGATTATGTTGCCACAGAATTGGGCTGACGATAATTGTATAAAGCCGCCATGGCTTATAATCAATATATCATAATTTTCGTGCCTCAAAGGAAGACACACAATAATCCACCTATCGTAGTTCCGGTCCGTAAGAAATGTAATGCCTATCTGCGAATACTGTACCAAAATGTGCGTGGGCTGAAAACCAAGGTACATACAAGGAGAGCGAGTTTAATACTCACTGAACATGAATTGGTTGCCGTGACAGAGATGAACCTGGACAATTCTGTAGAGGACGCTGAGTTATCGAGCACGGGCTGGAGCATCCTTCGTAGAGATAGAGTGGCTGCGGGCGGCGGTGTGATGCTAGCTACGTGCCCAGGAATTACATTGCAAAGGCGAACTGAGCTGGAGACTGACCGTGGCGAGAATATATGGGCGTCGTTTGCATTTCATGTCCTACGTTCTGGGCAATTCGTATGTGTTGTTTATATCAAACCCACTGCGACCGACGACGACTACATGACATGGTTTTCCACGGTCGTAAGCAACTTGTTTAAGCTAAATGGAATTGTTATAATTCTTGGCGATCTCAATCTTAGGAGCGCCTCAGTTAATGTCACTAATTATTACTGTTACTTTTTAAGTTTTTGTAACCTGGCTGATATGAATGAAGTGATGAATATGCGAGGGAGTAAGTTAGATGTGGTGTTGGCTCGGGAGGGTACCGGAGTAAACTGTGAGTATATCAAAGACACCGAACTGGTTCCAATTGACCTTTATCACCCTCCCCTAGATATTGCGGTGCCGATCACGACGCGTAAAGATCGTGTAAAACTTCACCCCAGCAACATAGATGGTAGTAATGACTGGAGTTTTCCCAAAGGTAACTACACGCTTCTTTACCATCAAATACAATCAGCTCCATGGCATGAGGTTCTGAACTGTAACGACGCGGTCTCTGCTGTAGATAAATTTTATTTAATAATGTACAACGTATTTGATTCGTCCATTCCTAAGAAAAACGAATTCACTCTAATAATAGGCGGTATCCAGTTTGGTTTACTAAGGATGTCATAAATGATATTAAAGAAAAACTAAGTTGCATAAAAAATGGAAACTTTCAAGGTACGAATGTATACACAAAAAGTTTAAATCTTTACGATTCGAATTGAAAGTCAAAATTAAAGTAGCCTTTAAATCTTATTCTTTAATTGTAGAATCTAACATTAAAAAAACCCGCAGCAGTTCTGGCAGTACGTAGCAAGTATGAGATCGAGGGGTGGTTTCAAACCAAGTGTCACATGGAATGGAGAGTCTTTTTCGGGTATTAAAGCAGCTGAGGCATTCGCTCAGTACTTTGCCAGTGTATTATAGCCCAACAAACCCAAATTAGATCTGAAAAAGTTGCATGTGACCTCTGAAGGAGATAACATACCTCTCCCATCTCTAATCCCTGGTAGGCAAGAGCATAGACAAACTTAGAGCTAATATCATAATAGCTCAATCGGTCCAGACAACATTCCTGCTTATATACTTAAGGGATGTAAGGCTACCCTTTTGGTCCCGTTATGTCATCTGTTCAACTTATCCCTCAAATCAGGTGTGTATCCAAGACAATGGAAATTATCGCGTGTTACTCCTATTCCGAAAACTAGTGATAAGTCTTCTGTGGACAAACACAGACCTATTGCTGTACTCCCAACAATCGCTAAAGTTTTCGAGCACATTCTATATGCAGTAATTTATAAACATGTCAATGTTTACTTATCTGATTTACTATCTGACAGCATGGATTTAGGCCTGGCCGTCCGGTTAATTCGAACCTTCTGATCAACGTAGTATTTATTATACTATTTCCAAGGGCCTTGACTCTGGAAAACAGGTTTATGTCTTGTACTTCGACTTTTGCAATGACGTGCTCTTAACGAAGGTATGCGCTATTGGTTTCTGTCCCGAGTTTCTCAATTTCATTGCCGAGTATCTACGTGATCGGAAACAGTTCGTTAGACATGGTTGTTTTGAATCTAAACCTTACAAGACATGGTCTGGTGTGAGTCAAGGATCTGTGCTAGGTCCGCTCTTGTTCCTTATCATGATTAATGATTTAATTGATAAGGTTACCACTGCAAAATGCATATGCCGATGATCTAAAACTAGTAATGCAGATAAATACTAATGCTGATTGTGTATTACTACAAAAGGATATCAATGTAGTTCACCAATGGAGCGTCAAGAACAAGCTGACTTTTCATTGTAGCAAGTGTCATGCTGTGACCTACTCCAGAAAATTGCGACCTATTCTGTATCACTACATATTAGCTGACCAAACAATTACTCGTGTCAACAACATTATAGATCTAGGAGTAACCATTGATGCCCGTCTGTCTTTTGGAGACCACGTTTCTGCACTTGCCAAGGAGTCATTCAGACGCTTAGGATTTATTTTGCGCAATTCCCACGACCTCGAGAATCCATTAGTCATTATACTTCTGTACACTTCCTTGGTTCGAAGTAAACTGGAGACGAGCGCTTGCGTCTGGAATCCTCATACAGCCAACCAAACATTAATGCTTGAAAAGGTACAAAAACCTTCCTTCGGTACTTATTCAAAAGACTACACCATTACTACCCTTTCATGTACTCAACTAACTACCTATTAGGGGCTTTGGGGTTCAATTCACTGGAGGTTAGAAGAGGCCTTGAGCAGCTTTTGATTGGTTGTATAGCCCTTCGAAGAAGAATAGACTGTCCTGATCTCCACAACCTATTCAGTCGTTTATTTGTGCTCAACAACTACACTGCACATTGCCGGAGCCGTCGGCACAGGTTGTTTGCGCAGCCGGTACGTCACACAGTCGCCAGAGCCGAGTCTCCAGTGTGTCGCACTTTAGATATGCTCGACGCCCTCCTGGTTGACAACCCTGAGTGTGATATTTTTGCTGACAGGAGGAATGAAATTATGAGAGTATGCCTGGTGTTCTGCGAGAAAAAGTATGCAAGAGACTCCACGGTACCGTATTAGTTATTAATTGTTTATATAAAATATTATTATTAGCAATGTTTTTGTATTTTTTCTATGTAATTATCGTTATCAGTTTGTAATCTATGTTAATTATTGTAATTGGTTTCTTTAACCGTTGTAATTAACAATAAATAAATAAATAAATGGTGAAGTTAGACAACAGATACAAAAAGAATATTTCCGTCGAGTAAAAAACTTTGTAACCTCACACTTTAATTCACGAAATCTTCTGAAAGCAATCAATATCTATGCAGTCCCGGTATTATTGCACACATTCGGTATTATCAACTATAAAACAATAGATTTAAAGAAAATAGACATTAAAACCAGAAAAATGTTAGCAATGAATAAAGCACACCAACAGAAAGCAGATGTAGAGAGATTATACCTACCAATAGATGAAGGAGGAAGAGGCTTAATTAATTTAGAAACACTATACAAAACACAAATAATTAAATATAAAACATATTTAGAAACACGGAAAGATTATATACTCAAAGCAATAGTAGAACATGATAGGACTAAAGATAAACACTCAATATTCAAGGACACACAAAAAAATATAACAGAAATAGGTTCACCTCCAAATGAAAAATACACATATAGAGATATTAAACAGGCAGTAATAAAAACTAGAATAGACAAAATAAAAGCAAAACCTTTACACGGACAAGGCAGTGTTAGAGAAAGAAAATATAGATAAAGTACAATCGTTCCAGTGGTTTAAGAAACAATCGGTATCGCCATCGTTAGAGTCATCCATTTTTGCAATTCAAGATCAAGCAGTAATAACCAAACACCATGAAACGGATATTTTAAAACGAGCAATTGATGGCAAGTGTCGACTATGCCTAGTAAAAGACGAGACCACGCAACATATTGTATCCGGATGTGAAAAGCTAGCCGGCACTTACTACACCAAAAGACACAACAATATAGTGCAATACATCTTTTGGATCCTAGCTAAAAAGCACAAGTTTCCGGTCGCTGACATGTGGTGGCTAGAGCACATGACGCAACCGCAGGTCAAAGAGAATGAGAGTGCAATAATAATGTGGGAGATATCGGTACAAACGGACATTACCATAGTACACAATAGACCAGACATAATATACATAAATAAAATAGAAAATAGAACATACCTGATAGACTTTACAGTACCATCTGATTACAACATAGGAGCAAAAGAAATAGAAAAGCTTAGTAAATTTGCAATGCACTAAAGAAAGAAATAACGAGACTATGGAAAACACCCACAGAAATAATACCCATTGTAGTAGGAGCCACCGGCGTAATAGCCAAAAATCTAAATAGATATTGCAGCAAATTAGATTCCAACATAAACATTCCAATTATTGAAAAACAGGCAGCAATACACACATCAACAATAGTTAGCAAGGTTTTAGGAGATAAAGTTTTTGTTAGCGGGGACACTGAGCCACCTTTTCCCTGAGAGTCTCAGGGCGGGTACTTAGTATACTGAGCCAAACCTCGAGAAGAGAAAACACTCTAAACAACAATAATAATATAATTAATATAATATAGTATATTTTTTTATTGAACATAAATACAGTTACAAATATTTCAACCTTATATATAGTTGCACCAATAAAACTTAAGATTCTGAAAATTTGTGTAGTAGATCACCTGTCTCCTGTACTAGTTAGAAACTGTATCACAGGTAGACAGGCTAAGATAGTTATAATACAATTATAAGCAAAAAGGTATTAAATATAAATCTAAACGCAACAAATCTATTGTTTACCTAAACAATATAATAATTATTAAATACAGTATAACTTAGGCTAACTAATTATGAAATGTAACCAAATATTGATCAGTCATCTTTTAATTGCAAGTCGTAATTAGTCTAACAAATGAAATATGGGTACCTAACATACAAAACTGTTTGTCAGCAAATTGAAATGTGTGTCAAACTTGATGTTGCGTAGGTACTAAGTCTTAATTTAATTTAAGTATTAGTTGTATGATAACAAAAACAAAACAAATCCAATACAAGAATAAGTGCGATGTAGGAAATTGAAAAAATTGATGAGACATGACTGTTAAAAACTGACAAATATATATAAAAGATAATCTAGTGTCTCAGTGCTAATATAATACAATAGCTAGCGCTCTTATTAGACACCTTCATAATCTACAGAATTTATGTACCTGTCCTCTGCGTGTATGCGTGCCGGACAAGTTGCATCACCAGTTTGGTGATCGCATTTTCTTTTAACACGTCGCACAAATAGGTAAAGATGATTTTTTGCTACGTTCCTTAAAGGAATGTCCAATTTTTTCACAATGCTTACAAGAAGGGCTGCTTTCTCGACAGTATTTGGCTGCATGTCCTTATTGTTGGCAATTAAAGCACCTAGTCACCAGTGTGAAGTCTCTGACTGGATAGGACGTCCAGCTTATAAAAAATCGACCTTGGTTAATTAGAGCTTTCCTGATGTTAGCGGGTACCTCCAAGACATAGTTACATGTAGAAAGATCTTTCTTACACGATTTATGGCTCAGCTTAATTTTACGCAAAAGGGACTCGCGAGTAGAGTTCAGAAACTTGTCGGCCAGATTCTGCTCATATATACGTAGACCTCATTCTCACTAAGAGCTACTGGCACACCAATGACAGTGATCCTAGGATGGCGTTTGGTCGGTACTTCGACAGTAAGGCCTGATGATACTAGTTTTTTGACTTTCGGTGCTAATAATAACACCTCCATTTTTAACTTTTCTAAGTCCATAACACGAAGTTTTAGTTCTTCAAGCGAAATAATTTTTTGGATGAGGGACTTAGTATCGTCGCTAGTTTTAGTCTTGTCACAGGGGTAAATAGCAAGCCAACTTAGATTACTCGGACGGTCAAACTTATTGGCAATAAAATTAGCCCCGTATATAAACTAATCCACTGCTGTGCACGGACCTCTTCGCAATGTGAGAAGGGGCCATAGTCTATCACGCCATCTCAGTGCGGGTTGGTAAAGATCACATAAATATATTCTAGAACTTTATGGAGAACTCTTACAACATGCAGCTTACCTCACGATGCTTTTCCTCCACCGATAAGTAAGAGTAAGCGATAATTAACTTTTACGATCATTAACTTTAAAATTCAAAGGTGTGCGCCTTGGAATCGATCTAGAGACTTCTGCGTAACAGTCTAATGATCTTTCACACTTGGCTATAGCTGCTATGTAAATACTTAATTAATCTTTATGTGTCACATACATTGCATAATGGCAACATTTTATTTTATTAAAAGACAGCTTCCGCGCTAGAAATTATTCCTGTGTCGCGGGGGACTTTACAAACATTCCAATAACGGACTCTAGGAATACCCAGACTCGGAAGAACCATTAGTGGACCACACAATTTTTGTCAGGTGTGGGGATCGAACTTACTGCTCTCGGTGCGGCGGCAGTGGTGGGACGTGCTGCTTACTCTTATGTTCGTGGAAGATCTTTTGGTGCCGGGTTCGATTTATTAGATGGCTTGGGCTCGATTCCTGTATTCAAAAAACGATACGTTTTAGTTACGGACAGTTATTTTTGATACATGTCTATCCTATTAAAATATCTACCTATGTCAAGATTTAAGGAGTCTGCCCACTACGCCGTCTCTTACCATGACCGTGCTAGGAACGTATCAGACACGAAAAGCAACACGATATGCCCTGCTATAGGAACTGCTGGTTGGTGACGGAACGGTCTAGTGGGCATAGTCTTATACATTTCCTTACAAAGAATATTTTTTGCCTGACATGTTCCTAGCACGGTCATGGTATGAGACGAGGTAGTAGGCAGACTTTTTTAACTGTCTGTAGCTAAAACAACTCGTTCTTGATATAGGAACCAGCCCTACATGGGCTTTATCTTGGTAACTCTTAGCAGCATGGAGTCTACAAAAATATCCAATAAACGGCTATATTCTCACCATTATAAATTCGAATGTAACTCTGTCTGTCTGTTATCTTTTCACGACTAAACCACTCAACCGATTTAGATGAAATTTGGTGCAGATATAGTTTAAAGCCTGGGGAACGACATAGACTTTTTAATTATGTACGTACTACGCGAGCGGAGCGGCGCGCTAAATCTAGTACCTATATATATAATACACTTCTGCCTACAACTTGATGTACCTATATGCAGCCGTAAATCTATTTATGTACATATTATATACCTAAGTAGGTATGTAATTTGATTATTTTGTGAAATCAATGATTTTTACTTAACCTCATCCGATGGATCCGTCGTAGTTCAAAGTGCACAAATCGATCCTAAATTGTTATTATATAGCTGAAAATTGAAAGATTTAATAAAATATTCCTTTTCTTATACAAAGTTTTCTTAGCCCAGCTAGATGCAAGATTTCAGACACAGGTAGGTACACATATTTTTCTGGAGTGTTTAACACGAAACGGATCGAGGATGAGGCCTGTCGCTGGCAGGGTAATCAATGATTTATATGGTATGGGTCATGGATTGATCAGAATGTAGACCATGTGCGAATCCTAACTAATTGTTAGATATGATCGGCAATGTTCAACCGCAAACATAGGTACAAATAAATGTCTACTTTCAAAATATCTGCTATAAAACAAAAACGCTGTAGTGCCAGCGCAAGGGATAAACATTACACTGGTGACTACTGTAACTGACACCATAGAAGCTCCCTAAAGAATCTAAACCTGAAACTTGAGCAGGAAAAACACACAACACTTCGCAGCGTTGTGTTCCTTTCCTGTGGTAAGTAAAGTTGTGTGGTTATTGTATTTATCAAAGCAGGATTACCAACTTTAGTCAAGCTTCTCAAGTTTGAGCTAAATGCATGGTTTTAAAAGGAATATCGATATTTTTATATCATTAAACATTTTACGTTTCATTCATTTGAGCAATTGCAATCCACACAACAAAGTGAGTTACACCTAACGACAATAGATGACGCTGTACTCAAAATGCGCACAGCTGCAAACTGTACTAATGCCGCGCTTATATGTACAGTAGGTATGTACTAAAAGTAGGTACCTAAGAATATAATATATGTTGTCCTAATAATTACCTAGTCAGTTAGTTCGACAATATTATTATCATATTATTTAACGGCTTTTTGATCGGTCAGCCAAATCCACAGCGAGTGTATAATCGCATTTTATCAAGCTACAAGATCCACCCGTATTTACTAAGTATATCTATCTTTTTGATTTCTACTTTGTTCGGACCATTTCATGGTGCAGTTCAGAATGATGATGGTACAATTTGACTGCCCGAATCGCGCAGTAGTTTAACTGGTCGCCTCGCTATTGCCACTGCACCGATTGTTGTGGGTTCGATGACCACGCAGGACAAAAAAATTGTGTGACATATACACTGACGGACTCATAAATTGCATCAAAAATATTAATTCGAAAGTAATCCCCACTTTCGAATTCATATTTTTGATAAGTATGCAAACTTTTTAGATTAAACTAAATGAAAATGTTGAGACGGTCCATTATATTAAAAAAACAAAATTTACCTAAAAATAGAACTGTAGGTAGTAAAATATAAAATTATAGCCGGGAAAATAAAATTTATACATAGTCTTAAATTCGTGTGTTAATAGAGTAAAGTTTGAAATTAATTCTTATTGGTTTTTTCCCATTTGCGATTTAAATTATTGTATTGATTATTAGTCTTTTAAACTCAACAAAAGTTTCGTAACCATAAATATGGATACTTCGTCCGAACAAGCCGCTCAAATTGTGGCATTGGTGCGGGAAGGGCTGGATCAACGAACGATTGCTAGAAATTTAAATTTAAACCAGTCTACGGTTTCTAGAGTATACGGAAGGTTTGTAGAGACAGGTTCTTACAACAGGAGAGCCGGTACCGGCAGAACTCGGGCAATCACCTGTCGTGACGACCGATTTATTGTTTCAACTTCCCTACGAAATCGTTTCATCACGTCAGTAAACATCAAAACAGAGCTGAATGAAGTGCATGAAGTGCATGAAGTAAACGTAAGTGCACGAACAATAAGAAGGAGGCTTAAGTAAGCGGCAATCACCTCTTTTAGACCAGCAAATGGTCCAAAGCTGTCTGCAACTCACAGACAAGCTCGTTTAAGATTTGCGCGTGAACATCTTAATTGGACTGAAGAGCAATGGGCCTCCATATTGTTCACCGATAAGTGTAGGACATGTTTAAATGGTGCAGACGGTCGCAGAAGAGTCTACCGTCGACATGGGGAGAGATATGCTCAAAGTTGCATTGAGGAGCGTGTTCTTTTTGGAGGCGGTTCGTGTATGGTGTGGGGTGGCATTCCGATGATCGGGCGAACGCAACTTGTGTTCATCGACATGGTTCGTCGAAACGGTAGAAGAAGTGGTTGGGCGGCACAACGCTATATAACAGAGGTTTTAGAAGCTCACGTGGTACCTTACATGGGATTAATAGGCGAAAATTTTACTCTAATGCAAGATAATGCCTGACCCCGCGCCGTTGCACAAGTTTGACAATATTGCGAAGAGGTTGGGTTACGCACCATGAATTGGCCAGCATGAAGCCCGAATCTTAATCCCATTAAGCATGTTTGGGACAGTTAAAACAAAAAAGCTGTATATGAGAGAAATCCTGTGCCCACAACAATGGCAGCACAAAGAACAGCGATTTCACAAGAATGGAACAATATTCCGCAAGGCCGTTTAGTAACCCTAATCAGATCTATGCGGAAAGGATTAGAATCTGTAATAAAGGCACGTAGATGCAATACACCTTATTAAAAGAGAAAAACCAGAGCTTCATCTTTTAGGATTGCTTTAGAAACGGGCCGATTTAATTAAGGTTTGAGAGTGTTTGAGGGGGAGGGATTGATAGAATTGCCGCTTTGGTTAAAAAAAATGTAATGGTCCTTTCCAGTATACAAACATACACTTAGGGATATGATACTAAGCTGTTATGAAGTTAACGAACCAACCAAACTATAGGTTTCAATTTAAATTTGTATAAAAAGTTTATTTCAAAGGCATCTTGAACATTGATGCAGTTTATGAGTCCGTCAGTGTAGTTGTTCCAAGTTTAAGTGTTGTTTGTGTCCGTTGTTTTAACGTTTTTTAAGTCCACCGCGACACAGGATTTATCCTTTATTAATTAAATATAAAAAAGGAATATAGCACAAGCAAGCGCCTAAACTGGAAAATAGTGACTAGAAAATAGTAACAATAAGTGTGCGTTATTACTAGCCATATCCAGGTTCTTGAAAGCGACTAGATCGCTAATGCTAACAGTATTTACCTACCTATGCTTTTATTTGCTATAACGAAGGTCTTAAATCGACTAGGTCGCTGATACCAACAGTAGGATTGTTGATGATTTTATTAGCTATATCGAGGTTCGCAAAAGCTACTAAATAGATGATACTGTTTACTCTAGGCGGCGGGTTGGATCTGTTGCTACTGGGGTGCAATTTTGGGGTGTAGGTTAAAGGCAGAGGGCGCCTCAGATATTGTGTTATAACGGCGCGATTAGGCCAGCCACTGATTATATGCAACAAACACAATTTTGTACATAGGGATAGCAGAGCCCAGAAATCTGGCAGTATCAAGTATAAACTAATTAAGTTAAAGTAAAACGGATTCAATCAATCAATCAATAGCCCCTTTATCCTGAAGCTCCTTTCTTATTAGGTTTATTAATCTGTTTACTGAACTCAGACATATATTAATCTTGGAATTCAGTAAACAGATTTCATATATTGTTGAGATAATCACATTTACCCTAAAAATGACTAATCATTATAATCTTTATCAATATTACATTTTTAATAAATTATGTTCAGTTGTGTCCAGTACAGTTTTACGTAGCTCTATCTACCGATATGCGTTACGCTTATTGTACATAATAAGTGTTTGTCATCCTCATTCACAACCATGAATTATACATTCACGAAAAGCAGTTTGATGCTTATTTGACCTAGATTACGTCTGATAAGCATACAATTTAAACTAGTACCTTGCAGCATTTTTATATTTAGCTGAACAAACATAAACATTGTTAACCCACAATATATGTTGTAAACATCATAATGTTAATGTAAACTAGTAGTACAGAAATATACCAAAATATTATGCTTATTGCCTTTCATTCATTGTTTCTAGGCATAAATAAAACTGCTTAGCAACAATCTGTCCATAAGTTCAGCCTCAAATCAGTTAGTGCTATTCAATTTTCTGATAGAAAACTGTTATTTAGCATTAATCCATAGCTTGCCCATTAGATTGTTGATAAGATGATATTATTTATAGCATAATATGATAATATACCAACCTGTTAAGATCAAATAAAGCAAAACAATATCTGTTTTATTGAGTTATAATTGAATAAGAATGCACAAACATCGCACATCTAATAGATACAAAGTAGTAAAACATTAATTACAAGACATTTAAGGGAAGCCATCATCATCTTCTTCAGCCATTTCTTTGGCCAGTTCCAAATCCTGCTGCTCCCTCTCACGGCGTTCTTCAGCACTCTCTAATTCCTTTCCATATGATTTAGGTGGGTACCTCATAGCTTTAACACTCTGATTGTGCAAGTCCAGGCAAAATGATATACGCTGATGGAATGCCAACTGGGGTTCCCTTGTGCAATATAAATCAGAACTCTCCTTATTGCTCATATATCCCTTTTCGGGATCCAGTGTAGCCTCAATTACTCCATCTCTTATAGCCTTGGCCACTATAAATTCTGCATCTTCAGCAGAGTCCAAGCCCAATTTTCTTGCAATATCTTTGGGTGATATGCGTGAATATGACAAACCAATAGAGCGGATAGCAGTCTTAATGACATTCTGTCTAAGACGAAGAATCAGGGTGAAAGTGTGATCCTGGCGAAACTGGGGACCAAAATTCTCAAGAACTTCTCCAAATCTCTGCAAGTTACCAAGCCTGACTGCTTGGGTCAACTGGAAATAAGGTGCTAAAGCTTTTCTCAGAGGGGCTTGTCTAAATATAGCACGCTCAGGAATATCTCCCAACAATAACTCCACAACAATAGCCAATTTCTGAACAGTTTGGCGGAAACCTACTGCAGCGGACTGGGGAGCCTTCCTCAAGGCTTGTACTAGATGCTTATGGGCATCACTGTACTCAAGCCGAGCAGCCTTGATTCTTCCAAGATAGTACATAAATCTTGCCCACTCATTATTACTTGCATTTTCAGGGAAGGCTGACTTACTGACCAATTTGTCAGCTTGATCATATAATGAATAATGCAAATAGTTACGTAGGAGACAATTGATCAGAACTGCTTGTCCTTCAAAATCATTTCGAAGTGTAGAAGTACGAAGTCGAGCATGCAGTAATGCTCTGATGTTGTCTAGCTTGTTGGTCAATTCATAAACTCTTGAATGGTAAAAATAGCATTTTGCAGCAATCAAATCAAGAGTTCGTCTATTCTGACCCAACACCTTTGTCATTAGCTGCTCTGTGCACACTGAAGCTTCTGCCAATTTGTTCATGTCAAGACAACGTAGCAATACTAAAAGATGCATATAAACATCCACTTCTGGCGCTGGTACCTTAGTGGCACTTCGAGAACGTGGCGGTTCGATCTCTACGGCGTCAGGTAAACGGGCTTCAACAAATACAAGTAGAGCTTCTTTCTCAGGTCCTGCCGGATAGAGCTGATTAATGATGGCACGTAATACATTGCCATTCAATTTCCTTCGAGTACTAGGAAGAGACCGCAGAACTCGCATAGCAAACCTTGGTTCCTTAGATGCAACTGCTTTATCTATTTGTTTCACATGTTCTCTTAGATCTTGAACAGTTAGTACATCGGCATCTTTCTTCACCTCTGGTGTTTCAGCATCACTAGCAGCTGCCGGACTTTCCACATTTTTCATATCCACATCTTCAACGGGAGCCATTATTCTTCAATGAATCTTCAAATAAACACAACAAGCAGTTATAATATTATAGTACGGCCAAGTTAGTGAAATTATTTGGTGATTGTGATATTTTTCATTCCTTTTGTCAAAAATTGCCGAGTAACTGGACAACGTTTCATACCACTTCACAAATGTCACAATCTACAATTTATTCATAAAAGTATAACTATCTCTTTCTTACACACGAAAAACGCCCCTTAACATTTCTTTTCATTAATTCCTGGCGTAGTTACATGCTATTGATATTTCTGAAAGTCAAATATGAACAGAAAAGGACATTAAAAAAAAATCTCATTCGGATACATCTGCAGCAAAACATAAAAATTGTTTATAAAAACATGATGCGGATGAATTTGTCACAAATAATAACTAACCAAACATCTTAGGAACATGATTATGTGGCTTCCATGGTACAACGCATTAATTTTTCGTATTAAAGCAAGATATCAGTATCAATCAGATCATTTTCGATGGATCTATAATTTATATTATAGCTCCATCGAATTATTAACGGCGGCATTGCTAAATCATGGCCTGAGTGCAGTTTAACTTAGGCAACGGATTTACGAAATCAGTCGGTGCATAAATAAAAGAAGACTTGACTGAGGTTGGGCTGACTGCACATGGACCAACAAACAGCCCCAAGCTGATACCAGGTCCTCATCAAGCAATGGAAGGTAGTCATGCTCACTAACGAGCCCGAAATCTACAAGTCTTCAAGAATCTACACAAGATCTTTAGAGGGTTTTCACAAAGATGCATGACTGAACGTGTCTCCAATCTAAGGCGATGGCTAGGGCATGTGCCACATACCTTTTTAGGTAAAAACTAAACATATCTGGAAAAAATAATGGCCATCGATCTAAACGTTTTGCTTTTCAGCAGATCCATTAATTAAAGCTTCTTTTAGTACACCGTTGCTGTAGTAAGCTAATATTTGCAAAATATTTTTTAAAACTGTGTTGTAGTGGCTGGCTCGAAGCTTGGACCCGAATCCGATCGAGCACTAATGAAATATAGTACAAGCCAAAAACATTTATTATATAAAAATAACCAACGTGGCGCAGTAGTAGCAACTGGGATATTTCTATTATTTTACCATCAATAAATCCGAATCGTATTTATTTGAAACTATCTACTACTTAGTAGAAAGTATAATCTCTGCAGACCTGAAGAAATTGTTCTATAGACTTAGAGTGGGTGTTGAACAATTGAGCATGGATTTTTTGTGCATGTCACAATCTGTACCAATCCGCGGCGGCTGTGCTATTGTAAAATCAGACTTTTGGGTAATTTGTGTTATAAACCGAGTCACGGTTTGTAATTTTAAAAACAATCACCTTAATTTGAGTAAATTATTGGTTGGTATCCCTGGTGATTTACTGATTTTTAGCGCGTTACCCCGCTGGTAACGTGTCAAATAATATTCCGAATGCCGTCCAGGTTTATAACAAATATATAAATATAAAGAGATTAAACAGATTGAAAATGTATAAACTACAATAGTATTGAAGAGCCTGATGAGTGTTAATAATGATATATTTTTTTGATTTATCCTGTTTTAATGAACAATATGTATTTAGTTATTAAATATTTGTTTTGAATATTGTTTTAAATTAATTAATCAATAAATAAAAAATATAAGCATTTATGTTTTTGAAAGTTTTTGGTAGGTTAAACATGCATTTCAAGAAACAACTTCCATAAACGGGAAAGTCAACTGTCATATTGAATAAAATTTATTTGAGTCAATTGATTATCAACTCAATTCTATGGAAGTTAAAGTGCCTTTTTCTAAAGAGCTAATTTGATTTACTGTACGTAGCACCTTTGTCTATAAGCATGCTTTTGTCTATGTCTTTCCTATTCCATAGATTATAGACGAGACAAAACTACTAGCATTGCCTGTAGTTGCTTAACCAATATACTGTACTTGTAAAATACGGATAAAAGCTTATAATTACTAATGTTACAATCGAATATTCTTGGATTACAACCATCATATTGTTGCAAGAATTGCGTGTGCCAAAAATTATAAGCAACGGACGCGCTTTGGCTGCAGGGGACCGGTTGATTCTTTACATAAAATTTCAATGTGTTCTGGAAATGGTTTGCAAAGAGGACGTGGTATCATGGTTTAAAGAATTGGAAAGCTATAAACGCATAGACGCGATGTGTACATTATTAAATATGTGTTTGCCATTTGAACTACGTTTCATTGGCACATACCTAGAGGAGCTTGGCAAGCGGGACTTTCAGGAGTTGCGTGGTGCCGAACTTAGAGCCAACAATCCCACAGACCTGGCTGCGGACATCGGTGGCGCGAATACAGATCCTAGAACACGACGGAAAATGGCTTTATATGTATCATTATTACGCTCGTGTAATTTCGCGTGTGCTACCACATTGTATAATGCCATGGTCAGTTTGGAGCAAAGTGGTTTGTTGAAAGGTTTGTACGGTGATCTCCTGGAAGAAATATTGCTTTTATACACTATGGCGTTACACCATCCCGCTTTTATATTTGATCAAAAATCACATTTTGGTGAAATCTTAGAGAAATTAAAAATGGAAGATCAGAGAATACAGTTTCCAGAGCCACAAGACCATATAAATGTTGTGCCAGTGAGTGCATGCCATACACAGTCTAATATCACAGCTAATATGTCAGTCCCACCACCAAGTTTGTCCACATTGGGACCGCCTCCTGGTTTGATGTTTGTAAAAACAGCTGCAGTGCAGGTCAGTGTTTTTATATTCCTAATCATGCCATTAGATACAAAATATGTTATGAATTATATTATATTACTAGTTTTTATGTATTTTAAGAACAGGTTCGCTAGAAAATAGGAACTGAATATGAATCTATTAGTCAAGGTTATCAATTGATACAAAATATAAATATTGCAATATTAGGTAAATGTGATATATATGGACTTGCAAGGGATCTTGCAAGTAATTTGAAAATATTATAGAGGGTATTTGTAATCATAGATATAATACAGCAGCAATGCAGACACCATTTATTTTGTTTTGTACTACCCACCACTTAACCCAATAGTTAAAATTAACATTAATAAGACTGCTACTATAAACAATTTGGTTTTTAACATGTATGTATTGTAAGAAACAAAAGAAAATAAATAGATTTGGTCTATCATGGCCCAGTTAGTGTTCAAAGCACTAATAATTAAATTTATTTTGAGATACCATATTTAATTAAGAAACATGTATCATGAGCCTATTGAGTTGCAGCAAGACACCAGCAGCGAGATACAATAGGTTTTCAGTTATGTCTGGCAGCTCATCATCTTAAAGAAAGAGAGATATAATTTGTCTTTTTAAAGTATCTATATTATTAAAATGTTAAATCATTATGTTTTAAAGGGATTATTTGTTCTTATATTTCTGTTATTTATTTTAGTGACAACAAACAATTTTTAAAGAATAATTTAGTGTTAGTTTCCATCAAACATGGTTGACATGTCATAAGTCTTTAATTTTTATTTACCAATTATAATTTAACCAAGATCATATAATATGAAACTATATATATCTTGGAGTTCCAGTGCAGAGTAAGCATTTTAAAATGTATTAATAAAATAAATGAGAACCCAAGACGAAAATGTTGGTCTAACCTTAACTATCTAAAAATATGACTAAAATCTTAAATTCTGTATGTGTTTATGAGGTGCTCAGAAAAAGATGATTTCGTAGGATACATTTTTAAACTGAAGTGGTAGTGTTAGTTAATTTTACACCAGGATTCTTTGTTTATACTTCTATAACAGCTGTGTTGTTATTACTAATGTTTAAATGATAAATAATTATTATTTAGATAAGAATCAAGCAATATATTAAAATTACAATATGAAATATCATGTAATGTTTTGTGGTATAAATCTAACTCAGTATATGTATTATTTCAGCCTCCAAATACAGAACCAGTGCCTGAGCTCAGTTCTCCTCCGGTATTGACAGGTCCGGCGGGGGTGGTGTCCATGCTGGGAGAGGTTCCACATCCTCCACCTGGCCTACCACTACCACAGTACAATATGGGAGAATACATGGGACACAATGCGTGGCCAGCAAATATCATAGTTTCACCTATCAATCAACCTCTTGAGGTACAATTATTTTGATACTTATCATAATTTATATGTATATTTTTCTCTTTACAGATAAAATAATCTTACTCAAAATAATTTACTGTATTAATGTTAAAACTATGAAGGGAGACAAAGAACAGTTAGATCCCAAAAAATAATTGTGTATTACACTATTTTGCCCATGAGGGTATCAAACACTACTATTCAACACAAGTTGCAAAGCTACTTTAATCATTGTGCTTGCTATTTAAGCAGTCTTTATTAGTAGAAAAAACTCCAGTTGAAGTGATCCTTGGCATTGAAATTTTCAGCAAAGTCCAAGGTGGGAATAATTTCGGCCTCGATGGCGTAGTGGTTAGTGTAACACACTGCTACGCCTGAGGTCGCGAGTTCGATTCCCGCACAAGTGAAACATTTGTGTGCATGAACATGGATGTTTGTCTTGGTCTGGGTGTTTCTATGTATAATATGTATGTATTTACAATAAAAAAAAATATATATGTATGTTTATCCATTGTCTAGTACCCATAGTACAAGCTCTGCTTAGTTTGGGCTAGATGGTGTTGTGTGTATGTGGTAGAATATTTATTTATTTATTTACTAAGGAGACAAAGGCAAATTGGTTAGTGCAAACGTGGGCTTTCAACAGACCGAAGTGGTGCTTCACATCAGTTCAATGTTGTGTGCTTAATACTACAGTTCACAGTTCTGGCCACACATGGAATACCGCTCACATCACAAGGCCAAGCTCCATCCACTTAACTCTGTATAAATGTGTGCTATTCCAATAGTTGATAATTCAATCTATAGTTGGCCCTCTCAGGCAGTACATAGGGAATACCCTAAGGGAATTTTTGGCTTGGTAATGTCATTACATTTCTACCATTGAACCACTCAACACAATGAATGAGCTACCATTTAGCCCACATATGTGCATACCAGGGCATGGATTACATGCTGCTTCCCCATCTTGTATATTATTTCTATCATAGTAGGCAGCAACTTGGGAATCTTAAACCAACTATTATTTTAGATATTGTGAATATTAGATTGATGTCTGTCACATAATTATATCTTGTATCCTGTAATAAATTATAAAAAATGTAGATGACAATCCATGTAGCAGAACTTGAACCTGCACTGTTTACAAACTGTGTTGTCACTTTACTATTAGTTGCTTTACATCATTAGTTGAATTTCATTCTGTATTATGCAGCTTAGACGGTGCTAAGATGCTGCTATATTATAATTTATAATTATAATTTACATTTTAACTTAATATTTAGCATTATAGCAAACATAAACATTGACTTTATGAGTATTATTTGAAGTTGTATGACATCACATCTGTCTATCTCAGAATAAAATGTTTATCATATACATACATATTGGTTATTTATATAACTCTAGCTGAAAAATAAAATTAGCTGTCTCATAGGTATAATAATACACTAAAATTATAAAATATCAAATCATATTTCACTTGTAATTAATTCATATTAATATTATAAATATAAAATAAAAGTTGTATTGTTTACGATTTCATGAATGAACTGCTGAAACGATTTGGATATCATTTCAGCCCTGGAACTATTTGCTATAACTACACTTTTAATAAACAACCATCCCTACTAAAATAAGTGCGTTGTTTTGTTTGTCTTTCTTTGCAACAAAGCGACGGCTTGACATGATTTCGTGGATAGAGGTAGTAGTTAGGGCTAACCTTAGCTACATTTTATCCCGGCTCAAATGCATTGTTCCTGTCGTATCGTTATGTTTTCATAAAATCACGCGAGTGCTGTTGCGGGTAAAAACTAGTTTATACGCACGCGAGTAATATTTAAATGAGCTTTCATTATTTATCAATATATGAATACAGCAAGGAAGTTGTGCTAATTTTACGCTTAACAAATAAAGTGTATCATCTGCATAAAATATTCTGTCCACCCAAATTTGAAAAAACCTGACTTATGTCACTTTATTAATTAGTTATTTGCTGTCTGCCGCAGTTTTTCCCGTATTTAAGGGGGTAAATAGGTGTAAGACGACGTTTTTATCGTGATCTTCATTAATTTTTTTACACATATAGAGTTTATATTATTTATTAACATTATAAGGTAATTTTACACATATATTGGAGAACATATAGACGGGATCTATAATTGTTCTCACTACATTTATAAGACCTGTATATACATTATGGAGTGCAATAAACGAATCGAAACAAATTGAACTTGTTCTAATAAAAATTTTGAAGATTTTATTCAAAAAGTAGCGGAGATATCAGCTGTCGCGCATTGTAGATTGTCGTCCGACTTAGTAGTTTGCGTAATTTTTGGAGGCCGCAATTTCCATCTGAAATCAAAAAGTTAATTTTTTAACATTTTTTTTATTTTTTCCTTATTGTCCAAGGAGCTGCGTCGATTTTGTCGGGCTACGCGTTGATTGTCGATTTGTTGTGCGTGATTGAAGCTGCGTTTACCAACTATAATATTCAGATCGTTCATAACTAATAAAATACTTGAACTTCCTTCATTGAACAAGCTAGCAGTCAAATACGCTGTGACATCAATGATTTTAAACCGGAATTTAAGTGTTTCGGAGCCAAAAGCCAAATTGTTGAGTTGAAACTTTCATTCGCGTTTTGAGTAAGACCGCCTAAACATCTCTCCAGTAAATCATTTCTCGATAAAATACATGCCTGGTAGTATATGAATGACTACCCGCTTGACCGCTGCGCTATACGCTCGGACGCTGTACCGAAGGGCACTCACTTAATCGCTTATAACTTTTAAACGAATTGCAATTTTGACTTCATATTTAAGAGTATATTTTTGAATAGATTCACAGGCGAAATATAAAAAGAAATTGAATTTCTTGAAGTCTATTTCCTCCCTTAAGATTACTGCTTCATTCCCGTGGCTCGTACCGTGATGATATATATTCTATATACTTCCATAATGAAGGGACTACACAATGCAAAAGTATTTTATATTTATCTGGTAGTTTCAGAGATTTAAACCTTCAGACTAAAAAAACAATATCTTTAGTTTTATAATAAAACTAGCTGTCGAAGTTGTCCTGTACAGGCGAAAAAAAAAAAACCAAATCTAAACCATCCTCGAATCCACTTGAACACACACAAAAAAATTCATTCATATCGGTCCAGCCGTTTAGTTTAGGAGTTCACTGTTAACACACGTACAGAAGAATTATATATATAAAGATATTGTACTACAATAGATAGATAGAGAGATAGATACTACAATATTTATAATAATATTATTAGCATAAAAACATTTGGCTCAACAATCAACTGTGAAGTGGTTCTACATTATTTGTTGGTCAATCTTCATCCTTTTTCGATCTCAAATGATATGAATTTGTTGCATTTGCAGACAGAAATCACGGATTATCGATTAAAATCAAATCAAACAATACTGACGTAAATAAAGGTTTTCTAAAATGTATGTTTATGTAGATAATTAGTGAATCTAACACTGGCTGTTGTGGAAAGCTACATTACAAATAATGGATATAAGCTTTTAACCTGTAATATCAAATTTTAAGGCAATCAGTTTAGCAGTTTGGTCTTTAAAATGTAAGATACCGTCATTTACTTTGGCATTCTAACTAATATTATAAATGCGAAAGAGTTTGTTACGCTTTTACGCCTTAACTAGTCGACCGATCATCATGAAATACAGAAAAGGACATAACACATATCCTTTCATCCAAAGTACTATTACTAACCTAACTTAATATGTTACGCGAGCGAAGACGCAGGCAAAGTTTAGTTTAATATTAGTGTGGATAGTCGATCGGCTCAGTAGAGGGTACGTTACATCTACCTTACTGACCAAAAAATAGTTATACAACAAATAGTGTAAAATGCAATGAAAATGTTTGGTCCTTAGGTAATAAACTAAACGGCGGCGAGCGGCGCGGAAAGTCTAGCTTACAATAACATTAGTGTGGATAGTCGATCACTTTGATTTACGATTCGTTCGATTACATCTACCTTACCGACCAAAAAAGTAGTTATACAACAAGTGGTGTAACATGCCATGAAATCGTTTAATTCGCAGGTAATAAACTACACGGCGGCGAGCGCTGCGCCCACGTCGCCGCTGGTGTCGTCCCCGGGCGACAGCCGCGCGGCGTCGCCGCGGCGCCGGCGCGCGTCGCGCGAGCGCAGCCCGCCGCCGCCCGCCGGCCCGCCCGAGCCGCCGCTGCCGCACCAACTTGCCGCTAACTTTGAAAACCTAGCAGTCGCCGACGTAAGTTCCTATCAGGGATGTTGCGATTATTCGCATCCGCATCCGTAATTGCGGAGCTTCCGCATTGATTTGGACATCTGCATCCGCATCCGCAATAATCAACGTGGATGTAAATGCGGATCCAGATATAGCGTAGGTTACGATAAGAAAGAAATCAGTTCAGTAGTAAGTGTTTAATTTATGAACCTTTGCAAAACAGGCTTGAACCTGCGAAGGCGGTTATATTAGATAGATTTATTAAATAAGATGAACAATTTTCATCAAGATTCGCATCCGCAATTGCGGAGCTTCTGTATCGATTTGGACATCCGCAAATTTAAATACCCTTAACCGCATCCGCGTCCGCGGATGTTAAAAATCTGCATCTGCAACATCCCTGGTTCCTATCATAATGAGGGCTAACGCGCGTGAATTCGCCGCTAGATGTGTGGTCGGCAACCCATAGTTCGCGAGCCGCATGCGGCTCTTTGACTCCTCGGCTGCGGCTCTTCGACCAAATGTTTAGTTCAGGCACGGAATATTACTTATTATCTTGCCTTATAACTATGACACCAAATTTTAATTTACTGTTAGTCAAACTTTTGACAAAGCTCGAGAGTCTTCTTTTAATCCTAATTATATCTGTAATTATGTCTTCTGCTACAGCAAAGCTTAAGTTAAAAAAATGCTCTTTGAATAGTTTTCAATTGTGTAAGAGCCAAATATAGATAATATTTGGGTCTTTTGGTCGACAAGATTGCCGACCACTGTGCTAGTGAACAGCTAGTCGTCAGACTCTATGGGCTCTTCATCAGTAACCATAGAAACCGACAATGATTGAATACGGCTTTTGACAGCAGCTGTGACAGGATTGACAGGACCTTACTCGCGAGTGGCGCCTACTGGTGAGCATAGACACGATAGCCCCCATTACGGAGACTAGGATAATGTTTGCTCTGCCATACAGTACCTAGATGTTTTTGACTCGAATAAGACTACTAACCCAGAATGTTGGTAATTTTCTAAATTGCGAGCATTTTGAGCTAGTTTTATTTATAACCATAGGTTTTCAAAATGCGTGGTACAGGAAATTTGGTCATACTTAGGGTCCTATGTACAGTGGACTCTATGACTAATGTAAAAATTTATCAAAAAGGAAAGTTTTCAATACCCAAAACATTTTGAAAATCAGTATATAATTGTGTTAATTTAACGCATTTTTCTTTAATGACCCGAGCACGTTACGATCGGCGAGGCAAAATACAATCGTCTCGAGTTCCGGACTTCGTACTGAGGTGTATTCGCACGGGCGAGACGGCACGCATTTGCCACTATCAAGGCTCGTCCTGATGGACCGAGCATTGAGCACTCATCAGCCTCGAATCAGTATGTGTTTATTACTAATAAACGGTAATGGCATAAAAAGTCTGTCTTCAATACCTATTCGAGAATCATGTCGTCATCTATTTATACCAAGAACTAAACACAAGCATTAGTATATTGTGAGGAAAGTCTCGTGCCGCGCGTTCTGCAAGTGCCATGTGTTCGTTTCAGATCCGCCACAACTTGGGCGACGAGAGGTTACGTGAGATAAGCGCCGTGCACCAGCAGCAGTATCGGTCGCTGGAGAAGTTGAACGGCGTGCGGCGCCTGCCGGGCGCGTACCTGGCGGCGCCGCGCTCGTCGTCCGACAGCGGCTCGTCGGGCGCGTCGTCGCCGCCCGACACGCCGGCGCCGGCGCCGCGCCGCGCCGCGCCCGCCGCGCCGGCGCCGGCCGTGCCCTTCCTGCCGTACCCGCGCCCCTTCGCCTACCCCACGCCGCCGCCCGCCTACCGCCAGCCGCCGCCGCCTTTCGCCAACGGCGAGCCGCCGCCGTACGCGGCGCCCGCGCCCTACGCCGGCTTCGTGTCAGTGCTGTACGCGCCGCCCAAGCTGTCGTGCTGGAACTGCGGCGCGGCGGGCCACGCGGGCCACGAGTGCAAGGAGCCCAGCATGGAGGAGATGACGCGCGCCGGTGGCTATCAGCTGGACTTCGGCGGCGCGCCCCCCGAGCCCGCCGACAAATAGGACGCCGCCCCGTGCTTGTGATCTGTCCAGATAAGTACCAAAGTGTGAGGTCGACGTTGTAAATATCGAGCCGGCCGCGGACGTGCCGGCCGTCTCGTGTGAACCTTGGAACCTGACTCCCGACGGATTTCTTTCACTGTAGACCGAAATATTAGGTAGATCTACTATGATGTTAATTACTTGCGCTTATCAGACTAATTTATTAGAAGGATGAACTCTATTCGTAATGTTTAAGGGTAATTGCACTTTCGATGTATTTACTAGAATTCGATGACATTCCAACCAATATTTATTATTTATTTTAGAGTAATACGCAATATGTGTATGATTGTTTTAAATCAAAAATAAATTTATAATTGTACTAAACTACCAAGCTGTTCCATTCTTAACGCTTCAAAGTTAATTTCTTTGTATCGAAAAATTATAGGGTGCTCCTTAAAGAAACATACAAATCAGATGATAGGACGCAAAATATTATTAAAAATATATGTCTTCTAGCTGTGCCTGCGGTTTCACCCGCATTTATAGTTACTGCTGCGCCGCTCCCGTGGGACGCAGCGTGATGCTATATAGCCTATAGCCTTCCTCGATAAGTAATCTATCCAACACTAAAATAATTATTTAATTCGAACCAGTAGTTTCTGAGATTAGCGCGTTCAACCAAACAAACAAACTCTTCAGCTTTATAATATTAGTATAGATAAATACAAATGATTTATATTATCATAGTGGTTTATTCACTTTCAATTTAACTTTATTTCATACTATCTTGGAATATATTTGAAATTCAAAATCATTATATGAATAGTAAATACATATTGATTTATTGCTATTTGTCATATCAAGGATTTTAAGTTTTTCAAAATACGATAGTAGTAATTGTCACACTCCATTTTTTCTAAGCAATGAATCATAAATTGAAAGTGCAATTATTTATGAACACGACACAAGCAGTTGTTATATAGAATTTATAGGGAATTCCACTGATATAGCAGCAATTATATGAGATATGTTTTGATGGGCAGCTTAATGAAATTTAAAATTAAGGCTAGATAAAGTAAAATAAAAAAATTGGTACAAAAGTAACCCTTTCAGTTGATCAATATTTTCTACTTAATAAATATGTTTCACTTTAATATGAGTGCCATATATTGGTGTGTAATTATTTGTTTCAAGTTTGTGTGCATATTATTGTAAAGTTAACAAATTGATTTAAGTGGTACGGTAAATAAGTCAAACAATTCATAGTTTTCTCGAATTTATCTTCATATTAACTATTTATGCAGTTATTATATGTGTTAAATACCTAGCAATATAATACTTAGCTGAACTCCATATTATCTGTTTTAGAAGCAGTTGATAAAGATAATATGTCATTTACAAAAATGAAATGTCATATTACTTAACCGCAAGAGTTTGATTAAACTCTCCATAATTTTACTGTTGTTGTCAAACTTATAGCTACAGTAGATTGGCATGTAAATAAAAGTATATTCTGTTCTGACCTAGACTCTATTGTGGAGTTGTATGGTTTCACATTATCAGCAATAAAGTAGTAACAAACTTATGTCGCATTATTTGATATAAGTGAGGGTGCACATGACAGTTTAGTACATCTATATTAGTACAAATTGAAAATGGTACGAGTTTGAAGAATCAGATAAGATTTATTAGTTAAGAGATTTTCATAAGTGACATGATTTTATAAACTAGAATAATATAACATAATAGTAAAGATACTCTAGTTTTGTTTTTAATTGTTAATGATAACATCAAAAGTGAATGTGGATAATGTTAGGATATACCAAATGTGTTAACCATTATTCGCGATGTCTTGTTTAGCTGCGACTTGAGATTCTTTGGAATTCCCTTAAAGTCTCTCAAAATTATCTGACAACTATGTATGCAATACATCAATCTTTGTATAATATCGGATATTTATGTAAATATGATAGTAACTTCTAAACTATTTAATAGAACAGTTCAAAATCGGAATGTATTGTGACGAATTTTATACAAAAGTACTGAATTTGTTTCCTTTGTCCCAAGACTGATCTCTAATACTAGCTAATTATTGGGCTTCAAAATATAATATAACGGTGTTCGCTGTGTGTTGAGCATTGTCCAATATAAGAACTCAGGGCTGTTTGTTCGATGGTTGAGAAGGAGACTACACTACACTTATTGAATATAGCGACTGGCCACATGTTCACGTGAATTTAACCATTTTTATACATATGAGTTGAACAAGGGATTATTTTGATCAAGCTCACGAAAATGCAATGCTCTTAATTAATGTTTATAATAATAGTCATTGTAAATAGTTACAAATATGTAAGAGAGTTGACGCGTCGCATACGATGTGTTCATATTTTGTAAATAATTCAGTTTATATAAATTAGTTAATATTTAGAGATTGACTATATTTGTAAATTACATTGTAATAATTTGAGTGTCCCTATAGAGTATATTCGATTGTTTCTCTATGATCACTGTCACAAATCACAATTTGCATTTTTGAAGTCCCAGTTTTTGATGAAAAGTTCAAATTAGAAGGGTTGTATAATTGTTTTTGCATAATTATAAAAAAAAGTAATGTTTTTTAATTGAGTCAGATGAGTCACGCGCATGGGTGGGTGCTGGATGTTGCCGCTGTGGGCGATACATGTAGCTTGCCGCACCTAAAGTTAATATTGATTATTTGATGTTTTAATATCTACTTGGTTCTAAACAGACATATTCTCTTACAAGGTATTCGCAGTGTCAGCAGCTTCAGCGCGGCCATTGTAATGACAAGAGAATAACTTTATTTACTTTTAGTGATTTTATTTAATCGTAAATGTAGCTGTAAACAGAACCGTAAGGGACTATTATTTGTAAGATACATGATATGTCACTCCTTATGAAGGTTGTAAGTCCACATAACGTAACTTTTGTGTTATTTATATCTTAACAATTTTATTATGATATTTAAAAAAAAGTTGAAATGTAGATTAAACATAGAAAGAATAACTTAATATTTGTAACTTTATAAGTATGCCTGTAGCGTAGCCCCAGTGTGGTACCGTTGACGAAACACAATGATAGCAACACATACTGCATATCATTTAGAATGTTCACGTGAGTGTGATATTAAAGTGAAGTATCTTACAGGTTGTCTGCTCAATTGTTTTCAGAGCATGTTTCCAGTGAGGTCTGTGAAAGTCTAACTAAAGTTCTGTTTCTACATAGGCAACAATAATTATAATGAAGTTGGAAGTGTCTATGCAGCTTTACTTTGTACTAGTGGAGTATGAAAATATTTTTTTACTTTGTACAGAATGTTATAAATGTGATAAATAATTTTTGACATAATTAGAAATTGTGATTTAGTAAGGTGTGTAGTTTGTAAAAAAAATATGAAAAAAAACTCGCTTTACTAAATAAATGATACTGTCTTACAGCTATGTAACATTGTTTTCCCACATTTTTTATATTTGGGTACTTATATATGCTAAGCTGTTGTACCTATTGCTAGAAGAAATCAAATTTCAGGAAAAATAATGTTTCGGCCCAGTATTGTCAGACGTCTGTATCCCACCAATGCTGTGAATCATTTGCTTCCTGAGAAATAAACAACCAAAATCTACCATGTTGTCTTTTATTCGTTACTATACCCGCGGCTTCGAGCGCACAGAATATATGTATGTATATGGACTCCATGGCAACTAACGTGATAAATTAGAACCGGCCATGCGAAACGTTGCGTGCAAAATTTCAACGGATTCAGTTCAGTAATGTTTATGTGATGCTTGCACCTACATGCAAAGCTATTATTTCGCCATCGGTACATTCAGAGATCACGTTGCAATTTCCTCTTTAAAAATTATCCAGCGTGCGTACCTTTCTGATTTCGTTAAGATTAATAATAATAATAGTAATATACATAGTATATTATATTATAAGAGGGCATAGTACTTTATCTTTAAAATATCACCTTCAACTTATATAAACAAAATGTATCACGCACAGGGATTACTTAAAGCGCACAAACCGCAGGGTAGCTTGTGGCGACACTGCGGTCCTGAATGCTTCAGAGAGTCAGTCAGGGCCTCGTCCTCGGCTTGCCTTTACTTGCTAGCTGGGGTGGAACTTCAATAGCGCCCGCAGGACCCAATTCTGGCTTGCTTTGGTCGGCCGGTCAGAGGGGGCCTCCCTCTTGGCTAGAGCTATATGCTGGGTGGAAGTGTCACTTTCAAGGGCATAACTACGCGGGTCTCCGGGTCTCCGTTGTCACGAGGCCCGTGATGGTGAAACCGGCGCCGCACCGCTCGACAACCCTAACCGCTTGCACCGGTGTTGCCTTCTGCTGCCTTTAAGGTTTGTTTGCCTATGGTGGCTATTCAGGAGGCCCATCTAGTGAGTTGGCGAGTCACCGTCTGCCATTCCGACTTTGTACTGAAATAGTATATACAGGGCTGTCCGGTAATTAATGGATAACCTTAAAATGTCTTAGTAGAACTGATGGCCGTTCAGAAAAAATAATCTATCCTAACTACTACCAGAGATATGATTTTTTAAAAATGAGTTACCATATTTAACTTTCTTGTACACTACGACTATAAATGAATGAATTTTATCCGCTTTTTGTTGTTTTATTATTAAACATTAATTATGCTAATAGATAGACAGTCAAAAGTATGACTAGCTATTGCACATTTTAAAGTTTTTTTTTTTAACGGCCATCGGTTCTTCTGTAAGACATTTAAAGGTTATCCATTATATCATATATCAGGTAGACGCCATTTTTTATCCATAGTTTTCACCATACCAGCCCATTAAACACCCATCCCTATAGCCCAGATTTATTAGATTCCATATGTAGCAATCAGTGGCGTGCACAGGATTGTAAGACAGGGTAGACAGAAAATTTTAAAACGTCACTTACCAAAAATGTTCGCTGCATATTGGTTTAGGTTCGTCTTCGTATCGAATAAATTATGATGTGTGTGATTTACCACCTCAAATATACATAAATTGACTGAATTTATGAACATATCGATTTGCGGATATTCGAAGTGGCCTTTCGGCGCATTTGTCTGATGTTCTGTATTTGCAAAATAAATAATATCTAACAAATAAAAGTCGGTCGTATGTTGTGCGTGTACGGAATCAAATCTACACGTCTATCTTTCATTAAGAATTTTTGCAATACGGAATCGTAAAAGTTAGGAACGCGTTTTATTGTGGTAAGAAGGTTTTTTTCTATTGATATCATGGAAAGATCTGTAAGTCGTTCCTGGCCTTGTGTATTCCTTAAATACGTATGTATACGTTTTAGCGACGAAAAGGACCTTTCGGTTGAAGCACTGCTCGCGGGAACCGTAACAATTAATTTTGCCAAACGCAGTACCTACTTCGGGAAATACTGTACCTACTTATATAAGTTATTTTCGTAAAAATGTTCTATAATTTTATATACTAATATTATTGTATACTAAGGCTTTTGAATTCGGCGGTTTTATAAACACATTTGAGCTCATTGATAAGGCGGTCTAAGTTAAAGTTGAATAATAATAATACCTAATAATAATATTCTACTACAAACACACAACACCATCTAGCCCAAACTAAGCAAGGCTTGTACTATGGGTACTAGATAATGGATAAACATACATATATACATTTTTTTTGTAAATACTTACATATTATACATAGAAACACCCAGACCAAGACAAACATCCATGTCCATGTACACAAATGTTTGACTTGTGCGGGAATCAAACCCGCGACCTCAGGCGTGGCAGTCGGTTACACTAACCACTACGCCATCGAGGCCGACATAAATTATAATGAATGATTTTTAAACATCTACGAATTGCGTTACTAATTCAGCCGGAAAATTGACATTATAATTATTGAAATTTTCGCACGATAGTAATTGAAAAATACTTTAATTTTTTTATATTTTTATAACGGTCGCGACATTCGTTAGATATGTTGTTTACAATTTCAATGAAAATCCGCTTAAAATAAATTTTGGCGTCTACAACATTACGTTTCGGTTTTGGCGGTCCTGTTATATATTTTTACGCGTTCAAAAATGATTTCAAACTTAGATCTGAATGTATCCAAAAACAATACAAATTCTTTAATTTTTTTCACGCTTTAAATTACATCCGACGTCTTTTTTTGCATAATTTCGTAAAGGATATCAGTTTCCGCGAATATTTCATTAAACACATGGATGGAGTAAAAATTGGAATACAAAGTCTTACAAATTGTATAACAATAACGAAGTCTGACTTAAAGTCTCGCCATCTCAGGCGCCTACATTTTCCACGATATCCTCAAATAACTCAATTAAATTAGTAAAAGAATTGAAAATCACATTTACAGTACGAGAATTGTAAGTCCACCGAGTGAATCACTTGTTTTTTATCACTGAAAGATAGTTTTAAAAACGCGTCACTTTTTATGTCCTGTATACACACACCATCTGAACAACTTTCACAGTGAAGAATTTCCATTTTTCACTCTATAAAAACGTTAAAATGTTAAATGACCTGCGACAACACAAAACAAACAGAACAAATATTAACAATGGCGACTTCTTAGGCCTAGAACGCACGGCCTACTTTTGTCACCGTGACTGTTACGTCACTCTTATCAAGTCCGTGTATATGTATAGAGATGCGCGCATGTTACGACGTGACAACTGGGTGACATTTTTGTACGCCGACCGGCGAACAAGCCTGTAACGAAACTGTCACCGCGCCGTTAGGTTTTCATAGCAGTGCGCGCAAGGGTGACAAAATTGTCACTCCCCGCATCGTTCGTCCGCCATTCGCTTTACGACTATTGACTTTGGTGCACACAAAATGGCATCATCATCTACGCAAAACCTAACCATTCGTGAAGACGATATTGATAATGATGTCCTCATAGAACAAGTGAAAAAGAGACCATTACTTTATGACAAAAAGTTAAAACAGTATTCGGATATTAATTTAAAAATTAAAGGATAGGAAGAAATAAGTATCAATCTCATGTTCGTATTTTTGTATTTTAACGCAGGTCTTAATGTGCGAAGTAAATCATCAAAACTTGTAACACTCATTAGAAAATATTTAAAAAAAATTCCTTGGATATTCTCGAAGTTTATAAAACATAGTATAGAACTTTCTATTTAATAGCCTTTCACTCCAAAGGGGGTGTACCCAGTATTCTTTTCGTTTTCTTTTTCTCCTAAGTCTGATGAGTCCACAGACAACGACCATCTCTTCGAAATCCATATTGGCAAATGACGCTAGATTTCAAAAAATGTTTTGTCACTCACCTTTCGTGAGCGCCCTCCACTTTGCAAACGTGACGTGACAGTGACAAAAACTTTTATGTCACGATGACAAGAGTCACCCGTGCGCTCTAGGCCTTAGAACTCACATAAAATTAAACAAAATATCTACGAAGAAAAATAATAGTGCTTCAGTTAGCGCTAATCAAATTTCAAATTTCTTTTCAAATCGGTTGCATAGCATTCGTCGTACTTCGGCAATTCTCGTGAACTTTCGTCATGTACGAAGGCCACTGAACACGTCATATACCTTATAAAGACTCTGACTTTTTTTGCGTTTGTGTGCGTAAGTTTTAACATTGTGTGACAAATATTTATAGGAACGCACATAGATATTTTTGTGTCCGTCTCGATCCTTTGTTCCCGTTGGGTAACACCAGTTTGTGTCACACTGTTACTCAATTGGAAAAATATTCCCGAAAAGTAACACTGTCAATAATTGCAACGTTTTATTTTCTCAATAATTAACACTATAATCTTTCTATATAACAGGGTTACATATCTGGACCAAATATCCCAAAAAGTGCCAGAACTTTATTGTATAGGTGAAAATTAAATAACATCATTCTAGTCCAAAATCAAAATCTTTTAATAAAATTGTTTATGGGTTAGGCGAATTCTACACATTTCGATTAACAGTAGTTATTATTCTTAAGTTATATATACAGGGTGATATTGAAATCGTGTAATTCCTTTTAACCACGCATTCTACTGGTGGTATAGAATAACCCTAACTATATTTTTTTTTATTAGAATTACTTTTTTGGAAAAATAAATTACCATTTTTTTTCATGAAAGTGTAATTTTTTTTTTTTTTTTTTACGTGGGGGAAGGATTTGACGCATATCCCTCCGCGGGGGTGGGCGGAGGGATTATGTCGGACTCGCCGGGGTAAAAGAAAGATTTTGAAAAGATAATGTACCTCCCGGAATACCGACTAAACCTACCACGGTGTTCCTCGACAAAACCACTATCGACGGGGCCGCGCGAATCACTTTCGCATACGGTCGCGACCCCGCCGAGGTTTCGGCCCGCCGTATGAAACGGCAGGCCCCTACGCAATAAGACGTACCCAAGATAGGTACTACAAAATAAAAGCCCTACTGTCTCCCCCTAAAGGGGGAGACGGACACGACACAGAGGCGCGCGTGGGAACACGCACGCCGCCTCTCGGACCTGGTGCTGAACGGATGGCGGGCAGGCCCACAAAGCCCGCCACCCCCAGGTCAAACCTCAGGGTGGCTGGAGGTCGTCTCGCGCCCTCCGGCGCCCGGCTCTGCGGTTGGGGAGAGGGTTTATACGCTCCCTCTCCCGCCCCGCCGCCTCCTTGATGGAAATCACTTCCTCGCAGAAGGAGGCGACGGCGTTCCACGACCTCTCACTCCGGACCATAGACTGAACTACGGCCGGGAGCTAGAGTGCAACCGATCCGACTGCCGCGATCAAATCACGGCGCTGCGATGCCCAGGCGGGGCAAACCGCCAAAGTGTGCAGCGCCGTGTCCTCAGTAATGTCGCGGCAGTCGCCGCAGTGGTGACAACCGGGCGTCTCTTGCCGGCGTATACGACACAGGAACCGGCCAAAACATCCGTGGCCAGTCAGAACCTGTGTCAGCCGGAAGGTGAGGGCGCCATGCCGCCTCTCCAGCCACTCCTCAAACACGGGACTTACCGCCACGATCGTGGCGTGCCCGTAGATAGTCATATATGTTAACCACCCGAGGCAATTTTTTTTTTACTAATTAAAAAATAAATAACATATCAATAATTAATGTCAAAAGAGAGTATAGGCCGCGAAAAGTACCGCTCGTTATTATTTATGAAATTAGTTATTGTTATGTGGTTTTTTAAATTAGTAAAATATTAAGATTGTGTCAGGTGGTCAACATAATATGACTATCTGAAACCATTTCACGAAAAAATGGTTCATTATTTTTTCCAAATAAACAATAATACAAAAAATATGGTCTTATTATCGGATTTCGGATTATCGGATTATCGGATCGTATTCTATATCACCAGCAGAATGCGTGGTTAAAAGGAATTACAGGATTTCAAAATCACCCTGTATATGTGTAGAATAATATTGATTGAAATTATATATACATAAGACAACTTATAAAAAGTACCTACAACGTAAAAATATTAAGTTGAACTAAAGAGTAATTTTAAAATATCACAATCAGTCTTACAATATATTATTCAAATGTCAATCACAATTTTTTTGTCCTGTATTTACCATGATCAAATTAAAATCACAAACCATTATTTTTCAATGTCTCAAAATCTCTAGAACGTGGCCAACGCTTGTAGAACCTTCTATTAATTCCAGCTGTGCCTCTTGGATGAATTCATCATTTAATATAGTCTTCCGAGCTCTTTTTCTTTTTGGACTTATATTATTTCGCCTTTGACTATTACGCACAGTATATAAAGAGGAGTCTTCCTCAAGGACGTGCAATAGTTGCATTACATTTGGTGTTTTTTTTCCAACAGACTTATTTAGTTTATTATGCCACCCTTCCAAAAAGTTGGTAGTTCGATGAGTATCTCCATAAACACACCACACTTTTATAAAATCATTGAGTAACCATTGTTTCTCCATGTATTCTACGAACTTTTTGGTCTCTACATCTTCGCTAACCATACCGTATCTCCGATAAATGTAACTCCATCCCTCCAAAATTTTTTCTTCGGGCAACAACGGAAGTACAGCGGAGAGTCCTACCAGTCGCTTTTTTCTTGGATTATGTTGGTCCATATCTTTGCCTTTCTTAAAAATTGCTTTATTGTAGTGAAAATAGCATCCTTTAATAATTATCGAAGGAAAGACTACAGCAATAGCCTTCATTGCCGCCTTTTCGTAGTCCACTTTGAATGTAGTAGGGTGCCAATCAGGTAATTGAGATTTTATTAATCTGAATAAGATGACATAGGTAGATGTAGTTCGGTCACTTAGCAAAGCATATACCAAAGGCATAATATTTGTGTGGTCGATGGTGCTACCTGTATCGCCGTGTATTGTGTATAGTTCAGTAAATGGAACTGGACAACTTTTGAAAGTGCCATCACCATAAAATTCCGTCAATTCACTCATGGTTTGCCTCGATTCTTGTGCGCAAAAAACCAAAATTCGTTTGTTGCCGTCTAAAAAATCGGCTAATATAAAATCTTTGTAGCCAAATGGCACCTCAACTTCTTGTACATTTTTACTTTGCAATTTTGACACTTGTGCTGCAGCGTTTCGATGTCGGTATAAAGAGCTCTTGATGCTATCAATGCTGGGGATTTGTGAGATGATATCTAGCCCTGAGTCTTTTAGATTTCCGACCATGCTATTGTATGTTGTTGGAACATTGGGACATTCTGGTTTGGTGAGTTGTTGTTTTAATTTGTCTAGCGATTCGTCAATCTCGTTTTTGGCAAAATCTGGCTTGCATGATGACGAATGAGCACATTCTTCTAATATTCGTTGGTGCTGAAATGAAAATTATCAATCGTAGGTATATAGGTACGTACACATATATAGTCTCACATAAATATCCCTGAAGAGGTAGACAGAACTGCAATATATAAATATTATTGACTGCCTCGTTGGTCTGGGGGTCGCGCAGTGCGACTGCTGTCCGCGAGGTAGTGGGTTCGAGTCCCGTGCAAGACAATTTAGTTATTTGTGTGAGCCACAGATACTAATAGTGTTGAGTCTGGATGTATCTATGTATTATAAGTACTCTATATATTTACAAAAAAGAAAGTATGTAAGTATGTTTATTACTACTAAGGTGGCAAACAAGCATACGGCCCGCCTGATGGTAAGCAGTTATCACAGCCTATGGACGTGATGTGTTTCTGAACATTGCATGCCAAGAAAACACACCCAAGCCGCTGCCTACCATACCGTTGTTTCTATGCTGACTTCAACCATTTTACTAATGATTGTTTTTACACGCATGCCATCGCCTGCCTGGCAATATATTTAAGAATTATTGTTTAACAATGCAAGTAGTTATATATATATACCTATACGAATGAATAATTGGTGAGAAGGTAGTTACTTACTTTAATTCTTATAATCTTACTTACTTACATATATTTCTTTTAGTGCACGTCCACACTGTCAAACCGCTTTTATGTGTACGTCTGGCATAGTATTGATGTCCACTATGCAAAAGAACTGTTCCTCCTTTTCTTTTAATATACACCAAATCACAATGGTCACTAGTAACTGTAGGAATAGCAGACATGGTAATCAACGCGAGCGAATTAACTAAAACAGTCTGCCTGTTGCCGCATTATTGTGGCAGAGAGAGGGTAGTTCAGAAATATTTTAATCATTGTGCGTCATTTACAAAATAAACATACCTGAACTATTTGTATCGCTAATGCGTGCATTTCAAATACGTTACAGTTCATGCACAAATATTATACCTACATCCACAATATGCTTGGATCATAACTTCAGAACATTTTTGAAACAACATTAAGAATTTTTTTTTTGCATACTTAATTTATTTATGTTATGCAAAATAACTAATATCGTAATTATCGAGATAATCACAATATTAGTTAATCGTTACATTTTGTTGAAGGCGTATTTCAACAATGATTTTATTACATTGTTACTTAATGAGAATACAAGATTCTGTTATGTTACAGTGTTACCTTTAGGGAAAAAAAAACGTTGCAATAAATTACAGTGTTACTTTTCGGGAACATTTTTCCAATTGAGTAACAGTGTGACACAAACTGGTGTTACCCAACGGGAACAAAGGGTCTCGATGCACACATGCAAAGAATTATGCAATATTAGTTCATGTCTATTCCGTCGAATTAGGTATCTAGCAGCGGCCGGTACGCGACAGTTGGCGCTGATATTATGATACAGGTTTTAAGAAATTTTGTTTATAGAAATTAATTATTCGTCGATAAATATAAATATTGGACTTCAAAATAAAATATAATAAATATTTATCTGAGTTAGAGAGGAGTAGAAGGAGTTAGGGTCCGGCGCAGAGCCGGGCGCCGGAGGGCGCGAGATGACCTCCAGCCACCCTGAGGTTTGACCTAGGGGTGGCGGGCTTTGTGGGCCTGCCCGCCATCCGTTCAGCACCAGGTCCGAGAGGCGGCGTGCGTGTTCCCACGCGCGCCTCTGTGTCGTGTCCGTCTCCCCCTTTAGGGGGAGACAGTAGGGCTTTTATTTTGTAGTACCTATCTTGGGTAGGTGTTATTGCGTAGTGGCCTGCCGTTTCACATGGCGGGTCGTAACCTCGGCGAGGTCGCGACCGCATGCGAAAGCGATTCGCGCGGCCCCGTCGATAGTGGTTTTGTCGAGGAACACCGTGGTAGGTTTAGTCGGTATTCCGGGAGGTACATTATCTTTTCAACATCTTTCTTTTACCCCGGCGAGTCCGACATAATCCCTCCACCCGCCCCCGCGGAGCGATATGCGTCACTGCATTCCCCCACGTAAAAAAAAAATTTTAGCTTTATGAACCGCACGCCACTGGTAGCAATAGTCTCCTACACATGCCGCGACTAGTATCTCGATAAGTGTTCCATCTCACTCTAAAATAAAACTCGATGGGCCTCTGCATGTTGGACCCATGTCTCTGTGTAAGCCTCCCAAAGGCCCGGGTTTTCCCTAACGCATTAGGAAAATACCTGTGAAAGAGAAATTAATAATAATAATAATATGCCGTTTTTCATCCATAGTTAGCAATATACCGGTCCACCAAACACCCATACCTATAGCCCATATATTAGAATCCATACGTAGCAATAGTCCTGCTGTAGGTGTTCCATAACACCTTTGATTAAAACTCTCGAAGGGCCTCTTCACGTTGGACCCATGTCTCCGTGTAAGTCTCCCAAAGGGCCAAGTATTTTCTAATATAATATGTTAGAAAGTGCCTGTGATAAGAGAAACATAACAATAATAATTTATTGTTACAAATGGCCACAATACAATCACATAAATACAATAAAAACATTTTTTGTATAGAACTGTTGCATTGAACTCTAGTACCCAAGATAAGATTAAGCTTGTGTTATGGGTACCAGCACCCTCACAAAGGAATCCCCATTTTATTATAGATTATATTTGTATAATAAGAACCCATCGTCATCATCATCTCAGCCGGAAATCGTCTACTGCTGGACATAGGCCTCCCCCAAGGTTTTCCACATATACCGGTCTTGGGCCACCCACATCCAACAGTTTCCCGCGATCCTTACTAGGTCGTCGCATAGTGGTTTCATTAGTACAAGCTAGCTGGACAAATTTATTTATTGAGGTATTTTGCTTCGTACGCCTTTATTATGATGTTTTAATGCGATATTAGCACATAACACCCAAATAAAAGAAGGTATGGTCACGTGTACCAACAAAATAAAATTAACAATAGCTATTTCGTATATTGACAGACAAGTAAAAAAAACAACAATAAAAAGAATTAACAAGTCATAAAATATTCAATTACTAATAACCTAGCTACTAATTACATATTGGGACATTATTACTACTCATTAACATTATTTTTTTACTTAAATAACATGCAGTTAAAAAAACCAATATGTTTTCAACTAATAATAAAGTTAGATAAGATATAGCTACACGGGCACGCCACGATCGTGGCGGTAAGTCCCGTGTTTAAGGAGTGGCTGGAGAGGCGGCATGGTGCCCTCACCTTCCGGCTGACACAGGTTCTAACTGGCCACGGTTGTTTTGGCCAGTTCCTGTGTCGTATACGCCGGCAAGAGACGCCCGGTTGTCACCACTGCGGCGACTGCCGCGACGTTGTTGAGGACACGGCGCTGCACACTTTGGCGGTTTGCCCCGCCTGGGCATCGCAGCGCCGTGAGTTGATCGCGGCAGTCGGATCGATTGCCCTCTCGCTCCCAGCCGTAGTTCAGTCTATGGTCCGGAATGAGAGGTCGTGGAACGCCGTCGCCTCCTTTTGTGAGGAAGTAATTTCCATCAAGGAGGCGGCGGAGCGGGAGAGGGAGCGTATAAACCCTCTCCCCAACCGCAGAGCCGGGCGCCGGAGGGCGCGCGATGACCTCCAGCCACTCTGAGGTTTGACCTGGGGGTGGCGGGCTTTGTGGGCCTGCCCGCCATCCGTTCAGCACCAGGTCCGAGAGGCGGCGTGCGTGTTCCCACGCGCGCTTCTGTTTCGAGTCCGTCTCTCCCCGAGGGGGGAGACAGTAGGGTTTAATTAGAAGTGAGTGCCTTTGGGTAGGTCTCTTTGTGTAGTGGCCTGCCGTTTCATACGGCGGGCCGTAACCTCGGCGGGGTCGCGACTGCATGCGAAAGCGATTCGCGCGGCCCCGTCGACAGTGGTTTTGTCGAGGAACACCGTGGTAGGTTTAGTCGGTATTCCGGGAGGTACATTATTTCTTTTCCATCTTTCTTTTACCCCGGCGAGTCCGACATAATCCCTCCGTCCGCCCCCGTGGAGGGATATGCGTCATTGCATTCCCGCACGTAAAAAAAAAAAAAATAAAGGTATAGCTACAGCTTTAAAAAAATTATTAGTACAATATTATTTACAACTCTTATTTATTCTACATCACTAAATTCTTCTTCTGTACATTATAATCTGACATACCTACTATATATTTTGACAAAAACTACCATGACTTACACTAGAATTTACATTTACAGAAGGGGGAGATAGAATTCTCATGGAATTTATTATTAATTCTAAAACCTCGGAAGGAAATTTACTTGTCGGTTTTTTGGGCACTTCTCTAAAATTATTTATTACTGGATCAGATGTGATTAGCAACATATTAAGTACCTAAATCCCTATTCGTGGCAATACGTGAATGTTTTCGAGTATTGTGCTCCCGGAACCTTCTATAATTCTTATTGCGCGCTTCTTCAGAAAGCTGCTCGATAGGTAGAAGAGCCGATTTCACAATATCTACACTGTGATCAAAAATTTTGTGCACAGTAACAGGCTTGTAATACCACAAATAGAGATTAAGATACAATTTTTTTGTGTCCTGTTTAAAAGAATTAAATTTAACAACATCAATATCGTAACCTGAAGCTAAAGTTCTAAGGATAGTGCCAAAGTTCTTAATTAGTGTCACATCTACACCTGTAATATTTGAAGCCTGTTCAGGATTCTCAAATAACCGATGAGCAGTATTTCCATCATTCGTATTACCAAATCCTGGTTTTGGTTTATCTACAATTAAACCCATTTCAACCATAAACCTTTCTTTGATACGAGCCGAACGTTGCTTTAAATTTTCTTTGTCACTTTCGTCTCGAACTTCAAGACGATAGCTTATGCGAAGCAAACATTCAAAATAACGTATCCAAGCGTAAAGGGGAGATATACCAAAACCAAGATTTTCCTTATTTACCACAAATTCCCTAGACTCATCATTAATAAATTTAGGAGTAGCTCCACAAATGTAGCATTTTTGTGCTGATGAAGTTTCAGTCACAGCGTTGCACACTTTCACACACCGTCAATCATCGTGAATAGTAATTCATGTTTGACTGATACCTCTTTACCATCTACATTAGCTATTGTTGGTACCAATTGGTTTATTTCCTCCAAAATCTTATTCGTTTCTGTTACAGTAAAATCTGTAGTTTATTTGGAGAAAATAAACTTAGTCGGTCGACAATACATAGTAGAAGATGGTCTAGGATTCTGCCAAAAAAAGTTACCACTATTGTCATGTAATTGAAGTGGTACGAATGAGAACACAAACAAAAACTCATCTGTGTCTTTACTGTTTGTGAATTTTTGTTTGTAAGTGCTATGACCGGCACTTCCATCGCACTCCCACTTGCTCACAAGGGAGAATAATGAGCCAGGATGTACATATTAAAACTTCACGCTGTGCACAAATTAGACGTTCAGCCGTTTTATTTAAAACCGCCTGAAGTTTTATGTCTGCACGCGTTTCGTTTATAAAAATCTGTTCCTCGAGAGGGTAACATTAAATTTTTGCCTGCCTAAGACTATAAAATGATGGGAATACCTGATGTCCTGCCCTGATGCTCCACTTCCTCATCTGTTTATAGGAGTGGCTTGTAGATTTGGCGTCTACGTAACATGCCAAAGCATCCTCTTTCGACAAACATCTCGATTCTACGCGTACACCCACACTTCTTTTCATTACTTGGCACGTTTCCAGACTGCTGTGAATTGCTTCTTTAATTAAAGAAGCCAAATTGCGATGTCCGGACAATCGTGCCGATATTTCAGCAGCCAATACTAACTGATTTATATCTTGCGTATGAAAAAGGTCCTCCACGCGCCTCCTTTTCGTTCTTTCACTAGTTGCAGTGAAATCCACTGATGGGCGCCCAGGAATCGAAGCCTTACTTGATGATGATGGTGTTGAGAGGTGGATGGATGCTCTGAACGTAAAATCCCCAGATAACTACTTAGAATTCTTAGTCAGAAAGCAATCGTGGCGCTTCCCAGAACTTTCCCATTTTTCTGCGCATTTAGGATTTATTTAGGATGACAATCTTCCAATTGTCATTTTGATTTCCCTCGCAGATTACGGTTCTCTTTGGGATGTTTCAGCCATTCATCAAAAACTCCATTTTTGAAACTAAGAATTTGTATTCTGAAAAACAGACAAAATGACAAAGTTGTACTCAAGTGCGCAGGCTAAGATGACATAAATTTCAAAGCTAACAGATATGGCTATGATATATATCATTTCTAGCCCGGGTATATAAGGGTACACAGCGACACATCAACCTAGATTGTTTGGACTTTGAACTATTAGAAGTTAAACGCAGTGAATCGTGCGAGAGAGTGCGTTATATTTTTATTACGCTCTATCCTTACCATTACATCGACACTACTATGCATTGTCCCTTTCCGACAATTTTCTATTTTGTGTGTAGCTTAGTTATGCGTATATAGAGTGTCTAACTTGATGTGTAGCCGTGTGTACTTATTTAACAAATTATCGCGCGTAGCTGATCCAAAGGCATTAAAGATGGGAGAGATACATATTTATCAGACCAATCCTGGAAACCTAGTACCAGTGTTACTACCTTAGGCGTCGCACAATGTTTTGAGCAACCTATTTTTCGGACACCTCATTTTTATTAGAAAAGCTGCTAGATCATTTTATTAAATGCAAGATACCGAATCACCATTTAGATAGCATGAATAGTTTTTGATAAAAATATTTGAAAATCATAATACCTAATATTTTCAGCCGGATATTTAGTAAAATATATATCTCTGAAACATAGCAATATACGCAAAAGCAATGTTAAAGACATTGATGGTGACTTTCATGTTGCGTCTTTTAGCTTTCATTTATATACGCGGCTTTTTGGTTTTAGATATTTTTATTTTTCTCGTGTGTTCTGCTGTATTGGGAAAAGTTATTTACACTGAAATTATAGTCTTTGCTTCCTCAAACAACTACATCAATTACACGTCCCAATTCCATGGAATCTAGAAATTATTCCTAATTAACTGTTTTCGTTAGGGCTGTCACAATTTTATCCGGATAAACTTATTTTTTATTTGATATTGATTATTACAACGTACAAGTTTAAAATTTAATGCTTATAACTACCTATTACTTTTAGAGGTAGTCACAATGACAATAAATAACGAACAGGATGTTCGCTTTTTTGTTCCAAGAAATATATATTTGTTAAAGTACTTCAACGACTAATACACTAGTTCATTTTAAGATTGAATATTATATTATTTATCAACTAGAGTTAATTTGATACTTATAAATGCGCACAGCATTTGCAGCTTCATGGTTACAGCATAGATGGATACACAATTATTTATTAATTACAAACTAATACTTGCAAAAGAAAGATATACCAGAATTATCAAATTACATGTCCAATTGGGACTTTATCATTGTATTTGTTTGTTTTTTGAGGAAAATATGAAATACGAGGTAAACCAAGTGTAACTATAAGCTTGCGTTGAATACGATTGATTCTTCGAAAGGATCATGAACGCAGGGCAATAAAAAAAGAATGTCACTTAAATATAGAATGAATAAATAGAATCTACAGTTGTCTTTATATTTCAGATTGATGATTCATATGTAAATTGTATTTTATTTTATATAAATCTCACTCTTTACAAAATAATATCTTTTTCGTTACAAAGCACAACATATTCTTCTGGATCATAACTTGCAGCTTCATTAGTACTGGTAAGCTCCTCCATCAAATCCAGGTTAGGCACAGCTTTTAACAATGTAATTGCATATGCAGGCAAAGGAATCTTACATCGTTTCTTTTGTCGTTGAATAAGCTGTGCATTTGAGATTAGAGAATCAGATGATTCTAAAGTTCTATGAAATAAATCCGTCATAGTTTTACTATACATTTCTCGGCAAAGATTTTCGAAATCACTTCTTCAAAATGTATTCCCGGTTTCCGATGCCTGCTCGGAGAGCATTCCAATAGGAAAGTCTGATTATTGTAGCCCCATGCACCAATATTTTATGTAAAGTGACTCTCATCGGATGCCGGTTGTACTTTTCTACTATAACCACTCATAAAATATCTAACTATGCCTTTAAATATACATGTCATCCTAAATAAATTTCGAATTTCGGTTATATATAACAATAGTTTGGGGTTTTAGAGTCCTACATTAGATAATGGATTATAATTGATATCATATCTCACTAACTTTTAAAATAATTATCAACAAAAATGCAACTCGTATATTTTTTGATGATTAATTTAACTTAAATCAAATCCGGAAGTAAATTATTATCTGAATGTGTGATAACCCTAACGTTGTAAAATCGGGATGAAACTCTAAATGCTTGTAATTTCTAGATTTCATGGAATTGGGACGTGTAATTTATGTAGTTGTTTGAGGAAGCAAAGACAACAATTTCAGTGTAAATAACTTTTCCCAATATGGCAGAATATTCGAGAAAATAAAAAAATCTAAACCCAAAAAACCGCGTATATAAATGAAAGCTCTAAAAGACGCTACATGAAAGACGCCATCAATGTCCTTAACATTGCTTTTGCGTATATTGCTAATTTTCAGAGATATATATATATTTTCTAAATATCCGGTTGAAAATACATATTATGATTTTCAAATATTTTCTCAAAAACTATTCGTGCGATACGATCAGGGGATACGAAATCTTGGAATTAAATGATTATATCTAGCAGATTTTTGAATAAAAATGCGATGTCCGAAAAATAGGTTTCTTAAAACACTGCGTCGTTTAAGTATTACTTAAGCTCCAATGGTGAGTGGAGGAAATTGTTTCCTTATTTTTCATGAAATGAGAGACTGCGACAGAGTTTGAATGGCGATTAAGTCACTAATATTTATTAATTTACTTTACGTAAAATTTACTACTTCCAACTTGTCTATGCTCAAAAGCGGAAAGAATGTTAGGGGATTTCCCGAAATTTTGTGATGCCGGACGTAAATCTTATAATTTCTACCTAATAATAAGCAACGGCGTCGGCGCCGGCGGATTCTTCCAGTATTAACCAAGAACCTAGACCTATTTATTTATTTCATTAAGTATGCTGATTTATAATCGGTAATATATATATAATAATTTAATGGCAGCTTAGCTATCATAATAATAAAGAGACAGAATGTTAATTTACGTTCTGAAGATTTATTTTTATCGTAATTTTAGCTAAGGAATGAATAAGTTTAATAGATTTTCTATGCGAAACTTATTTGCTAAATATATGTATATTATGTATCTTATATACCTACATAGGTAAGACATAAAGTTTTATATAAAATTATCTTACATTTACGCATATGTAATTTATTGAAATTCTTTAATTTTTATTTAATACGTATTGTATTGCGTTGTTTATTTAAAGCGTTTGTTTGTTTCTTTTTATAAAATAATTTTAAAACGGTTACTCTATTACTATTAAACTTTACTAGTATTTAGATTATTTAAATTATTTGAACTACTTAGATTTAATTCTACATTTTTCCCGACGTGACGTTTCAGTTGGTTTTCAGCAGCCATGTTCTCGGGGAGACTGAATGTAGGTATTTATTTAAACATGACTTTATTTTTGTTGAGTTAATACTTCCTTGTCTTTGCCTTGTTGTTGGTCCTGTATTTTCGTTGTTGCTTAGTCACGTTTTCTCTTGTCTAATTTCCAGGTCGAGCTTGACCACCAGTCTAAAATGATACCTGTTATATGGTAATTATAGTTACCTGTTATTGAACACACAGCAACACATCAACCCAGACTGGCGAATCGTGCGAGACAGTGCGTTATATTTTTGTTACGCTCTATCCTTACCAATTACCATTACATCGACACCACTATGCAGTATGCACTGTCCCTTTCCGACAATTCTCTATTTTGTATGTAGCGTAGTTATGCGTATATAGGGTGTCTAACTTGATGTGTAGCCCTGTGTACTAGAATGTGACGTGTACCTAATACGTGTTTTTTCTGGCATCACGTAAAATAATTAGACGCATTTAGAAGTGATGGTATAATTTGACAGCTTGACATACAACTTAAAGCACGTTTGAATGCATGGTGTGATCAACTTACGTAAATTACGTCGTGGGCGAACGCCAGTGTCTAGATATATCGAATTCTAACCTTAATTAGAGAAGAATTACCTATGCATAACTTCAATGTATGACTATTCATACATTCTGAATCGATACCTATGTATCGATTCAGCCTTAAGCGTACTAAATCTGTCTATCTTATTAATCATAATTAGGTAATTAGTTATTACACGCCCGATTCACTTGACAATCAATCATCGTCCAATATCTGATCGTATAAATTTAGATGGTTTATACAAACATTATTCGATATGTTTATACATATTTAGGTATTTGTATGAAAATTATGTGGTTGTTGGTTTTGACTGACGTAAATAAGCACTGATTATGTTGTTTCAAGCTTGCGTTTAATAGGTTACAAAATAACTGAATTTAGAGATTTGATCGCACCGATGCAATGGCGCCTAATTAAATAGAATATGTGCAATACACACTCATATCAATGCCTGTATTGTCTAGTGATGACGTATACCTACACTTCGATTGTGCCACCAGTGTTATGGGTTCGATCTCCATAGGGCAAAAAAATATGTGAAACGAAATAGTTGTTCCAAGTCTGATGTTCTATTAATCAGTTGTTTCAGTGAAAGTAAAATTCACTGCGATAGAGTAATGAAATTGTATTCTATGCGAGTAGCTAGAAACCGAACACAATTAAAAAAATATTGCCTAGAGGTTAAAAAGGAAAAGAGATTATGATAGACCGATGAAAATAGATTATTACTCCATATTTTTTTGCATATGCACCACCTACTATATTTTGATTATTAGTTTCTTGTTGACTTTGTACAGTTGTAGTGTCTCGATTATTTGCGGCATCTTCTTTACAAAATAAATTATCTTGATCCATACTACCATAGATCAAACGATAGTACAACTGTCAAAATTGCCACGCCAGCTGATACCCATGATAATGTAACTACTGCTACACTGGTGTAGCAGTAATTGCATTGGCCATGCTGTAGACGATCCTGATTTTTTGACTTTTTCTCATAAATACTTCTCATCCAGCTGTCTCTAATATTAGTCCACTTCTTTACTATCCATTTAGCTGGAAAATATATCAAAATTTACTTGCAGATATGGCTTCTGGGTGTTCATAAAAGGATTTACATTACGCCTACCGGGTAGGAGTGTCTACGATCAGCAACATTATTGTGGAAGTAACGAATGCTATATGGAACAACTTGCATGGGGAGTTTATGAAATTACCCGAAACAATATCTAACTGGGAACATATCGCCAATGGATTTAATACTAGAGCCAACTTTCCCCATTGCATTAGTGCAGTGGACGGTAAGCATATTAGAATAAAAAAGCCAAATAACAGTGGTTCCATGTTTATACATTACAAGGATTTCTTTTCCATCGTATTATTAGCAGTGGTTGATTCAAATTATAGATTTACATACATCAGTGTGGGCTCGTATGGAAAAGAATGCGATTCGACAATATTCAAGGAATGCACTTTTTGGAAAAACTAATAGATGGTGACTTGCAATTGCTGGCAGCTTGTCTACTGACAAACGATTCAGATTTATCGATTCCGTTTGTAGTAATAGGTGATGAAGGTTTTGGCTTGAATCAACGTTTGATGAAACCTTGCGGCGGAAACCATTTGGATAGAAACTAAAGAATAACTACAGATTAACCAGAATTAGACGCTATGTTGAGTGCGCTTTTGGAATATTAGCTAATAAGTGCCGAATATTTCATCGTCCACTGGATGTTGATACCAACATAGCAATTTCGATTGTAAAGGTTTGCACTGTACTTCATAATTTTATAATAAATATGGAAGGTGTACAGCCGAACATAGAAACAACAAGCAACGAATCATTAGTGGTTAACGTGTTTAGTGATGCACACAATGAGCCAAGTAGTACACGAGGTGGACGATGTGCTAATGCTATACGAACTGAATTCACAAATTATTTTATTTCTACAGCAGGAGCTGTGCCTTGGCAAGATGAAGCAATCTAAAGTTAATTTTATAACACGCTGCTAAACATACAAATAAATAAAAACGTCATACAAATGATGCGCAAAAATCGCTTGACTGCGCTTCTTCCCCTGTTTACTAATAAAAATTTAAACTTACCATAATCTTGCCTATTTTTCTCCTACATCTCTTCAAAATCATCCTTCAAAATTAAACATATTTATCGCCAGGCAGAATCTACACCTGCTTGTATCGTATGAACGCATGTATTGAATGCGCTATGCCACTGCACAGGCTCCTACATTTTGCAGTACGGCCGGATTGGTTTGTAGTCGCTAAATCAGATGTCAACTTCAGCGAGATTCGGTTCTTTGGCCGTGTTTCAAGACACGCTGAATGCATGTGTGAACTCTTGTATTGAAATACTGTTGACACTAAACCGAATCCTACAAAAAACCGATTCGGTAGAGAAACACACGACGCTGTGTGAACGTAGCGTTAGGGCGCGTCTCCACTATGTCGTGACGATAGATTATCGTGTCGTTTAAAGTGTCGTGGCTTGTGTATTTATATCGAGGTGTTCACATGCAGGACTACACGATTAACTATCGTCCACGATTTTTTCTGCAGTGACGACATATTGTCAAGTTAACGGGAACTGTTAGCACGACAGTCGTAAAACGATAAAAAACGTCACGACTAATCATGACGGCAAATCGTGTGTCGTTGTTGCAACTATCCATCGTAGCCACGATAAAAATATCGTCTCGTCGTTTACACGTTGAACGATAAAATATTTCGACGACACAGTAACGATAAACAGTCGATGTAATGGGTACAGCTAGAGACGACAGCCGTCCAACGATAAATTAATCGTCACAACATAGTGGGAACGCGCCCCTAATTGTTCTAAAGTGCGACCTGATGGTGGTAAAGACGTGACCGCAGATGACATATGGATATCGGTCACCATGAAAAGATTAACATCCGCTGTAAGTTACAATATTCATATTTGTGGTCTTTATATTTATCTTTGCAAAGAAAATAGTGTGATTCATATTTAATTAGGGTACAATATTTTCACAATAAACTTAGTTATTTGGTGAGTATCCGTCAGTCCGACATGTTTATTATATGTGGTGATTTTAACTTTGGTAACGAAGTGGAGTGGCCGTCCGTTAAGGACAACAATGTCTTAGTGCGTATAGGATTATCTAATCAGTTGTTATTGGATTTCTTTGATACCATTAATATATATATATATTATGTAACCTGTCTCAATATAACGGTGTGTGTCAAAAATATTGTATTAGAACCAATGAGCGTAATATTAATGACGGATTATTAAATTTAGTTTTTCTAACTACGTATTCAGAGTAGAGGAGTTCATGATCCACTTGCTGTTTCTGTCGATGCTCATCATTAATCGCTAATCACTTTAGTTGTGTTTACGAAAATAAAGATATTTTATATTTTTTATTATTATTTATTATTTCGTCAAAACACCTAAATATTTTGAAAATTTAATGCTATTAAAGCAATAATGTTGTTTTAACTCATAGGTACCTCATATAGAAAAAAAAATTAAGCCACAATCGTGGGCTATCCTTATTTAATCTGGTCTTATGCAAAATTAATAAAAGCAGTGACACATTGCCTAACGTGATGCAATAGGTATCGTGAAACTTATGCGACCACGAGCGAATCCATCACAGAGTTGTTTGCTTGTTCTATCTGCCTATTAAAACCCGATTCGGTGGTTAACATAGCTTGGACTGTGAGACTATATTTTTGATTAACATTTTGACCACCATGGACGTCCATTCACGTCAAATTAGACCGTGCTCATGACGCCCCCGACGGCATGGCACGTCGAATATACGACTATTTTACAGTTAAAAAAAAACATACAAAATATGTTTGTTGTGTTTCTTTTTCGTATTATTCTTTCCTTAGACATATTTATTATATTATTACACAAAAATTATAACAATTAGCCACACTATAATGGGAAAAGATCACAATGTAAGAACATCACGCAAAATGTATCATCCACGCCACGGACGTGAAGAGACGTCAGCTAGTGATGGGTTATGAAAACAATTACCGATAAAAGATTGAAATATTTTAATTTCTTAGGTGACAACCTTTATGTAAACCAGAGGCCTCAACAGATAAACTCCTTGAATCATGTGTAGAGTTTTGTAAAGATTTTAATAAATTAGATTATGTTGGTGAATGAAGTCAGAGAAGTGTGTCAGGATCGTAGCAAATGGAAACTCGTAGTATCTGCCTACCCCTCTGGGAAACAGGCGTTAATCTATGTATGTAGATTATGTAGTTATTATATGTGGAAATACTGATAGGAACCCTTTAAGATTAAAATTTATATTATATTATTACTTAAACAAACTGTCGACACTAAAGTTCTATTGTGTGTCACAAACAGAAGTAGATATTTTAGTGTTAATAAATTGCGAGGAATGTATAAGTATTAGAAATACTTCTGTGCACAATTTAATCATACCATACTTGTTTACATAGATAATAATGTGTCCAATACATATTTTATGTAATACTATGTAGCTTGAAAGGAAACATATTGCACCTAACCTATAAATATACTTAATTATATGGAGTCTAACAAATCTAAAACTAAAAACAATGTGTCAGTTAGTACACAAACAGACTATTTAATGAAAACTTACTTTAATATCAGCAGAAACTCAAACAGATAATTTATTTCGAGACTAATAATACATTCACCATTCTATATAATAATATTTAAGGTATGCGATCAAAAATGAGTGATCTAGAATTTTTATTAGAATAGATGTTCTCTGTTTGAGTGAAACCTTTCTTAAATACAAAAATGCTGACATACTACAATTACCAAGTTATAGAAAGGCATCTTATTTTTCAGAAATAATAATTATTCATATATTTAACATTTCATTATACTATTCTAGTAATATAATAATCACGTGATCATTAATTACATACCATGCAGTAATCGTTAAGCATGTCCCATCTCTAACTCAAAAGCGACAAAGTTTGTAAGCGCAGTGCTGGCCACGCCACTGACGTCTTTTCACGTCAGCAGATGTCGTCACAAACGAGATTAGTGCTGTGACTTTATTTAAAATATTTGAATTACTTTTTATCATAAAATCTGCTCTTATCTAATGCTGTAACTTCTGGGTAATGATTACCAAGTTGGGAAACAAGGTGAAATACTGGTGAAATTTAATACAATTCAATGATACTTATAAGCGCTTTGTATTCGTAAACCATGCATAAGTAAAATGTATCGATGTTTTATTGATATATACTTTTGCCGTGACTATTTTTTTGTTGGTACGGAACAAGGAATTTGTCGCTTGGCGTGGAGAACACAGATTTTCGTTATTGACGTGGCGGTCAAAAGGTTGAATGTGCTGATAGCTTAGTATGGTGAATTTGTATGTTGGTCGAGAGATCATTGAGAAAAAGAGATGTAGCCGAAATACGAAAATCTGCTTTTATTACACCTGTCTTTTAAAGGCGACTAGTCTAACGTTAAAACGGTTAAAACTATAGCCCTATATCAAAATTAGGCAAATACTTAACCTTGTTTATTTCGTGGGCAACGACAGGATACACAGGTACGTTCTCTAATCTAACAAAAATTTTTATACCATGGGTTTCACTTTTATTGTTTATCTGTTTTATTATTTATTCAGTTGGATTTTTGTTGTTCTATAAAAAATGTGGAAGTTTGCTATTTGCAATAAACTATTGTAACATGAGTGAATGTATATTTCTTTATGTAACATTTAACAAATAAGTTATTGCCGTCACATTTCCATTTCCAAATTCTGTGCTGCCAGAGATAATTGGCCGCGTCCGGACCTGTAAAGAAAATACCAATAATAATGTCCGACATGGGCACTGATTATAGCCTACAATTCCTTGTTTAAAGTCCGTAATCCTGAAGATAGTGTAAACTTATGCCACGGAATAAAAGAAAATACTATTTGATGACTCATTGATTTAATGTAATAGCTTGTTAAAAGCGCAGGGAGGGTAGAAAAATGTTATAATAAGTACGATTGTAGGCAGTGGTATGCTGCATACCAAGACAAGCGCTATCTATGCATATGTCTTGGGTAGATGATCAATACGAAAATGTTTTTTTTTATACATACAAAAAAGGAAGAAGGTTTCCTTTCGCTGAGTGCCTATACATCTTTTTTATATGACCACGCAGATCTTTATACAGATTAGTTCGATTTAGATGATAGCAGCGATAGCTCAGCGGGGAGACCAACAGACTGCAATGTAGAGGGTCTCGGGTTCGAACCCACGTGGCGCACCTCTGACTTTCGGAAGTTATATGATTTTTCGCAATTATGTACGTATTGATTGACAATTATCATTATCGTATTAAAGAACACGTTAAGCCGTCGGTCTATGGCAGTCGTTATTGGGAAGTCAGTGACCTATAATATCCTAACACTGGTCTAGCCTTAGGTTATCGTTAGCCTTCGGGTTGCGGAGATCAGGTGGCAGCCGCTCCGTGTAAAAACTGATATCCAGTCAAATCCGGTTAGACTAGAAAAGCCGACCACAAGTGACTTGGGAATAATAAAGGCTAGGGAGAAGAAGTCCGATTTAGATGACTTTTTATTTAAGTGTAACACCGAATGTTTGCTTGAAACGCTGTTTTAGTCGATTACAGTAGTATTTAACTTTTTGTTTAGTAAAGTCTCGTTAGTTGACAAACTATAGAAATTTAAATTTAAGAAGGTCCTTTATTATATTAAGACTAGATGTGCCCGCGGTTTCACCCGCGTTTATGATTACTGCGCCGCCCCTGTGGGTGGCAGCGTGATTTTATATAGCCTATAGCCTTCCTCGATAAGTAAGCTATCCAACAAAAAATATTTTTTCTATTCGAACCAATAGTTCCTGAGATTAGCGCGTTCAACCAAACAGACAAACTCTTCAGCTTTATAATACATATTAGTATAGATTATTTATTTAAATTTAGACACAACAACAAATAATGTTCCTAGTTAAGACTACACAAATCACAGAAATTATTAAATAGCTCTGTGGTTTTTAATCATCTACATATAGTTTACGATAACCGATTTAATAAAAAAGGTCCTTTTTAATTGAATATATCTGGCGGTTTATTACTATTATCTAAAATATAATGCTAGTTTTTAAATTGTTGTACATAGTAATGTAAAGATAAAGATATATCAGATTTTAAACATTAGTTTCATACTTACGGCGACACTTTACAATATGATCAACAGGATAGGAGTGGGACCGTATAATGTATGTAGGTGCAGCATTAAGAATAGGATTAGAACTGTATGTAGGTGTGTCATTCATGAAACCATTTGATTATATATATATATATATATATGTATATATACTAGCTGTCCTGACAGACGTTATCCTGCACAAGAGAAAAAAAAACAAATCTGAACCATCTTCGAATCCACTTGAACACACACAAAAAAAATAATTCAAATCGGTCCATCCGGTTAGGTGGAGTTCAACACACGTACAGAAGAAATATATATATCGATAAAAGATAACAGATGGCGCTAGATATCAGGCTCTCAGTTTGTCTCTACTATTTAAAAATTGGACTCATTCCGTGGCAGAGATAGTGAATTGTTCTGTGCATAAGGTTCGAGTTCGATTCCCGAGTCAGACAGTGTTTTTGGTTTTTCAATCAAGAGATTCTCAGCGAGATGTCTGGAACTATGTAGGCGGCAACAGGATAGGCCTTATTACGTAGGAGCTGAAACCATAGCTCGCAAAATGGTTGGTTTAGTTGGGTTCAGGGATTAAGGTATGAGAGTATCGAAGAAATTACAATATTCATTTATTTAAAAGTTTACTACGACAGTAGAAATGTATCTACTATCTTTAAACGCTACAAAGCTTTAAACGTATCACACGAAATACCACTTAGGGGACTTAAACCTAAAATCAAAGCCACTCTTGAATAAAAGCGAAGTTGTGATGCCTAGTATTATAAATGACATTGCCGGCGAACTGTAGTACACGCGGTCAAAATCGCAGGTATAATCTAGTTAATAAAGAATAAACTCGTAACGAACTCAAACACGTACATATCTAGGATATTTTCAATACAAATGGTTGGTACGTGTACTACGATTGCTAATAATTGTGGCAACTGTTTTTTTTTTGTTTGTTTCCTTTTGAGTAAAGAAAATTACTGAATAGGTTGCAATGGAATTGCATATGCACTTAGAATTTAGTCCGAATACTAAGCGTAAATTTATCCTGTTTTCTGCCGGGACATACAAAATATAACATTGAGGTATAGGAGAAGAATTAATTTTACAGGCTTACTTTATTTGTGACCTACTAACAAATCAAAAGTAGGCGAACTGAACCTATTGAGTCACAGCAGCACACCGGTGCCCAGAGACAATAGATTTTGAATGATGTCTGGTAATCTAAGACTTGATACAGACACACCTACCTAGATATAGTTTCCCTATCCGATAATATTTTTCTAACTGTTTATCGAATCTCCTTAATAACATCAAAAAATAATATAGATGTTATATTTACTAGACATAACAGAAGGTATAGTGACTTAATTTGCTGATGTTTTATCTAAAACATAATAGTCTTCTAGTGCCTACAGGCAAGGACCACTTAGCTCATCATTATTTCGTCTGCGTTGCCAACAGCATTAAGAAAAGTTACAATAGGTAATTAGATCTTTTCTCACCCAGCGTTATTTAGTTTAGTATCTACGTACCTACCTTATTGTTTTTACAGTAAAATGTTTGAAGTCTTTTGCTGCATTTATTGTATTAAGGCAAGAAACAAGCTCTTTTATCTGTAAGCACCATATAAGCAATCAAACTTTTTAAATGATTACACATGGTAACTTTTTATTACCTAATCCTATTAGAAAGGTGCCGATTCTCGTAAGTAATAAAAAGAAAATTGAAAATAGAATGTCGATCTAGTCTCATAAACGTCAAATGAACTGAAATGCATTTATGATATTTATGACACCGAGTTTAGATTGAAACTTTATTTTCAACCCTGGCCCTCAATTTTGAAAGTCAGCTATTTTCTCTCACTGTAGGCAATTATAATATATCTTAGGAGATACTTGTCGTTACAATAAAATTATTTTACTTTTTATGTAAGTAGGTACTTCGCATCAAAATAAATTAAATCTATTTATTTAAGCTTATAAGCCTATTAACCTAATGCCATCGTCTTCACGTAGACGAGTATGTACTTAATCTATAATATTATAAAGCTGAAGAGTTTGTTTGTTTGGTTGAACGTGCTAATCTCAGAAACTACTGTTCGAATTGAATTTTTTTTAGTGATGGATAGTCCATTTATCGCGAAAGCCAATAGGTCATATAACATCACGCTACGACCAATAGGAGCATAGCAGCAATGAAAAATGTTGCAAAGACGTGAAAATTCTCTTAGATGAAGCAGACGTTGCACGGTTCAACTAGTATCTTATATATTTTCTGCTTAAGCTGATTGTTTGTCAGTTACCTACAACATAAACTTCATGTTACCCGTGCTTTATAGGTTCCCTTACATCAATTATAATTGTGCTTACTACTGACATAAAGTTTGTACGCTTCAATGCAAGACGTGGATGGATATATAGATATACATTTATGTTTAGAAATGAATATTTCTGATAGATTTCTATTACAACTTACCATAGGTAGGCATAAGACGCCTATATTGAGTATTCTACCACACAAATAATTAACTATTAATAATTAATTACGCTTCCATGATCAAAAAGCAATGTAATTATTATTTGAGTAAGTAGTTTAATTGTCTGGATCTTGTACAAACCACAAAAGTTATGAAATTGCTTTCTTAACTAAAATTAATCCAATATTGATAGGTATATTTTGTTTCAAAATATAAAAGGTTCTGTTTTATTTAGAGTAGGCATCTCGCTTTAGAGAAATGCTATCGGTACTAATCCGTGTTCTTGCTTTACATTGAATTCACCCTCGGTGAATGGTCTCGTAACAGGAGAGATACCTATTCGTGGTACAGATGCTTGTGTAGAATATCAAAGTGGTGTACTTAGATAATTAACGTCGTTTTGACTGCGGAAAACCTATCTACCGGCTGCGCGGCTGCACATAGTTTTGCAAACAATACGTCGATATTGAAGAATATTGTATTTTCTGGAATGCAGAGCCACAAAACAAAATTTCTGTCACGTATCAGAGTCATCACATCACATTAGTTAACTAGGTATATGCATACTCGAAATCAAAAACACTTTGGTTCTTATAGCCATTAGTCCTATAAGGTAGGTAGAATTTGGAACAACACACCTGCGTCTAAGCAAAATGTTGTTTGTTAGCTACCGATTGTTTAACATTTTTACACAATCTAAATTTGGGAACACCCAAATATTCCGAAATATTTTATTCCAATTTTCAGAAGTCCGAATTTCATAATACCTATGAATTATAATGTCTATTATTAAACATATCGAAATTTATTATACCGAAAATCGTAAATGATATATGTTTGTTTGCCGATTTTCATAAGCTCGAAGAATTAAATGCTCGATGTGTTCTCGATCCGAAAAACGACATTCGATTTTCGATATTCCGATAATTCCAGCGGGTTATATATAATATATAATGATACCATAATTATGATTAACACCCCGATTCAGAGCAATCCGACTTAGATAGGTTAGGGTAGAAGGCTCCCATTTCTGCGTGGTATTTTATTTTTATAACCATCTATAAATAGAAGCTAGCGAGCTATCTAAGTTTGCTTTGTGGTTAATTTTGTTTCTAATCATTTGGGATCACCTGGGGGTGGTGGACTGCGTGGGTCTGCTCGCCATCCAATCAGCACCAGGTCCGAGAGGCGGCGTGCGTGTTCCCACGTGCGTCTCTGTGTCGTGTCTTTGTCCCTCCCTAGGGGGACGGTGGAGGAAGTATTTTTTATTTAAGTGGGCTGGCGTTTCACACTTCGGGCCGAAACCACGGCGGGGTCGCGATTGCATGTGAAAGTGTTTCGCGCGACCTCGCCGACTCTGGTTATGTCGAGGAACACCGTGGTAGGTTTAGTAGGTATTACCGGCATTATCTTTCGCCCGGTGAGCCCAACATAACCTCTCCGTCGCCCCGCGGAGAGGTACGGATGAGAGCATTCGCAAAAGTAAAAAAAAAAATCATGCCGCGCGGCGGCGGGCCGAAACCTCGGCAGAGCTGCAGGACTGCACGTGAAAGTGATTCGCGCGGCTCCGCCGATTGCTTTTTTGTCGAGGAACAGCGTGGTAGGTTTCATTAACATCTTTCTTTGCCCCGGCGAGACCAAATAAAATCCACGCACGCTTTAAAAAAAAACAAAGTTAGAACAGTGACCAGCGAAGGAAAATATTTATATTCAAAAGAAAACATTTTTATTCAAAAGTACTTATAGTTTTAAATGAAAACTAATACACTATTTTTATTTCGTAATTCTAATTAATCGGTAATTTAACTATTGGAATTCGTATTTTTGATGTTTCGACTTATCATTAAGTCGTTTTGTAGATATCTAAATGATATTGATAGATGGGTACATAGTTAATGGAACTTAGTATGCAAGTAGGGCCCTCGCCCACGGCGACTTTTTGTAGCGATGCTGTCGCGCGTTTACGAAACGCGCGTTAGTCGCATTTGCAACGCGCTACAGAAGCGATGCCAACGCGCTACTAACGCGGTACAGCATCGCGACTGTATCGATGCAAACGCGCAACCGTGTCGGACGACATCGGGGAGAAAACGGAGGGAGGGTGGCGTGGCGTGAATATTGACATTGCTTTCGTTGCCCACGCTTCGGCTGCTTACGGAAAAGCAGCACGAAATACAACGTGACTAATGTTGCCTAAACGGAGTCCATCTTACAACTGTAGCGAACGCAGGCATGTTTGTGCCGTTATTGAATCGCGTTTGCATCGCGACAGTATCGCGACTGAAACGTGGTTGTGTGGGCGAGGGCACGCAGCTAGCGACCGCATCGCGACTGAATCGATGTGAACGCGCGACAGCATCGCTACTGCATCGCTACAACGCCGTGGGCGAGAGCCCTTAATGCCGTTGTGAGTAGGCCTGGCCTATAGGTGCATTAACCTGTTAAGTTTACCATATCGAGACATAATGATATAATCATTGTCTAGACGCCGGCGTTCAAACGATGGTTAATCTCAGGAACTACTGGTCCGAATTGAAAAATTCTTTTAATGTTGGCTAGCCTATTTATCGAGGAAGATTTTAGGCTATATAATATCACGCTTTAACCCACGGGAGCGGCGCACTAATTAGTTAATATTTGCATACTCACTGTAAGATGAATACCTTATTTAATTTATAAAAGCACGGTATTCGGACTTTAGATACTATTTTATAATAAGTATGTCAGAACTTTCACCAATGTACATCTAAGATCTTTGATAAATATCCAAGTTTTAGCAGAATCATAACTGAATATTGATTAGTTGATATTACTTTATTTAATCAGCATTTCTGATTCAAGGCAAGAGATCCTAAATTACCTTAACGCCTTTATCAAGCTCGTGAAAATGGTTACCTACAATGATTTCGAAGATTCGTAAATCATATTATCAAATAATCCGGATCTTTGCAATCGTCCTAGGATCCTCACAAAGATCTGTTTTCTCTCAATATCTTAGCTTAAAACAAGTAGGTATTTCTTAAGTGTACATAGACTCGGATTCTGTTTCATTAATTAAGTGAAAGGAAACCTTTGGCGTATAACCACAGTATCGTGGTATAACTGCCTTTTAAATAAAACTTGTTGAATCTTATTTTCAATCTACATCTTTCTTATAGCTTGGTATTAATTAAAGTAAGAAGGACCCTTGATAACTACGCACGACGTATGATGACAAGTATTTTTTATGATTATTTAGGTGCGTATGTGCCATTACTGACAATCTATGTACAACGCAATATAGTACAGAGCTAACATATTGCGATGTAAGTCTTATACAAGTTACGCAAGTATTTCTAAGAGCCAGTACCGACGTTTTGCCGATACACGCAATAACTTTTACACTTTCGTGTTGCGTGGTACCTATAGCTATACAATATAACTCGTAATACGAATAAACGTCATTAGCCATTTATTTATCTTTAGGTAGCCGATGTTTCGAGCAGATTGCGCACTTGGTCCTGGCCGGTGGTCCCACTAACTACCTTGTGTTAGTGATAATTGCAAAAACCAACTGTAAACTAGATGTTTTGTTAAAGGACTGCCTATAATATAATAACTTAGCTAACCCGCGCAACTTCGTCTGCTTCATATAAGATAAGAGCATTTACCCCGTTTTTGCAACATTTTTCATTGGTGCTCCGCTCCTATTGGACGTAGCGTGATGTTATATAGCCTATAGCCTTCCTCGATAAATGGGCTATCCAGCACTAAAATATTTTTTTAATTCGAATCCCTACGTTCTGAGATTAGCGCGTTCAACCAAACAAACAAACAAACTCTTCAGCTTTATAATATTAGTATATGTAGATATTCAAGCAACGGACACAAATAACTTAGAGACACTATCTATTAATTCGCACATAATATAGATAAGATAAGATCGCACAAATTTTGAACTGCCTCAGATTCAAATCCACGACACATGTCGTAGAGGCAGTGTCGAGGCAACCACTTATACCACTATACCATCCATGCCGTGTAGTCATTAATATTTTCTGTTGTCGTCGACAAGACCACACATGTACCATATCTTAGTCTTGGTTGGTTTGGTAGATCTGTGTATTGGTTGCCCAAGGACATAAAGATAGATTAGATTTCAAGATATTTTTTTTTTTTATACAACTTATATAGTTACTTACTATTGTATCAATATTTAACATCTTACAATTTGTAAACTTTGTTATGATAATAATAATAATATAAGGCTTATATTAAACGGTCTCACTGCTGGGCAAAGGCTTCTCAATAAGGCAAAGGCTTGTAAGTAGGGTTCGGTCTAATCCACCACGCTGGCCCAGTGGCAGACTTCACATATCTTCGAGGACATCATAGTGAACTCTCAGACATGCAGGTTTCCTCACGATGTTGTTTACCTTCACCGTTAAAGCCAGCGATAATTAACTATTTAATACGCACATAACTTCGAAAAGTCAGAGATGCGCGTCCTGGTATTGAACTTAAGACCTCTGCGTAGCAGTTCATCGGTCTCCCACTAGGCTATAGCTGGCTTGACTTTATTATGTATAGTTCAAAATATATTTTGTAGTTAGTGTATATAACATACCTACGTATTGTTGGTGTACAAAAAGGAATTTCCTGGCATCCAATATATGTATTTTCTAAATTCGAGTCCATTGTAACTATTCTCATTCTGTTCAAAACTTTTGTCGATTTCAGTCTTTTGACGTCCGCGATTTAAAATAGCAAAATAGGATAATTTTATCTATCTTCTACAACCAATATTCTACTGATTTATATTCTTGCGGATTGCAAAAGCATTTAATTCGAACTACAAGTTACAACTTACTGAGTAGGTTGTATACCCCGGTATGTTTTGTAGATCTTAAATGCAGCCGTAATAGTGGTTAGGATGTCAGCGATTGTAGGCAGTGTCGTATGTTTATTAAGTGATGGCAATGAATTAGAGTGCTTTGATCGCAATGTAGTCTCCTACTGACCAGTAGTCGCCCACTGGCTTTCTTCATTATTTTGTATACAAGAGCAAAAAATAGTCAAAATAAATCTTTCTGTGGCAACAGTATTAAAATTGATTACAAATTAAAAGAGTAATTAATATTTTAAATTTTGATATAAAAAGGTAGGGGTGTAATAGGGATATCTCTAGCTGTATCACTTGGACAGCATAGCTTAATACCAGTTACGTCACAGTTTGTGTCGTACATCCATTTTCTGTCATTTGACAATACTACCTGATTGAAACGCTTTTATCTTATTTATTTTTGGGCAAGTTTCATAATGTCTTTGTATTATAGAATTTTGGTGGTAACTATTTGACTTATATGGTAATAATAAAAAATGTGGGTCATTTAATTCAAAACAGTTTGATACCGTTAGCAATTGGGCTGTTGCACGTGAAATGTTATATATTTAAATATTTTTTTATAAATTTACTAGATTGTATAGTTCAATTATTTTTCCATTTGCATGTGGTTTATTAGAGAATAATTTACACTTAAATAAAACATTCTACGAAAGGAGAAGAGTTTTATGTCTTGTTAGCGAGTTCTTGTGTAGAGTTTAATTCCACAAAATAAGAGTTTACATATTCACTAACGATGTATTGTACAGCTCAACAAATAAGCTGCCATTACTAAATAATCTATGCCTATATGTTATTTAAATTTCAATACATACATAGGCATACCTATGCAGTCTCACGCTTATTTCCATGAGGACATAGGCAGAGTTGTACTACACCCACAGTTTGCTAAGTATGTAATAGGAGGCGAGTCTAATTACCGCCATTTAACGACCAATGCCATAATCCTCTCTCTCTTGGTTATTTATCCCACATCGTGGTGGAGTCAACCTTCTTTATTTTTTTATTCCACTTCATCCTGTTCTTGACGTCATCGTCAGTAGCATTTCCAGGCACCGTATTACAAATTAGAATCACTTGACAAAAAGTACATGATCGCTTTGCTCGTGCAGGGTATTGACGCCGAGACCTTATGTAGGTACAGTAATCTTATACACTACCACCGCATAGCAGGCTTCAATTATTTAATAAAATTATATAGAAGTGCTTATGTCATTATAATCAAATCGAACTACACTATTGTGGCACTAATACCTATGTTATTCCATAGTTAATTTAGTTAGAGAAGTCCGATAGGTACATACTTAGCACAGCACATAATTGATACAAAATAATCACTAATAAAATTATTGTAAATAAACTGTGCTATCCAAAACTATATTAATATATAATAAAGAGCTGGTTTGTTTGCAGTCTGTTTGTAGATATCAATATTTCTCATTTTTGCACTGTTTGATAAATATGCTATTTAGTGACATAGGCTATTTATATATAGCGCCAAAGCTGCATAATATATTAGATGCTATTGTACGGATATATTCCAAGGCTGGCGAAGTGTTTTATACGGTTGTCTCGCGTCGCGCGCCGAGGGTTGTGGGTTCGTTTTCAAACAGAACTAAAATTTAGGTGATGTGTGATGTCATTATCAAGTATTTCTCAGTAGCAGGGCTAAGTCTGGAACTATAATACTTACCACTTAATAGGGAGCGAGCCAATTAGCGTGTACCGGACACGCTAATTGGCTCGCTCCCTATTAAGTGGGATCTAACATCACAGTTGGCGATTATGCATTATAATACACCGCTTCCGATCCGTTTGGTGATATAGACATGATAATAGAATTATTGGGCAGAGAGCAACTCACCACGCACCCTCGGATTGCCCAACCTAACTGTTGCAATGGCAAAAGGTTGACAATACCGAACTCCTCTTAATAGGGACAGCCAAGACGTAGAACCCGGGCGCACTCTAACTTGCAGTATTTCGCCTCAGCGCGAGGCATCCTCAGCACCGTTTGGCAACAAATGAGCCATTCGCTCATTCCTCCTAACCTTTTTCTATTACAATAGTTGGGATGGGCAATCCGGGGGTCGTGGCGGGTTCCTCTCTTACCAATAATTTTATTACAATAGACTGCCGTCAAGTAACGCCTACTACGATTCAATATGTAGACACGAAACTATGTACGTATATAACTGTAAAAAGTGCATAATATGATCTTTAAGACACTCGGTAAAATCCCTCTTATTGAATCGTTAATATCGCTGAATAGCGAACAACTGCAAAGGGTATTCAGTTTAAATATCTGGGTCACTATGTAACGAACAACCTTAAATTATAAAGGATGAACTAAGATCTAGCTGTAAGAAGTCTTATGTTTAAGTTTGTGTTCGCCCGTTATTAATAATATAGCGAGGAGCATGAAGTAAGCTTGTCTAACTGCCAAATTAAATACACGGCAAGCCTGTGAGTTAGATATTGATACAAGTCGTTAACGATCCAGAGAATATAGTTAGGACGTTACATCATCTACAAGCCCTAGTAACGCTGTCATCTGACAGCGTGGGCTAGAACGCGTGGGCTATACGCATGGGCTATACGCGTGGGCTATACGCGTGGGCTACACGCGCGAGCTACACGCGCGGGCTACACACGCCAGTGAAACATACGGGCCTCTTGCACAGGTGGTTCACACCGGTCGTTTACACAATGCAAAAATGCAGTGGCAAAACTAACGAGATGTTTATACCGCTTGGACTTACATTGCTCTAGAAGTGCATATACTATTTTTGTACAAAACAACACAAAATAATCCACGCTATTGTGAGGAAAATCTGCTTTGACGCTGCAAAGAGCGGAGCGGTACGGTCAAGTTTCAACAGCATTATGAAGATGTTTGTGGATAAACATGATTCGCTTATTAAGGCGCGCGTCATGCGGGTGCGGCGCTCGCTGGGTCCAGCCGGGAAATGTTTCAACTTTCAATGTTTTCTGTTTCAGGATCGTCTAAAACTCTGAAGGATAAGAATATTTATATTACAACTACATTTTGCCCGTGGTTTCACTTGCGTTAATGTAGACTTTGTCAATAAATTTCTATCCATTGGAAACGGTACCTTTCTGGATTGACCTTTCAGTACCTCTGACAACGTGTATGCATAAATGTCATAATAATCGGTCGAAGAGTTAAGGCGTGAAAGCTTAACAAACAAACTCATATTTCTATTTACAATATTAGTTAGGATTTATATCCATATTCGAATTTTCATATCCAAAAATCGGTTCTTTGGATTCTGTGAAATAGAGATAAGTATGTAATTATATATTATTAGGTTTTAATTACATCTTAAAAGCTTTTCGTGAATGAGACTTAATTACATGTTCACGTGACAAGCTTTTTGGATAATACGCCACGGGTTAGTGTCCAGGAGACCTGAAATACAGGGTTTCCCTAGTTCAGGCTCCTGTCCACCCCTCATAATACGCTACTTTACTTTGCTACCTAGTTCAAATGTCACATTGTGCGAAATTGTAAAATTATGTTTGGTGGAAAATAAACTTATTATTATTATTATTATTATAACACGAGTAAAATATCTTGTGTAGATCTTTAATGGATAACTTTATTTTCGTTTTTGTTAGGAATTTGTTTAATGCTTGAATATGTTCAAAAATATCTTATATTTTAAAGATATTTAAGCAACTATGAGGAATAATGACTGCGCTTCCAGTACAGTATACTGGAAGCGGGTATTATGCCTTTAATAATCTCCGAAAATTATAGTTTAATATTGTTTGTAAGAATTTCCATCCTAGGATTCGGCTTACACTAGAATCAAGCATCGTAGGATTTGGCTTCAAACGACGAAGTGTGTATTTGGAGGTTTTTCGGTCTCATTAAGGTGGTGTTGTGCTGTTAAGCGTTTGACAGACGGACAAAGTCGCACCATTAGAGTTTCGAACCAAAAACGGGACCCCTATTTGTCCGACCATCCATTTGTCGCACCTGCATATTTCAGCAACTATAATTCCCAACTTGCATATGAAATAGAATATGAAACATATTTTTATTTCTATTGTAAAAGAGGCTCCGCTACATATAGAGTATGTTCAAAAGTTAAAAGCGTCATTACAAGACCAACTGGATGCTACATTTAAAAGAGTTTTTAACCCCCGACGCAAAAACGACGGGGTGTTATAAGTTTGACGTGTCTGTGTGTGTGTGTGTGTGTGTGTGTGTCTGTCTGTGGCATCGTAGCTCCCGAACGGATGAACCGATTTTAATTTTGTTTTTTTTATTTGAAAGGTGAATTAGTCGGGAGTGTTCTTAGCTACGTTTGATAAAAATCGGTCCAAGATGGCCGCCACCACAAAATGGTGGATTATATATTTTTTCACAACTCCCTCAATATGGGTATCAAATGAAAGGGCTTGACGAGTAGAATACTATACACTATGATAAATTTCAAATCCAAGATGGCCGCTACCAGAAAATTACAAATTTCCACAAATTAAAATTGTTCAATATGGGTATCAAATGAATATTGTGTCGGGGGTTTTTTAAATTTTAAATTTAGTTATATTTGAACATTTTAGATATCTGTTTTATGATGAAGCTTGGTTTCCGTTTCATATAAAATACTATAATTCAATACCTCGCTAGCGAAGCGAAAGTTAATGCGACTGATATGTGTTTGAGGTCTCGGGTTCGAATCGGGTTAGGCCAACAAAAAGTTATTGCATTTTTCTGTCAAGAAATTCCTTATAACATTCGGTGTCAGGAAGTTGCACTATGAGAGTTATGGAATAGGGAGTCCACTTGTGTTTGCGCATACACTAGTTAATTATAATATCTCCTGCGCAAATGGCCAGTCTTGATTGGCCGCCGTGACCCTAATTTAGTCTGGAGGACATTATTTTATGTATTATGTGTTGTTGCATGTAGTTTCTTATCTCTAAAGCCTGTAAAACGAATAATGACGATTAATAGAAGTTTATCTTAAGTTTATATTAAATATAGCACGAAAATAATACCAAGTCTAATTAGCATAGCTCTTTAGGATAAATATATATTTCAAACAAACTTAGCTAAGCGGTGTCATTCGAGCGGTAATTAACATATTATGTAGATGCACATTGCCTGCTTTAGATTAGATATAAAACCACTGGATTGCAAGCTCCACTTGCCCATAGCTAAAATATTTTAAGGCCGACTCTTAAAATAAAACCAGTAAAACATGTGTAATTCTCTGTGCTGCAAATGTTTATAAGCTAAGCCCTTACCAATAGACGAACTGCAAGCGAGTTTACCACTGAAGTTACTTCAAAATTGCAATAAAACTAATAAGTCACAGATTTACATGTATAATATGTATGAATTTACAAAAAAAATAGTATATATGTACCTAAGTTTATCCATTGTCTAGTACCCATAGTAAAAGCTCTGCTTAGTTTGGGCTAGATGGTGACAGCACCATCTAGCCCAAACTAAGCAGAGCTTTTAATATGTACACACAAGTGTACAGATGTGAAGAATATTATTATTATAATATTGTCTGTCTTCTGTTTACGCGAATGTTATTCATTGAAATTAAACTACTATATACGGATTTTATCGCGTTGTTTATTAATCACTGTATTACATAATTTTGAAACTATTACACTACTACTACTATTGAATTTTACTAATTTATAAGCTAATAAAATTATTTAAACTATTAAATCTATTTATATTTAGGTTTACACTTTCCCCGACGTTTCGGTTGCCTCCCCGTGACCATGGCTGATGAAAAGCATATATTATTATTTTCAAATATTGTCAAATAGTTTCGTACTTAGAATAACGTCGTATATCACTAAACATACCTCCTTATTCATCTTTTCTTTTAAAAGATAACTGGCGCTTTAGGTATATATCATGGGCCGCGGATTTTATAAACATTCAAAGAACGGCGACAAAGAGCACCTAGGTTCGGGCCAACTATTTTTTGAACACTCAAATATTTGACCTATGTATATGGGAATCGAACACACTACTCTCAGCGCAGTGATAGTGGCGGGGCAACACTTAAACAACAACACTATCCTTGCCGTCATATATCTAAATTCTGAACGTAGTTAATGTAACCTAAACATTTATGACTGAATGTTACTTGCTGTCATAAACGTGAACTATAAAATACTTCGTCTTTTGAAACGAGAGGTCATCTGTGGAGACGTGACTAGGCGATATATTTAAATACCTGAGCCTACAGCGTTTTAGAGTTATACATACATTGTGTAATACTTTTATCCGTCGTCGAGGGAAGGAGAAGCACAGAATACAAGTTAGAGTATGGACTCTACAATACATACTATGTTTTAAGTCTCAAGTATTAAGAAGCGAAGCTATTGCCGCTTACCGAGCCCTATTCCAGACTATATGATGTTACCGAGAATTTCAAGACAGGCATTCTCCAATAACACCCTGCCCGTCCCATCAACCGAATCCAAAACCATCGCAGTCGCACTCACTACCGTCGCACCACCCAGGCTCTCTTTACAAGCGTAACTTATATTATAAATACGAATGTGTCTTTCTTTGTTTGTTACGTCACGTTTTCATGCCTAATCTACTCGGATGATCGTTATGAAATTTTGCATACTAGTTGTCAGGAATACAGAAAAAAAGTTCTGTTTCCGAGCGAGCAAAAACGCGTGCAAATACTAGTAGATAGTATATAAATTATTATGTTGTCTGCTGACGTAGCAACCGATCATCGGCTCTAATTTATGTAGGTACTTAAAAGTGGTAGTTTACCGAAGACACCGTGTCTCAGCGAAGTGTTGAGCGCACGTAGTTTATTAAGGGGTTCGGGACACGTTCACGCATGATCAAGTATTTCCGATTAGTACTTCGAAGGTTATAGCTGCGAGGTACTTCTTGTTGCCACTTAGGTTTTCGCTTGATCAGCTGTTATATCTTTTGGTTTCCGAAGTAGACGTTAGTTCACTGATGCTAGCCATATCTATACTAATATTATAAAAAACTAAATATAAACGATTTTATTATTATTATTATAAACGAAAAATCCAACAAATTAACAAACAAACTCATATTTTATTTTATAATATTACTTAGGATGGAAAAGTTAGATGTGTTAGGTAGATATTTATCAAACTATTACCGACATGCCCCAATTTCACTCGGCCTGAACATAATATAATATAGCCTATCTCCATCTGGAATAATGTACCTTTTTAATCATGAAAGAATTTTTAATGAAGTACAGTGGTTCAGTAGATTACCCTCCACAGACACGCAGACGCCCATGATTCGCACTCTTTATTTATAACTAGGTCTTGCCCGGTGCTTCGCTCAAGTAGCCAGGAACAATATCTACTATTATCTAGTTGAAAGGCACCATATGTCCTTTTCTGTACCTCTAACAGCGTGTATGCGAAATTACATGATGATCGATCAAGTAGTTAAGGCGTAAAAGCTTAACAAACAAACTAACTCCATTCGCATATATAGTACTAGAATTAGGGTTCGCTCACATAAATGTAGTTTAGGTTAGTATCAGTACTTTCTCTTATCTCCTGTTATGTACCTCTGCCAATGTGTATGCGATATTTTATGCTGATCGGTCTAGTAGTTAAGGCGTGAAAACGTACCTAACAAACAAATAAACTTATATTCGCATTTATAATATTAGTAAAGATCGCAAATGTACTTTGTTATAAGCTGATATCTTAATAGCTAAAACAGCATGTGGGTGAGAGAGGGTTTTGCATAAGTAATGTAATAAACTTAAAACTCACAAAAGTGAATCGTTATGATCGTATAACTCTAACAGTTGAAACTTTACTTTGATGAGCAATTTTTCGAAAACGGCACGAAACGACTGGTCTTTAAACATTAAAAGAGTTTTTAATCTTAATTGTATCATATAAAAGGAGGAAAGCTGCTGATTCGGCTGTATCTATATTTTATATGGCTTCGCTAAATAGTTGATAAATTTAATTATATATTTATTTTAAGTGAATATAATCTCTGTATGTTATTTGGCAGCGATAGCTTAGTGGTAAACCATTGGACTGCCACGCAGAGGTCTTGAGTTCGATTCCAAGGCGCGCATCTCTGACTTTACAAGGTTATGTGCGTATTAAATAGTTAATTATCGCTTGCTTTAACGGTGAAGGAAAATATCGTGAGGAAACCTGCATGTCTAATAGTTCTCACATATATGTGAACATTACCTAAATCTACTCGTACTGAGAAGAGGCCCATGCCCAGCAGTGGGACAGTTGAATACAGGGATGATTTAGTAAAAAAAGTGTTATTTGGTATAAAGAAATGGGTAAGAACATTAAGTGTACCTAATTCTCACCCTGTTTATTGCAAATGAAGAGTTTCCATATGAATTATCTTGTGTGAGGATGGCGCAGCTGTAGTGAACGCTAGTCCGAGAGGCGGCGTGCGTGTTCCCACGCGCGCCTCTGTGTCGAGTCCGTCTCCCCTCTAGTGGGGAGACAGTAGGGTTTATAAGGAGTTTATAAGTGAGTGAGTGCCTTTGGGTAGGTCTCTTCGTGTAGTGGCTTGTCGTTTCATACGGCGGGCCGAAACCTCGGCTGGGTCGCGACCGCATGTGCAAGTGATTCGCGCAGCCCCATCGATAGCGGTTTTGTCGAGGAACAGCCTGGTAGGTTTAATCGGTATTCCGGGAGGTCCATTATCATTTTAACATCTTTCTTTTACCCCGGTGAGTCCGACATAACCCCTCCGCGGGGGCGGGCGGAGGGGTATGCGTCAAAGCATTCCATAAAGGCGTGCAATACAGAGTCTGGAACAGTGCTCAGTATGCCAATAGTCTTGCCCCCTGTTACGTGGGACCTAAGATCAAAGTGCGTGAAATATTGGTGTAATGCGTCTCTGCCTACCTCTTCGGCGTGAGATTATATATGACTTTATATGTATATGTATTAGTTTAGAATCAAAGTGAAGATGCTCTCCAGAACTCTTCAACGACAAACAGGACATACTGTAATTGGGTCGTTGAATGGAAGTTAAAGTCAATAGCTGTTCAAGTATCTATCGGTCAGAATCTGACCCGGTACTTTGAAGATTCTCCTTGGAACTTCTCAACGACGAACAGCACACGTATCGTATTATATTGATGATAGCAGTTAATTTTTAGTCCTACTTATTGTTTCTATTGAAGTAAAATAAGTTTATGTTTACTTACTTTTTATCTTTATACATATATATATTATATTTTTTCTGTACGCCATGTCTATGAACTTCTCTTAAACGCCTAGGTCAACTTAATGATTTTCTTTGTGTGTTTTTTATTGATTTAGATACACAATTGGACCCGGTAGATGGCGTTGCGGTGTGTCTGGCAAGGCAACGTTTGGGTGGTACAGTCTGTCGGGTCATAATCATAATAATCCGTATTAGGGTTCAAGCCAGAGCTTGAATCGCGGGGACTGAACCAACATACATTAACGACACAAAATGTACCTAATTCCTTAGTATTTACAATTTATTGCTCAACTACTATAACATATTATGTATAATCTTTTGATTAGCCGAAAGTACATTATAGCCTTTAAGGATTTCAAACAGCGTGTTAGATTGTTTGAGAAACTGAAACACAAATATATTTCAATCATATATATAGGTATAACTAGCTGTGCCCGCGACTTCATTCGCGTGGTTGTCGAAAACTAAAACGCTTCGCTTAGATAAGAGTACATTCAATATCCATGTTACCTGACCGCTTTAGAAAATAAGAAGAGGGTTATAAGCCACGGACTAATAAAGAATTTGCAAATTAGAACTTATAACTTTATTCAATGAAACACTTGATTATGTCAATGCTTCTCTATATAAATAAACAAAAGCATATATAAAAGGTTGTTTGGGTTGCTGACACGTGATAGAGCAACATAAAGTTGGCCATGTGAAAAGCAATCAAAAGTGAGGTCTACCCGCGCAACGGATAATGTCTGGCCTTGGGCTTTGTTAATAGTTATAGCGTAACAGAGGCTTACTGGGAATTGCACACGTTTGAAACAAAAAGGAAAATTATTGGGTATAATGGGGATCCTGGGAATGAAAACTAAATCACGGATGCCGCAACCTGTTAAAAGGTTTCGACTTCGATGACATTTTGTTTGAGATTTGTTACTTTCAGCCGAGTGCCGTTGCATAGATTTAGTGATGTCATGCAAAATTGGATCCACACTATGGTCTGGAAATTCAGCACTTATGACACTGTCTATAGCGTCGGGACAATTTTTTTCTTTCAGCCACAGAATAATGTGCGTGTGGGTAATGCACACTTTTGCCACTTGACGCTATACATAAAACAAAGAGTTGAACCGAAAACTTTCTCCTTTGTAAGAAGATTAATCATAACTTTAAGTTTCAAATGAAAAACCCTAGCAATAATGTCATGCCTATCGTATGACGCCTGTCCTGTGAGAAGTGCCTGACAAATCTCAGTCCACTTTGGATTCATTGTGAACGTTATAAAAACGTCCGGCTGGCCGTATTTACGGACGTAACAAAAGGCATGTTGCGTTCTTTCGTGCGAATATTGCGGACCGCCTGTAAACTGGATGGCAAAATGACTAACAGCCCTAAGTTTTCGACGTTATTATCTGATTGCATGGCGTCCCGCAAGTGCACATATTCTTTAGCGCGTAAACGTCGCTGGTTAGTGCGAATGTACACTAAACTTTTAGTTTCTATTTTTGTATACATGTCCACAATAAATTGGCTGAACAAACCTCGAAATCGTTGCAAATATACGAAACCAAAGGTTAAAAGGTAGGAATAATATTGCTGTGTCGATATTTCTATATGAAAATTGGTGACTCTCATTGTAGCGTACTTGATACAGTCCAAAATTGTACCCATCTTCACCATGACAATAAATTAATGGATATTGCAGAGCGTCGTAAACTCGGTGGGTTTCGTAAATGCGTTGCAGGCGATTGTCGCGAGTGCGCAACACGGTGTCACGCCTCTCAATTCATATTATCTAATATCTCTTGATAGAGTGAACCGATTGCGATGAAACAAAAACTAAGTAATACATCAAGTTGCGTACAATTTTTACGTATAAAAGTTATCTACATTGGTTTTGTACATTTTTCGTAATGCGTGCACAGATAAACAGACAAAAATTCCAAAAATGCTGGCAATGGGTTTCGTTAGTTATCCTTTAACACCCTGGCTAATTATTTTTTGATATTTTCTATGTACAAAAACGACGTTTCCACAGATTTATTATATGTATAGATTAATTGTATGTAATTCAGAGTGCCTAATTTTCTTAATAAAAACTTTTGAAAATAGACTTTCGGTCTAGTCTCGGTGTCATAAATATCAAAACGGTTTTCGCCAAAATTATAATAAACGTCAATCGTGAACGTAAATTGGATTTCAGTTCACATTTGATGTTTATTAGACTAGATTGGAACTCTATTTATGACGAGACTAATTCTCGTAATAAATATGTCCAAATGGTTTGTGATAATAACACAGCTTCATGTTTGCATATCTTTAAGAGACTATCAGGGAGAAAGAACACCTATACTTCACCAGTACTAGGTCCTGTATTATAGGAAGCGAGATTATTACTGGCTATATTATGGATTTAATATAATAAAAACCTCAAATTAAATTTAATTTTAATTTTACTGATCTCTGGACCTTGTCTTCTTCTTTTTCATCTTAGCGTTTGTCCCGGTTGCATCCGCGGCGTTGGCGTTGGAACCCAGGGTCCGCTTTCCCGCTAAGTCTCCTCCATTTCGCACGATCTTTAGCATCATGTGGTGTGAGGTTGTTGGCACGCATGTCATCTCTTACGACGTCAAGCCAGCATTTCTTGGGTCTGCCCCGTTTACTCGGGCCAGGCGGAAGTGGCATAGCAAGACATTTGTTCCCCACGTAACATGCCGGTTTTCGTAAATCGTGGCCGTACCAGCGTAGGCGACTCTCTTGCAGCTTATCTGCTATGTCACGGACATGAAGACTGCCACGGGTGCGGGAGTTTTTTATACGGTCGGACCTTGTGTGTAGTCATAAGCACAGGCAAAAACTAACGCCACTGGACTAAAGAGTGATTTTATAGAATCATAGCGGCACACTGGCAGTTAGACACGTCGGTTTTTAATTATGTCTAGTATTTCAAGCCTTGACACATTCATAATAAATATTATCTTAAGACTATCTGGTTTTGTTTATAACCAGAGGTGAACGAAACTTTGGTAAATACTTAATAAAAAACATGTTTATATTATCCTTGACTATCGGAATAGATACACATTTATAGGTAGTAGGTTGGCGGCAAAATAAAATAAATCCAAAATGTGTGGAGAGTCAATAATTTGCTTTGAATCTGTATGCGTACCTACTTATTTTTATTTATTAGCCATTAAGATGTCAAATGGGCTGACCTTTCGTCGGAAACATGTCTGTGGGACTTACTGAGTACACTTAGATTGTTTATTTTCCACTTATAACATCTACGATATGCCTCAAAAGGAGTTGTTGCTTAAGGCCTAATAAGAGGTACGGTAGAAAGAGGACTTTCTTAAAGCAAAACATTCTATATCGGTTTTTTCACCGAGTGATATAAAGATAGCACTAAACTTGCTTTAAGAAACCTGCGTTGTGTAAATGAGCCTTTATTTGAAACATATATATAACTGAAGCATTCCTTTTAGGTTTATTTAGAAGATAAGCAAAGATTTAAATCATGGAAGTGCCCCACTGTAGGTAATTATCGATCGCGTGAAAAAGTATCCACACTAAAAACTTAATTAAAGCGTGAGCTGACACATACATACACACATACAATTATCAATATGTATAAGTGTCACAAATGATAATTAAGATCTAGATTTCGTTAATAAATTTGTATCCCTCGGGAACAGTACTTTTACTGGATAAAATTATAATATATTGCGTATTTATAATATTAGTTAAGATATCATGTTAGCATTTTGTATCAGATGACAACATAACGTCCAGAAAGATATCCATATTTAAATGTAGTAGTAATAATCTATGATTTGATGCCTTTGAGGATAGGAATATAAAAAAGGAATGCTTTTATTTATGAGCAGTAAAATACCTAACTGAATTGAATGACATTTTTATACACTGCCCGTTAGACAAATTACCTACAATTTGTTCCTTGTCGACATTCGAGGTTACAAATAATGTTGTGAAGGCACTTTTTATGTGGGTTACAGTTTACAAAAATGTATATTTCCTTCAGTTTTTCATACTACAACTACCGTACTAGGATTATTTAGGTACTCTGCCCCGAGGGATTTTAAACATTCAAACAACAGACACGAAAAATAACTAGACTCAGAAGAACTGTTGTGGAAATAGATTTTTGTCCTATGAGGAATCGAACCTCAATCGGTGCTGTGGTTGTAGCGTAGTGATCATTTAAGCGTTTTATTGTCAGTCATATCAGTATTTTTAATGCAAGGATGGTGATATGGTAAATGGATTAAGTGCCCATAAGATATTCTTTGTGTCTATTTGAATTTATGTATTGTGATCGGCGTCGTAGGAAAGGTCACGAGTGTAGATAGTCTCTTAATATATATATATATATAGTTTCACACCTATATCCCCCTCCCCTCCAGGGCGGTTGAGGTGTTCATTACCCACATTCCACTAATTATGGTTATAAGCGCCATCTAGTAAAAGTCGCGCCTATCTGTGGCTACAGGGCACAGTTCCCGACTCCATGATGATACTAAGAAATTTGTCTGTAAATCTCAATGACACTTTTTTGGAGCAGGTAATCGAACTTGAGACCATAGGCATAATAGTCTCTTGCAATAGCCACTGTGCCGCCGAGGTACAGGTAGCACAACACAAGTGCACTCTCTGGATTATAACTCCCATGATTCGATGGGACGGCAATCCGACACGGCAGGAGAGAGATCAGTCGCAGGACCAATGGCTTTACGTGCTTGCCCGGGGGTGTCACAAACACCGCCAACTTTCTTAACTCTGGGCTGTTATTGAAGTTTCTTAACAGAAAATCCCAATAACTTCATGTTGGCCCGACTCGGGATTCGAACCCGAGTTCTCATGCAAAGCAGTCGCATTCACTACCGCTGCGCCTCAACGGCAGGTAAGAATTATAAAGAGTTAATATAACTAAATCGAGGCACGGTGAAAAGCATATCGTAAAGAAAGTCAACTTAGGATTTAATAAAATGTATGTATGACGTCACAAGTTCATTCTGCTTTATACATATATAGACCCACCCCGAATGGGTAACAAAGGATTTTCGTCGCTACGAGCGTGATGTAATTATCACTCTTGCATCACTGATAGTTCACGAAACAATTGTATTACTTTTGAGTGAGAGAGCGACGTGTAGCAAATACGCATGACATGGTTATGTTACATGAATGAGCAAGTTGCCCAGAGAATCCAGGGATCCTGGCGTACGAGAATCATATCCTATTGCAAAGGCCAGATTATTAGGGATAACTAAAACGAATGAATGTTGGATAAACACTGAGTATATTTGGCTATAGCAACAGATTTTATAATAGAGATTACATACATAGAGATTACATATACGTCATAGCTATAGTTAAGTATTACATCTCACCTCTCCCGCAAAAGGAAAATAAAATAAATGTAAATTTATTTTATTTTCGTTCGTACAAATCAAATAATGATTAAATACACGTTCAATATGATTGTATACTGTAATATAAGCAATAAGTAATCACCCCAAATTAAAAATAAGAATACACGTTACATATCGTTTTCTAACAAATAAAAACAATTTAGAATATAATTGAATAGAATAGAATAATTAGAACTAGCTGGTGTATACAATTTGGTCCTATTCTTATGTACTAAGTAACTTTTATTATTCTTAACAATCTCTACATTAGGTGAACATTCCTTAATAACAATATATGGACCTGAGTAAATACTTTGGAATTTATCACCTGTCTCATTTTTTAATAAAATTAAATCGTTGGCTTTATATGATACTGGGTTAATATTACGATCATATTTAATTTTTCTCATTATTTTACTATTAATTAAATTTTCTCGTGCCTCTTTTTGGGACATTTGTATTCTATATTTCAATTCTAGAGGGTAACTATCAAAGTTATACACTGGATCAACTTTACCTGAGTTCAAATTTGATGGCAAAATACATTTTTTTCCAAAAACTAGCTCAAAAGGGGTAAATTTTGTTGCACTATGAACAGATGTATTATGGGAAAAACACCAGAACGGAAGCCAAGTACTCCATGACTCTGTATGCTTTTCTGTTTGTATCCTTAAATAGTTACCTAACTGCTTATGAGAATTTTCCAATGCTCCAATAGACTGGTGATGATATGCTGTTGATTGTAACTGTTTAATTTGTAATAGTTTACTTACCTCGTTCATGGTGGACGATACAAACTCGGTCCCCCTATCGGTGGCAAATTCTTTCGGGATGCCGTATCTAAGGATAAAGTTATGAACAAAACTCCTAGCTACCTCCGTAGTTTGCTTAGAAATTAACGGGTATGCTTCAATATATTTGGTCAATTCACACTGTATAGTTAATATGTATACGTTGTTATTATAATCTCTTTCCAGCGGACCTACCAAATCCAAATAAACTTTTTCAAACGCTGAGTGCGCTGTAGTGGTTATAATCATAGGCTCTTTTGTATAGTGTGATGAATGTTTTTCTCTTTGACACTTATCACATTTTTTAACAAAAGCTGTCACGTCAGCTTCAATACCTGGCCAAAAATAATACTTTTTAATATTTCTAATCATTCGCCGTATTCCCGCATGACCGCTGGTGGGTAAAATGTGGAAGTCATTAACTATTACACGTTGATCATCCTTATTATTTATTCTTTCTACATCTTTTAAAATACAAAGTCGTGGCCCTGACCAATTATTTATTTTACTTATTTCTGATACCATCTTGCGTACAAAAATATTATTATTATTGTTTTTTATAAAATATAACTCACTTATTCCAATTTTTATACAAAATTTACTCAGCTCCCTCACAAATTCGCCTGGCGATAATTGTGATCGAGAAGCCAGATTAATAAAAATAGAATTTTTTGATGGTACAAATGAAAAGCATTTACTTTCATATTATATTAATTTCAAGTTATAATATTGCTTGTATTCATCATTTTTTATAAAACGTAATTCAGTCAAATATTTAGGCTTACTCTGCACTTCAACAAGTTTCAAATTATCCGTTATCGGTTGACTATCGTGAATAACACTAGCATCTTGTGCTCGTTTAGCCCTCTGACCTCGCGTCATTACATTCATACTGATACTTCGATTCATTTCCTTTCGATCATCAGACGTTATGCATATGCGCGACAGTGCATCAGCAGCTGCATTATGTTTTCCTTTTAGGTATTCTACTGTAAAATCGTATTCTTCTAAAATGATCCTAAATTTCATTAATCTACTTGAGGGATCCCGCATACTGAATAAAGATATAAGCGGCTTATGATCCGTTTGAATTTTGAACTTACGGCCGTACAAATAAGGTCTAAAATGTTTTATTGCCCAAACAATCGCAAGCAACTCTTTTTCTATGGTCGGGTACATTTTCTCTGCTTTGTTCAAACTTCTACTAGCGTATGCTACCGGTCTACTATCGTTATTACACAAAACTGCGCCTAAAGCGTGACCTGAAGCATCTGTTTGTAAAATAAACTGATTGGATTCCGAAAAATTAGGGTACTGTAGCACGGGGTGAGAAATAATGCTTTGTTTCAATAAATCGAATGACTTTTGACACTCGCAGTCCCATTTAAATGTTATGCATTTTTTTGATAAGTTATTTAATGGATATGCCTTCTCTGCAAAATTTGGAATGAATTTTCGGTAATAATTAACGAACGCGACAAACCGCTTGACTTCGTCAACATTTGTAGGTACGGGATAATTTTTTACGACACTTATTTTGTTTGGATCTGGTACCACACCCTTGGCAGATACAACATGTCCTAAATAAAGCAATTCTTTTTCTAAGAAGCTGCACTTCTGGGGATTTAATTTTAAGTTTACTTTGCGTAAGCGCTCAAATATATCCTGTAAATTACTAATATGCGTGGTTAAATTTCGGCTAAAACATACCAGGTCATCTTGGTATATTAAACATTTTGCATAATTTAAGCCTGTCATGGCCATTGTCATCATCCTTGCAAAAGAACTCGGACTAGTTTTAAGTCCCATGGGCATCCGAGTCATTTGAAACTGTCCCGAACAAAATGCAGTGTACTTGCGACTGTTAGGAGCTAAACTGACGTTGTAAAACCCTTGATGTAAATCTAAATGCGAGAAATATATACTACCAGATAACGAATCTAATATCTCCGTAATATTTGGGAGTGGAAACTTATCATTCTGTATATTGTTATTCAATTTTCTGTAGTCAATAACTAATCTCCATTTTTTATTTTCGTTATCTGATTTTTTAGGCACCAATAAGATAGGACTTGACCATTCACTTTGACAGGGTTCTATAATACCTTCTCTTAACATATTTTCTATTTGATTATTAATTTCGTTTTTTAATGAATGAGGTAGCCTGTATGGTTTTGAATATATAGGCCTAACATCTTCTTTTAGCTTTATTGAATGTTGATAAATGTCTGTCGTGGACAATTTGTCGCCTTCCAAATAAAATACATCCGCATATTTTGCACATAAATTTTCTATATTAATCTTTTCTTCTTTATTCAAGCGATTTAAATTTAATTTCGAAAATAACTGCTTGACGCGCGTTGAATTATTCGAACACTTATCAAAGGCACAAATATTGTAATGCGATGCACTTTGTGTATCAAGATTTAATTCTGATAAGGTTACGTCATGATCCGTGGAATTTAAAACGCGTATTGGTATTCTACCATTAACTGGTGACACTAAAGAACTTGCTACGAAAATTCCTTGTCGTATTTCTTTCGCACAAACTATAAAATCTTCTGTCAGGCTTGTTTTAACAAAATGTATAGATTCTGACCTAGCGGGTAACTTCATTAAATATTGTTTTAAAATAGTAAGCGGTAATATAATTTCTTTTCTATTATACAATAATCGTAACATATTATTGTTAAAATCAATAACAGATCTATACTTGCCGAAAAAGTCTTGGCCTAAAATTCCATGCGCTTTACAAGGCAGGTAGTTGAAAACATAGAACTTATGATTAATACATTGTTCATTTAGTGACAACTGTAAATAAACGTATCCAATGGCTCGGACTTCGCCTCCAATTCCATTTATGATTATGTTTTCTTTATAAATTGGAACATTCAACTGCATTACGTGTTCATATTTTAAGGCCGATATAGAAGCGCCCGTATCAACTAAGAAACTACATAATATACTAGAATTATCGATATAAAGTTCTATGCAATAACTACTTTCACTAGCTAAAACAGTATAAGCTTTAACCTCGAAAAAACTCATTTTCGCTCTCTTCACACTGCTCAAATGTACCAGACTGGGCTGGTATCGATTCATTGGCTGAAGGCTGTGATTCTCGAGACAGTAGCTGAATATTTCCCCTAAACGGGTTATTATTTGTAATATTATTACTAGAGTTACCTCTGTAATAGCCTCTACCCTTGGGTACCGCTTGTGCTGCCGGCTGCTGGAACCACTGCCTGATGCGCGGCTGCAACCAGTGGCCCGATCGGCCGCGCGGCTGGGGTCCGCTGTTATACGCACCTCTACCGTAGCCTCTCTGCGTGTTGTAAAAAGTTGTCTGCCTGGAATTGTTATTAAACTTATTGTTATTAATAGTACCACGCCTCATTGGGAACATTTCACCTGCTGAGTTTGATGATGAGCAATCCTCATCGACTGCTGCTTGAATTGCGTTCTTGAGGTCATCAAATTTCTGAGCTGCAATGACGGTGCCAATCCTGCGATTACGCAGACCCTCACAAAACTGTTTAATAGCCTGATTCTCATTAACAGATTTTAATACGTCATATTTTACCGAATCTCCACCGGCCTGTGTAATTGTAAGATCGACAAACATTTCCGACATTCTTTTCCCATAATCATCTATAGATAAGTCGTTCTGTCGAAAGTTCAATAATTGTTTTTGTAAAGCACTAGCTGATTTTTGTGGCAGTAAAACACGCTTCATGTCACTCAAGAGGGCATCGACAGTTTCATAATTTTTAGATAATTTTAATTTCGCATGCTGCGATAATCTACTTTTCAGCACAAACGTAATCAATTCTTTTTGTGATCAGCGTCAATAACCGAACTATAATACTCAATGCCATCTATAAATTGTCTTGTATTGCATACCTCATCGGTCATCGCAGGTAATAAATTCAAAGCAACTTTTAGGTCGAACTTGCCCATTTTTCTTACAATATCTTTTTCCTGGCACAACTTAACTATTTCTAAATGAAGTTTATTAAAATTTTCACAATACTTTGATAATAAATTTTCTCCTCTTATATTTATGCTTTTACTTATACTATCAATACAAGAATTATATTTTTGAATAATACTCTTAGCCTTACTCAATTTTTTCTCTAAAATGTTTCCAGTCCTACGAGAAGGGCCAATTTTTATTAAATATTTTCTTACTTCTAACAACTCTTCATACAACTTTTGTAAAATTTCTTCGTCCATATAGAATATAATTTTAATATTAATCCCTTCATAAGTACTTAGTAGTAAAATTTACCAATATAAACGAACGTAAGTACCTTAATTAAATTATTTAGGTAAAGTTAAGAAATACGCACCTAAGTGATTTACTGGATAATAATTCCTTCCATTCTACTGTATACTTACATGCCTGCGTAATGAATGCTTATATAGTATATCATATTATGCATGTACTTATTACCAATATTGCAGCTGAAATGAACCAAAACATATTATGCACATATAAAAGTTATATAGAGCCGTAGAAACCGCACTGTACACACCACAAGTCCGATGACCTTTTCACGAGACACACATTTTATATATCATGGCTACACTTGAATATCACACGTCGGCGTCGTTTATCTTTATATCTGGGTACGCAGCACGTCTACGAAAGAACGATCTTCTACTTGCGCTATTCTGAAATTCTTGGCGTGCCCAGCGCAAGTGGCATTTCCGATACATGCGAAATGCTAAATAGAGTAGTATGCAGGCTGCTATCAAGACAAAAATCAACATCAGTATATTTGTCGTCGATAAATGGTATCGCAAATCTTCTAGCGCTACTTGGTTCTGGCCTCCTTGTGCTGACTGAGCAATTACAACTTCCTTCGACTCAGTCTTACCCATTTTTTGCAAAATTTATACGTGCTGTATGCGTCAACAAAGACAAAATCAATTATAATGAATTCAAACATCATTAAAACTTGCACGAGCACATTAATGTTTATGCACTGCGTTCCTTATTAGGACACCCGTCTCGAATTCGCGCACTCTACATAACACCTTTAGTCACGGTCGCCATGCAAAGGCCAGATTATTAGGGATAACTAAAACGAATGTTGGATAAACACTGAGTATATTTGGATATAGCAACAGATTTTATAATAGAGATTACATACATAGAGATTACATATACGTCATAGCTATAGTTAAGTATTACATCTCACTATGCTATCTTACCCTTTTTTTATGCTCTAATACCTTGATTAGTTTAGTGTAGCTATGATGTTCAAAAGTACTACTTTGTGTGAATAACTCGACTTAAGCTACCCCGACGTATGTGAACTCGAAGTTACGCGATTTTCAAATCTCGTCGTCATCGCACAACTCTCAAATATCAATTTGTGACTTACTGTCCGTACACTATTGTTCAGGTATTGAGGGAATATTGCGAGAGAAAGAGTATTTGAGTCGTCAAACTACTTTCTTAGATTTTATGAAGCCTTCTACATCACAATAACGACAGTTGGCGATTTTGTATTTGCAAAATTCAATACGTATTTATATTATGCTAAACTATACCCCGACTTACGCGAATTCGACTTACGTGGTTATCGCTCAGTCCCACCTATCGCGTAAGTTCGAAGAATTACTGTATATATAATTTGTGTTTTTCCTTTTCTCTAGACATTTAGCATTGTGCAAGTAATCAGACTAATAGATACTCGTACTGTAACCTGTTAGCGCTTATGATCAGGCGAGCTATAGCCTTGTATTATATGTTTATTTGCCTTACAAAACATGTTACGGCTAGTAAAGTATGAGTATTCTAATCCTATCTCATAAATACGAATGTGCGTTTGTTTGTTACGTTTTCACGCCTTAACTACTTGACTAATTATCATGACAGTTCGCATACATGTTGTTATGTGTACAGAAAAGGACATAGCGTTCCTTTCATCCAGAGAAAAGAACTGTTCCCGAGAGATAGAAATTTTTTGACAACGTCTAGATTAACGCGAGCGAAACCGCGGGCAAATCTAGTATAGTATAAAGTCAGATTGTAGCTCTAACTATGTATGCATAGAGTGTTTGACTGTTTGTTATAGTACCTACGTAAACGCTCGATGGATTGACAGCCTCGTACTTTTTTCTTGGAGCTGAACCTTGTCTTACACCATGAAAAAGATATTACTTACTATAATTTCTGATCTGAAAATCACTGACCTTTCGCCTCATTGACCTGTTTTTAAGGCATTCCTCACCCTAGAGTGTGCCGTTATCCCTTCATTTATTACCCACACACGTCGGTTTTCATGGCGGTTACTAATTTTTGTCACGTCAATGAACAGCCAATTATATCTATCGTATCAATTTAATACCGTTTGCATTACTTAAATTTATATTGTAATCTAGTTTATATGCACGTTATGCCTTCCAGCATCGGGTGATGTTTGAAAGATTCAAAACCTAAAACATAACATATTTAATTAATAATAATAATAATATCAGCCGCTTGTATACCGTACATTTGCTAAGCCTGCGCTCTTCTGACTTCTATGTGTGAGAGAGCGTTAGGCCGTAATTTACCATACTGGCGTAGTGCGGTTTGGCAGACTTCACACAACTTTGAGAACATTTGGGTACCGGAGGCCCAACCTCTCCCCTTCTGGGGAGGAAGGGGCACATTTAAAAGGCCGGCAACGCACTTATGACTCCTCTGGTGCTGCGGGTGTCCACGGGCGCGAGTAATTGCTTACCATCAGGCGGTCCGTCAGCTCGTTTGCCTCCTACACCACAAAAAAAAAACATTGTGGACACTAATAGATATGACGGTTACGGCTTACGGTGAGTTTTCCTTCACCTTAATGTAATATCGTAATGAAAGAGATGTATGCTTTAGGATTATATCTGCTGCTAACGCTGCTTATATATTTGAATTAACTTGTCCCCTAGCTAATTCTTAGATTGGATGTAGAAAACCATTTGCTAACTAGTGTAGATAGTTAGATAGGGTTCCACTCCTAGCTTCATACAAATTAGTTAGAAGAGTTAACAAGAATACTAATGTATGCATAGTGTGCAATGTAATAATGAAATATGCTGCAATGCTAGCAATGCAGTATGATTATATTTTTAATATTAATATCAAAATTTTAACTGCAAAATGTAATTTGGTTGCTTTGCTTTACATTTTACTATCAATCTCTCGGGAACAGTACTTTTTTATGAATTAAAGATACTCTGTCTTTTTTAACACTAAAAGCGTGTATGCGATATTTCATGATGATCAGTCAAGCAGTTTAGCCGTGAAAGCGTAACAAATAAATTGATATTCGTATTTATAATATTTGTTAGGATTAAGTTAACCACGGCTTCGATCCTTAAGTTCTAAAGATCTACCCTGAAATTATTACTATGAGATCAAACGTCTATATTATTTCCCAGCCCAAATATCTTTATGTAAAAATTCACGGCGGCTTGCAACAACGTCGTTGCGTAAAATAGTGTGCAATCACTCACAAGATACAAATATATGTTTGCATTTATAATACTATAGTTAAAATAGAATAGAATTAGTCAAGAAAACTGTGTTTATAATGACTAACAAATAAGTCAATCATAAGAATCATCGCTGTTGTCTCTATAATTACTGCTTAAATAAGTCGTGAAACTATGTATGTAAATAAGTAAATCGGAAAATATAGCAGGTGAAATAATATATCAGCACAATTCTTCTTATAAAATCTACTATAAAATAGGTAAAATGATCGTAAGCAGTAGTTATTTCTGCTATAGTAGTATAGTATATAGTAGATATACTTATTATAATAGTATTAAAATCGCGTTTATAGGTGATATTAAGTAAGTAATCATTAGTCAGATATTTATAGCTTTTATACTATATAGTTATATAGTAAAAGGTTTCAATATCTTATAAGTTTAAGCTTTAAATTAAAGCTGGACCTAGCATCTTAAGAAATTAGTAGGTTATTTGTATTGACAATTCTATTTGTTTCGATATTGTTAAGTTTGCAACGCAAAAAAAAGCGAAAATTTCCGTCGTTTTTAATATGAGGCGCGTCGTGACACCAATGTGCACACACAGTACGCAATATCCCCAGGCACCGCGGGCTGAACACAAAGTGCGTTTTACTTTCCGTTTTTGTGCTTAAAAACGAGATCTAAACATGGCGTGGACGATGATTATGACAAAATGAAAGCATTATGACAGATTTTAAATATTTAATTTAGCTTTTGGAGATATCGCCAAAACAAACATTTTCATAAATTGTTTTTATTTTTGAGGTTATTAACAATTTGGGTTGCGGATTACCGTGTCGTGTTAAGAGTGAGTTCACGTTGGTAGTGTAACAGATGGGATCTCTCCTAAAATAAAATGGCTTCTAAATTTATAATAAATATATACCTGTTTAATTACCTAACAATTTCAATAGTTTGACTATTGAAAATGACAATTTTACCACAAAGAACCTCATTTATATTGTTGATTGTTATTATAATTAATAGCTCTATATCTACAATTATTGTCCTAGCACACGTTGCAAAATACAGATAAATCAGTTATTTACTTGCACATATGTATATTACGTACTTTTGTAGTGCTGAATGGTGGCACCACTCAGGAGTTAGAATCACCTTTTCTTTTCCCATGGGAGTCATACAGAGTGATTAAAAGGTGTTTGCCGAAAAAGGGATCAGTTTATACCTGTGTGTCTATTTTGTTAACTGCAGTGATAAATCTGTACCAAGTACAATGATTATGGCGTAACCATGTTTATTTGTGTTAGCTTTTTCCTGCGGCGTCGCTCGCGTGAAAGGAGTTTAGGTTAGGTTACGTTAGTAAGTTGTTTTCGCTGCGGTCAAAAGGTGCACATCGCGAGAACCTGTGAGGCCACTCCGCATTGTACCACGTGTGCGGAAGCCAAGTGCCCTGTCGACTACCTCAAAGGTGATGGGACATATAAGACCACGGCCACTAAGCCCATAGCGGGTGTGAGCAGACCAGCGACCCCGGCTGCTCCCATTAATTATCGATCACCCTCAACGGTGGAGGTGAACATGTCATCGTAGTCATGGACCAAGACCATGACTACCACCTCCTCCAGGCGAACCTCAACCACTCCACCCGAGCGCAAGACTTAATCCTGCAGTCCATGGCGGAGTGGTCGATTGGTGTAGTCGTAGCTGCGGAGCCGTATGACGTTCCTTCATGCCCTAATTGGGTTGGTGACCGGGACAGCTCCGTGGCAATCGTCAGCTCCACGTCGCCGCTCTCCCCTCCCCTCTCTGGCAAAGAGGGTACCGGGATATGTTACGGTCGCGTGGGGAGAGGTCACAATTTTTGGTGTATACTTCTTCCCCAATCGGAGTCAACTTCACTATTATAAGATTATACGAAAATCTGATCAGGTCTCTTCTTGAATACTGTTGTGTAGTTTGGCATCCGCATTATGAAGTTCATTTTAATAAAACTGAACGCGTGCAAAAAAGATTTATGTACCACTTGGCATGTACATTTTATTTGTCAAATAAGCTAACTAGTTACACAAACCGATTAACTCACTTCAATATAACATCACTTAAAAAACGCCGTAAAATTTTAAATTTGTTATTTTGATATAAATTAGTCAATGGTTATATAAATTTCCTCATCTGGTACAGAAACTTAATTATACAATCACTCATAAACTTCCACGGCTGTCTAGATACTCCTTGTTTACACCTAAGCGATCCAAAACTAACCTAAGTTTTTGCTCTCCTATAAATAGGCTCCAAGCGGCATATAATTATGTTAGTAAAATAAGAATATTGACATATTTAGTCTAAGTTTACCAACTTTAAAAAAGAAAATATTACCACTAAGCTGAGATACAGTAGTATAAAGTTTTGTTCTTTTATTATATACTAATTATGTAAGAAATTGTTAATTTAAGTTTTATTTTAAGTTCTGGGAAGCCTTATGCTCCCAACTATCATTTGTATTTTGCTTTCCGTGGCAACCTGTAATTAAGGCAGCACCAATACTTGTATACCACTGACTTTGTAACTTAGCTTTTAAAGTGTATGTTCTTATTGGTTGTCCAAATAAATAATAAAACTTTCTAAAGTTGAAAGACTTTTTTAAATCGTTTGTGTAGTTTTGGACTTAAATCCTTACAAACAAACAAACAAAAAATCTAATCTTTTCTCTTTAGTATAGACTAGTACACAACTATTCTAGTTGCGGCTAACTATGATTTTATATAAAAGTAGAAAACAGCCCAAACAGCCTAGCTATATTCAAATATTGCAAGCGGGTAACTATTTTGAGCACAAAGATATTAGGTAGATATGACGAAATGCATGTCGTATTAATGTCGTAACATGTTAGGTTATATGTATATTCCGCTCTCGAATGCTGCATAGCAGACGTCAGCTGTTATAGAATATACAAAATGATGTATTGGCTCATAAACAACAGGCAGAGCACTTTAGATATGCAATTAATAAATCTAATTTAGACTAAAAGCATATTATTTTGGACGTACACTCAAAATATTTATTAAGCTCTATATTTCTATGTATTATCACCAATACCTAACGAAATTAAAATCATTATGACCCACTTTACTCACTTACGTTTACACGAATGTGAAACTGAAATTAAACATCTTTATACGGATTTTATCGTGATTTATTTTAAAATGCAACATTAACATAATATTGTAATATTAGTTAAAGTAACTATGTATTTAGATTTGCACTATTCCCGACATTTCGGTTGGTTATTCATGTCTGCAGAACTATGCAGTTAAATAAAACCAACCAAATTAAAACGAAATCCCGAGGTTTCGCTTGATATTCAGCAGACATGGTCCAGTGAACACTGCTTGTTACCATGGTATATCCACCAGCGAATATCGAGAGTATATTTTTCTTTATTGTCCCATCTGGAGGTTCGATGACGACCTACAAATGTCAAACGGACTTAGTCAGCCATAGTTGGAACAGATATTCATTTATTAAATTCAATCAGCCGTATGACGTGGAATGTATTTACGACGATGACGAATGGCGACATAACTTCCACCGTGATCAACGTTGTCCGCCGTCTTATCTAAGTGTTCTGATACAGTACCGAGACCTTATTTCCGCTACGACTGCCAGTTCGCTGAACTATACATTAACGCTCCATAGCTTACTATGATGCTCTCTGCTGTTCTAGGTTACAGTCTGGTTATAGTCGGGAAGACATCACCATAATCCTAACTAACATTATAATTGCGAAAGTGGGTTTATTTGTTACGCTTTCACACCTACCTATTTGACCAATCATCATGAAATTTCGCATACACGTTGTCAAGGGTCATAGCCAGTTGCATTCACTGATCGGTAAACGATTAGCGGGGTTAAGCAACGTTGGGTGCGGTCAGTCTATAGATAGTTGACCGCTTAGTGGTATTTCATTTGAGTCTCCGTGCTTCGGAGGGTACGTAAAAAGTCAGTCCAGGTTGTTGCCAAATTGACAGCAGTCGTTAAGCCATGTCAGAGGCCTACGGGCGGCTTGAACAACTCTTGACAACAGGTTGGCCACTAACCACACGAAAAGACGAAGAAAGAAGAAGAGTACAGAAAAGGGCATAAAGTATCTTTCATCTAGAAAAAAGTTCTGTTCCCGAGGGGTAGCGGGAACAAAGCCGCAGGCAAAGTTAAATCTAGTAATATTATAAATGCACATGTTAGTTTGTTTGTTTCCCTTTCACGTCTTAACTACTCGACCTATCATCATGAAATATCGCATATACATTGTTAGAGGTACAGAAAAGTACATAACGTTCCTTTAATTCTGAAAGAAGTGCTGTTGCCGAGTGAGCGAAGCCGCAGAAGTCGAGTCGAAGAAGAAGCGCGAAAATCTTGCTCAAAAATAATACTCCAAAATGCGTTAGGTATGTATCTATACTGCATTCTTTTTTAATGCAGACAAAGGCACGGTAACAGCTCGTAAAGCAACAGAAACTTACATAACGTAGTACCTAAGTATTATTCTTTCTAACATCTTACACTACGTGCCCTCTAAGTTGTAAAACTTTTGATTTAAACATAAAGTTTGTATGTGTTCGATAAAACTAGACAAAATTCAGCGTAGCGCGAACGCTGCGGGCACATGAAAATATTATACCGTTATTAATTTTTCTGTAGCCTTATTTTATGATAAATCAAAATATATAGACATACAGCCACACGGTCGGAATTTTAATATAGATTATATAAACTCATTCGGTTTGATACTATATATATAAACTATAAGGCATCAGATGTGGTACCTATATTCATTACAATTAAGGTCATTCGCAACTCGCAAGATTTATTTCTGAAGCAGCCAGTGCTAGTTTATTTTATTTGACATGGTTATTTATAGTGCTTTTTGACATATGAGTATAATATATTGTAGATGCCGTGACTTGTAGAATTTATAAGTAGATCATTGGATCAAATTCAGCGAATCACATCTTTTTATGAATGCCTCAGTGGTTTAGCGCACATAGTCAATACAATCGCTGTGCATAAGGACTCGGGTTCGGTTCGCGTGTAAAGCAAACTATTGTTGACGTTTCGTTAAGAAATTCTTAATAGTAGCTCCATGCTGCTTAATGGAACTGCGTCTGAGACTGCGTCCGATAGAAGGCAGTTGGCTCGCTAATCTTATGAGGGCCCTAAAACAGTTCGCAAAATATGGGTGTAAGCGTTATACTATGTGCATACTTAGTCTGGCCATAAATCTTTTGCATACATACATACATACATGCAAAAGATATTACAACTCACAGAGAGATCTTTAAAGAAGAAGAACAATTTCATATCTAAATAAATGTGCTGTCATTTCACTATGCGCCAATAGCAGCTGACGTCTGTAACTTAGTATTTGATGTTAAGAAAACTTAAGAATAAAATAAAGTTATTACTTTTCTTAAAATAATTAGTTTTCGATAGTTTTGCGTTAACTGTAACTGACGTAAATCTCTCAAAAACTAAAATAATTTAAGAAAGAATATTTTATTTTAAAATCTCATGAACGTTCCTAATAGACCTCAGCTGCTATAGAAAATATGAGACCTTTAAATATATAACCTTATTATTAAACGCTGTATACTTGCATCAGCACCAACTTGGTGACCAGTCTCAGTAGACTTCTTGAAGCTACATATAAGAATTATGTAGGTGTATGACCAGATTTCATATTCAAGGCTTTAGCAGTTTCGAATCAGGTTACTGAATTAAAATATATATAAAAATAGCCAACTACTGGTACACAGCGACACATCAACCTAGACTGTTTGGACTTTGAACTATTAGAAGTAGAACGCTGCGAATCGTGTGAGAGAGTGCGTTATAGTTTTGTTATTTTGTCTCATTCATGCTGAACGGGACGCGGACGGATCAAACATATGCACTGTCCCTTTCCGACAATTCTCTATTTTGTATGTAGCGTAGTTATGCGTATATAGGGTGTCTAACTTGATGTGTAGCCGTGTGTACTCGCTTATGTTTGATTTTGTACATCATTTTACACTCACGAGCAAAACAGCCCAAATATTTGTACAAACAAAATTGGTTGAAAATAAGGAAGTTATTTTAAATTTGGATATAAGTAAAAATGGGCAATCTCGCTATCTCCTTCAAACTGCTGCATTTAAATAGCGTTTAAGTCACAGTTTGTATTGTGCATGCTTCTTCTGTCATTTGAGATTTACCCCTAAATCGCTTATATCTTATTTATTTTTGAGTAGATTTCAAATATTCTTCGTATTTTAGAGTTTGGGTAATGTACTTAACTATTAAATTTAAATAATAATAAAATGTGCCTGAATATATTATTAAAAATTATATAACGGAGCGCAATCCTTACTATAGCTAGTTTTAAGATTGGGTCGCAGGGAACGCCCTACAAGCGAATGGCGAACGACTTGGGCTACTACGACTTACGAAACAAATTGTAGATGTAGTAAAATTGTAATAAATATCAAACAAGAAATTGTAAACGCTGCGTACTACAGTAATAGCGAATTAAAGGTTCTTGTTATAATTCGTATATCCATCGTGTTTGACCTATCATAATATTTTCGAACCGAAAGGTCATAAAAATGGATATATGGGAAAAAACAAACATATCATCATCTTGCTAGTACCGGTATTTCTTAAGGATTAAGGAGAGGTGCGCCACATACACTATTCGCAATGGTCGAGATTATTGCCATATACGCGTACATTGCTAGTGTGACTGAGAATTTGCAAAGAGAAATAGTAAACAACTTGCCTAGCGCACACTTGGATTATAATTTTCAATCAAAGAATATTATTGTCGTGACCGATCTGGTCATTTCTTTTGATTTTGTAAATTTACTAGTTTATGACATGGTTGTATTTAATGATATAGCCAGCTGAAACTGACCATATCGTTTTAATGCTAACGTTTGAAGATACGTTAATGTAGAGTTTAAATAAATGAATAAGAAAGAAACAGCTTCCTGCAATTTTGCCGAGCAGTATGTGACTGTGTGTTGCCTTGCAGGAACAATAACGAATAACTGTTCATGAGACTTGGTGTCATCATTAGCAATTCTTAGCAATAAAGTTAGGCAGTAACCGTAGCACCATATGTCAAGAGGTTAAAAGTGAATCACAATAACAGCAGACCACCAAAATTTTTGAAATCAATTTTTTCCTGCGCCTAATTTTGCGTTTGACTTTGGCACCTAATCTAATGTGGTGGACATCTACGATTATCATACAAAGTGCATACCAAAAGTATATGAATTTTAAAAAATCTGCTGGTTATTGCCTGTTTCTATGATTATTCAGTTATCGGATACAAGGATTGACGCGGGCTTACCACTGAGTGTCGCTCAGTATGTGAGATACTCATCTGCCAACCGTTTTTATTTTACATTTCGCAGCAAGCGGGCCAATATTGTATTGACACTAACATTAAAGGCTGTAGCTAGTTCAAGCGTAGTTTGACACAGATCCGATTCCACTATCGCCGCCAATTCGTCGATAATAATCTATCACTTTCCGCGAGTTTCAAATCTCTGGCACGAAAACGATTAAACTAATGACGTACCCACCGTTCGCTAGCGGTGTTAAGTAAGTGATATGGTGATAATTAAGTGTAGTGTTTGAGATGAATTCGAAAATCAAATAAATTTTCTTAAAATTCTATGTTACATGTTCCCATTAATTAATGGCAAACAAAATATTACGAACGAATAACTACTTTAAAATAAAAGTAACATTGCATTATAATAATACCTATCTATTTTTCAAATTATAATTGTTGCTTTGTTTATGTAATTAAAGTTACCAATATCGTTTCTCTTTCTTTATTCTAATAAAAAACTTCTGCAGATGAAACGAATCTTGTGTCGCGGGAGACTTTACAAACATTCAAGTACTCGGAACAACCATAATATATGTGGATCACATTTTTATTGTCCTATTTGGGATTCGAACCGACAATACTCGGCGCAGTGGCTGTAACGAGGCGACTAACCACTACACCATCAGTGCAGTCTATTTCAATTTAGTATTCAAAATTAACCCAATGAGTTAATATGTGCAAAATTAATTAAACAATACCGCAATACACATTGAAACATATTTTGAATTAACATTTTACATGCAAACATGTCGTAACAAAAGCGCAGGCTCAGACCTAATGTAATATCAGCCGTATGAACTGTCCCATTGCTGGGCACGGGCCTCTTCTCGGTATGACAAGGGTACAAGGGTAGTACTCTTAATATTCTGTTCAGTCAGATCTAATACCTATACTATATTGACTTTTTAATAATAAAACACTGTCACAACAAACACATGTCTAATTTGTAATGAATGATAGAATCAAATCAAATCTTTAGTTTGCAAATAAATGATTTTATTTGAATGCGACTGCTGTTCATGAGATCTCGGGTGCGGGAGTGTTATTAGTGTTATCTCTCAAGAAATTCTCATTAGCAGTACAGAGTCTGAAATTGGTAGATAGCTTACCTTCTATTATGTGAACCTTAAAGATAACTCGACCGGTGAAAGGACTACCCTCTCACAGAATATCGACGTGAAATAGTAGTATTCCTACTGTTGTGTTTCGTTCGGTGAATGAGAGTGACGGAGGCCCAATCAACCCCTTTTCCCCTGTCCGCTCCTTCTCCTTCCCACTTCGTTTCCTAAAGGGTCGGCAACGCGCAAGTGCCAAGATGCCTCTGGTGTTGCAAGTGTCTATAGACTACGGTGACCACTTACCATCAGGTATACGGCCCACCGCGCTTGTTTACCACCTTAGTTGTATAAAAAAAAACATACTAAATGTGGCTATATTACATCTCTTCCTATCTCTACGGGGCTATGTATATAAATTAACAGGATAGTAATTAGAAAGCGCTTTAAAATACCTATGTAATATTAAGCACTAATTATACTAAAATAAATAAAAAGTTAATAAAAAATAATTTTATATACACCTAGTTAATATAAATATTAAACCCATTAATTACATAACTGTGACAGTTGAAATAAATAAAGGCTTTGAGTAGACCGAAGTTTTGAATTATGTAAATATTTATTATACAATCTGGATTAGCCTTTGTACAAAAAAACGGTAGTTTATCCATTGATGTTAAATTTATATATATATATATATAACATCAATGGATAAACTGCCGTTTTTTCGTACTTAAATTAAAAGCTATTTAATTAAAAGCAGTTGTATTTAATAGAACGTATAAACAAAATAGCATATTAAACGTTCAGTTGACAACATAATCATTATTGTACGGCAGGCAAACAATGTGTGAAGGAACTTATAGTATAGCAAAATAACTATAAAACTACACAGCTACTCATTTCAATATCTACCAAAAGTAGTTTCAGATCCTCTGCTGCTATTGATAGTCTCTCAACAAAATGCAAAACCATTTTGAACGACCCGAATCCTCAAGATCGGACGCATGCCTAAGCGTAAATATTTATTTACCTCACTGACCTACGTTGGCAACAAATATTTTAGATCTCATGATTGTGAAGTGATTTTACTGCACGGATGCCGTAGTAGTGCTTTAAGTGAGAGCCTCACCATGCCCCTGCGCCAAGTGTTGTGGGTTCGAATCCCACACGATACAAAAAATTATGTGATCCACAAATGGTTGTTCCGAGTCTGGATGTTCTTTGTGTCTGTTGTTTGAATGTTTGTAAAGCCCCCCGCGATAAAGGAATTATTCCTAGTGCGGTAGGAAATATACGGATGTAACATAAAAAGAAACGTGCCCCTATTGCTCAAAGCTTATTTTCGCCAACGCTTAACAGGTTAAAAGACAATACAGCTTTGTTTTTTAATTACGTTCTCATAGTCTATCGAAAATACATGTTTAAAACACGCCATTGTTATACCGTGTGCTATACTTATTTTCCGTACCATCTTCATTAAAATATTACTGTTTGTTGCGCCTTTCTGTCGCGAACAAAAGACTCTTATAAACAACAGCTTTTTCTGCTATTACTTATTAGCCCGTATTGTTTTATAATTATATAGTGTCTATTCAACAGCGAAACAAAACATATTTTTATACAGAAAAAGGTTTGAATAAAAATGGTGGACGTCGTAAATTCATATCAAATTCCCTTTCGCATAGCATTCAATCCACAACAAATAAAAAAGGTTCCCTTCACAATGTTACTACGATAACAAGCTATATAGCCATTTCCATATAGGTTTTAGGCACGCAACAATCACAATAGACAAACTGTTATTTCGTCGCCTATTTGGGCACTTTGCTTAGAGTCTTACAGAGATTGAATTTCATCTTTAGTATATGATGCCTCATTGCCCCAGTTATTAATGTGAGCACGATTGCCGATTATAAAATTCTGAGAAACACACCTGGATTCTTTTATGTTGCAATTCTTAGTTGTTGCACGGACTCTAACAGTAGGAATTGTGTATTGTGTTTCGAATAATGAGAATAAGGCAGGTGCCGACTATTATTACCAACTCGATAAGCGAAATCCACAGAATAACATAACGACACGGGGTAAACCTAGTGTTTAGGCGATCTAAAAATATAAATAACAATAATAAAACGTTTATTTACTTAAACAGGCTACATTAAACACTGGAAACATGACGTTTTTGGCTGAATTGTGTCTGGATGATGTAAAATATTTTTATTTCAGTAATTTTTACGCTCTTTTCTAAGTAAATAACAATACAATTATTATAAACCCATTGAGACATAGGTTTTTTGCAGGTATATCTATATGGAATGCAACATAATAATTATATACTACGCAGACCAGCAAGAATTACAAAAGTGAATTAATTACTCTGTTCATATTGATTCAACGTAATGCTCAATAAATGCCTCGTTAAATTATTAATATAATAATTTATTCCTCCAACTTTTTCATTACTTCGCTCGCAATCGCTTAGAATTTCCCATCTAAGTTTAATAACAATTTGTGTATAAATGTAAATGATAAGAAGAAAACAGAAGTGATTTAAATCCGATAATTTCGGTTTATACTTTCCTTTGTCTGTAATTTGATATGGACTGGTACAGACACGTCTCAGTTAATAACCGTCAGATATTGCCGACAAGCTACCGACTAACTAAAATTAATTTTGATCTAAGCAGGCAGATATAATTTGTATATAAGCTTTTGCAATTAAATACAAGTTGGTCCTTTCTTCAAGGCTATTATAATAATGGCAGTATTTTTTGCTACCAAGCAAATTAATATAAGTGTATTACGAACCCTAAATTGGTAGCTTTGTACCTAAATTAAGTAAAGGTTAATTACTCAGAGGTCAGGTAACTTTACCCTAGTAATGAACTAGTAAAAATGTCAATTAAACGTGGCATAAATTTCTAGTAATATTATAAAAAACATAATCAGTTTTTATATTATCATTTATCACTTATAAGGAAAAAGCTTATATATAAAACAAGAAAATGGACGAAATATGGATATATTTAAAAACACATGAAGATATTTCTTATAAAAGGCTAAAGGCTCAGCAAGATAAAGGAAGATTACTTTCAATACAGGAAAATGTACGTAAACAAGTTTTCAGAAGCATTACTTACATGTATTTTGTACCATTGAGGCGTCTGAAAGACAACAGCTTACGATCTGCTATAAAATATGAAGAACAAATCGTACTCTCACATGTGTAAGGGATAAGCGAAAACGAAAATGCCACGGGGAACAGCTAGCAGAGTAATAAAATATTTACACAAAGATGCGTGTGACTACCATTGCGCGTTGCCCCTTCTGAAGCCCGCTATCACAAGATTTATGGATCAAATTAAACAGCGAGCATATTCTACGCATACTCTCCTAGGTTATAAGTATTAATACCACGCTTGTCGATCGCTTTACGTATCTATATTATGTTACACGCACAAATGACACCGCCTATCTTTACGCATAATCCTTAGAGATATGTCACGACACCCTCGGGAAGTATGTAAGAAGCTGTCGTTCGTTAGCTAAGACCACAAGACAATTTGTTACGCAGCGGAGTAATTAGACGACTTACCTTGGCTTTCATACAAGTTGTAGTAAAGCAGAAAATATTTCGCTTTTCCTCAAAGACATGCTTCACAGTTAAGTAGATAGTATGTACTTACATTAGATAAAGATAGAGAGCAAATTGCAAGCGGCGCGCCGGGAGCCACACGCGACCTCCTTCACAATAAATTAAAAATTTAATTAAACTACCGAGTGGTCGCAACTGCTTGATAAACGCTTTTTACTTACTTTGCTCCCGTTAATTATACAATGGAAGCGACATTTACAAGCGTGTTTATCATTTTTAGTGCTATCCTAACCGTCTATCAACATTAAAGCTACCTACTTTGCTTACTTGGGCAGAGTCGCTAATTGTCAGTGAAAATTAACATGTCATTCATAACGTCGTCAAATTATTGGTAGTGTTCTCATTAAGCTGGTAGTAAACTTGACATTCTGAGATACTCATTATGTATAGATTATCTTTCTAACGTGTGTTGTAATTAGTCACAGCAAATTAAAATTAGCATTTTATTAACCTCTGAGTCTTCTTCGAAGAGGTTGATGAAAACACTATGTGGGTCTGTGTTTCTGTCTGTTAGTGACAGGCATAGCTATCCAGTGGTTCCGGAGCTCCGAAACTACTGGACTGATTGACTTGTAACTTGGAGTCATCCCTCCTGAGATATAGGGGTCACAAGGTCATAAGGTCAGAGGATACCCACCAATAGGGTGTATTGGTGGGTATCTCGTTATTCTTAACTTAAATACATTGCTAGCAGCTTTTTTATTTTAATTATATTATGCCCGCGTCTTCGCTCACATTGATGTAGGCTATGTTAATAAGTTTCCCTTCCTCAGGAGCAGTACTTTTTTGCTAGATAAAAGGTATCCTATATCCTTTTTTTACCCTTGACAACGTATATGCGAATTTTCATGATGATCGGTCGAGTAGTTAAGGCAAGAAAGCGTAGCAAATATACAAACAAACTGACATTCGCATTTATAATATTAGTTAGGATTACTATACATAATATGCATCTTATGTTAAAGTACAATCCCAGGGTGGCTCTAGATTCACTTTATTTCTTTTGTAAAAATAAACTGGCATTGTGGGTTGCATATTACTATTATATATTTTCAGGCGTTAACGTCTCTTAGTATTATACCTTTGCTGGGCGCAGGTGTTCTTCTACGGAAAGTATTTTGATTATAAGGTGCTTTTATAATTATAGGGCTCTTCAGCTCTGGTAGGAAAACTTTTAATTGCATGCATACTATTATGTGAATGAAATAAGCCCGTGCTATTTCTTGGCCTTAATAAAGCTAAAGTCCAATCCGAATATCACGAAAGACAACAGCAATACTATGATATGTTATTATCGTGCGGCGATATCGATACACATTAGAGAAACAGGCGTTGCCAGAAGATGTAAACTGTTACTATGATAAAGTTTTGTATTTGGAACGAACAAGAGTGAGAAATTACTAACTTGACCTTACATCAATATTAGAACCTTTAATCTATATTACCTACTTCGAACAAAGCTATAATAAGAAATTTGAATTTAGCTTCTTTTTATGAAAGCCAATATATTTACATCCTAGACTTGTTTGCTTTACGTAAAGGTTGTTGACCTTAAGTATTTTACTAACGTTTGCTTTAGTCGCTATGTGGACTTTCTACGGCATATTCCCCAGTACCATTATTCAAATTCGTTCGATTAATCCTTTCCCTCAATCGCCTTTTATCCATTCAACATGACCGAAGAGCTAAAGTAAGAACATGTTTAAGGAGACCAAATGCTGTTTGCTTACAATATTTATTTTTGCCTAAAGAAGTTCTTTATTTCTTTTATTATATGTTCTTATACTTACGTATGGAAAAGCCAAAAACATTGATAACTTTTACATTCATTTGCGACCTTGTCGGTATTTCGAGTCCATATTATTTTTACAGCATGTAACAAAAAATCGTAGTCACTTTTATGGATCGAAACTTATATGCATAAATGTAACTTCTTCTTGCTAAAATAATACTTTAAATTTAGAAGAGTTAGTAGTAGAAATTCTAATGATTTATATAGTTACATAATATTGTCTTACGTTTACGCGAATGTTATACATTGAAATTAAACAAACTTTATATGGATTTTTTATTCCATCTTAGTCTCCCCGTGACCATGGCTGCTGAAAAGCAACCGAAACGTCAGGGAAAGTGTCAAATTAAATCTAAATAGTTGTATAATTTAAATAGCTTAAATTAAAGGAAACAGTAACTAGTAAAAGTGTTTAACAATAGTAGTTTAACGTTTCAAAATTATGTAATAATAGTGTTTCATAAAAAATAAACAACGTGAAAGAATCCGTATAAAGTTTGTTTAATTTCAAGATTTATATATTTTGTTTGATATTTTAGCCATTCGCGGGCCCTACGGTTATCTAGACTATTCTAGATGGTACTACGGCACTAGTTAACACGCTTTTATTAGCTTGGTTTGTAAGTATCTATGTAACGTAATGTTTGATCGTGATTTTCATCCCTTTCAAACCAACGGATTGATTTGAAACTTTGCACGCTTATCGAGGACCGACGACAATACAAAATTTAGAAAAAAAAAAAAAAATAACACGCTTTATTAAAAAAAGAACACATTTAAACAACGAATACAAAGAGCACAGAGACTTGCAACAACTATTTGGGATAACACAATATTTTTTTTGTAATTTCCAAATATTTTTCATTTTCTTGTAGGGATTGAACCCATAATAAGTTTTAAACCAATAAACCGGTTTTAATAAAAAATGCATGTAGAGAGCGTGAAACATAGATTAGGTTGAGAGTATTTTGGCCATAAGTATGTACATATGTACAGATAACAATAACCTACAATATTTTCATTAGAACGAAAACCCTTAATGCTAATACAAATGGCAATTTACATTTTCCTCTTTCCAGTGCCTTATTGTCTGCGGATATTTCTTAACATAAATACGAACCAACATACATAGGTAGTTTAAATATACATGCTGTTTCTATATTATGTGTGTGGAAAAGTAATTTCTATGTTTTGCACTAAACGAATCAAGTTATAATGTGATTTGTAATAAATGTTCTCTACGATCGTAAATATTGAATCTAAAGTCTATATTTAAGTAGGTACTGCATATAAATCGAAATTATGTATAAAAAGTATTAAATATACCTCAACTATCACAACTAGTATTAAATATACTACAACTATCGTACCAAATTGGAGTACTTTCTTGCTTAATAACATTTAACAGTTTTCATATATCCAAAACGAATGTAAATGTTATAAATAAAAATTGTCTAGTCGGCCTTTTTTTAACGTCATACGTCGGTATCAAACAACAAATCTATACGGTTCATTGAACGAAAATATCATAAATCTTCGTTTAAAGGAACAGTTTTAGTAAACAATGTGTTTATTAAAATAGAGACAATTTTAAAATTTTGACTTTGGTTTACAAAATATCACAAAGTTGAATCACAATGACGTTTTGCCAGATGGCGTTGTGCGTGTTTTAATACGGTTAACGATATTTCATATGCGCGAAGCCTCGGGCTACATCTATTAGCTCATAAACTGTGCTTATCATGAGATAAACATATTTTATGAGGAAGGCAACTCCAGAGTGTTTGCAAAATAATTTGAAAACACTCTGTAGTCTCCCCTTTAGAGGACAAGCCGTATTTCGTATGTTCTTATAATAAATAGAGACTTTCTCGTCGGCCTAGGAGCGTAAGCTTGAGTGCCTTCATAATTATAGGGTATTTATTGGGTTTTCTTTCAAGATACTCTCGTTAGTAGTACAAATTTTGGAACTCTGCCCGTTTGTACGACAAACAGGCTTAACATTTATGTAGAACCTAACAAGGCATGCGAAATATGTATTTAGTACATTTATTCCTAATCCTTTGTGGGAATACAGAAACGCGATGCTTCGCTTATAAAAAATGAAGCAGTTAGAACTGAACGACAGTGAGTTTGTCTAAACACGCATTCATACGTAGTATTCGATAAACAGAGCACGTAGGAACCTCCACAGTGCAGAGGCATCTATCTTATTTCAGTGGTGCATTTAATTCACTGTACCACTTGAATGACTTTACCGCCAGCGTTCGGGAAATTGTGGCTTGCGACTGTTTGGATATTCCCGTTGGCAACTAGTCCAGAGTGTTTATTTTGTTTACTATTCGAAGATTGGTGTTGTTCTATCGGTCAAGAATATGTATTCATTCTATATTTATTGGCATAGAGACTTAAATAGAAATGTTATTTATAGTTCTAACTTTAATACCCTTGACGGCGTAGGCAGAGGACACCCACATAGGTTTAAAGAACTTTATTTCCTCAAGAACATTATAGTTCACTTATGAGCATAGTATAATACGTACAGATACTTATTAAACGCGATGTAACAATAGTTTGACCGTAGGTAAGTAAAGAGATGGGTAATGACTCAGAGAAGAAATAGTGGCATCTGATCAGCTATGTGTTTCATAATATTGTCTTCTGTTTACGCGAATGTTATTCATTGAAATTAAACTACTATATACGGATTTTATCGCGTTGTTTATTTATCACTGTATTACAAAATTTTGAAAATATTACTCTACTACTACTATTGATTTTATTTGACTAATTTATAAGCTAATAAAATTATTTAAACTATTAAATCTATTTATTTTTGGTTTACACTTTCCCCCACGTTTCGGGTGCTTTTCAGCAGCCATGGTCACGGGGAGTTTGTGTTTCAGCTCCAAGTTACCGGGCGAACTGAAACAGACTTCGTGGAATTGTGTTATAAACTTATAATTAACACTTTCATGTTGGCCATAAATAGCTAACATAGAATATTAATTATTGTATCTAATAGATAATTATTATATAACGCATATGAACAATTTGTCGGCTAAGCTTTGTGCTGTCGTGTTTGATTTTCTTTCATAAAGTACTAATAAGGTATTTATATTACAATTAGCTTTTACCCATGACTTCGTACGCATGGCCTTTGTAAGTTAGTCATTATCTATGTTTTTTTAGAAGATGCTGATTTACGTAATATTTTAGCAAGATGAAATATGCACCAAGTTTAAGTTGGACCTTCAGCCATACAACTGTGAGAATCGCATTTGATTTCATGCAGTAATTTTCTACGTATAAATATACAGACAGACGAGAAACATTCTAAACAATAAGCAATTATGGTTAATCGACGCTTCCCGTGACCAAAGGGCTGGCCTTTATTTCGCGGAAAGGATAAGCATTTGGCATCAGCCATTCAACGTGGCAATGCTGCCAGTCTTCTGGGCACACTACCAGTCGACTGTGATGTGGAGGAATTCTATGACGCCTATTAGAGTGTTTTATTTTTTTTCTTTTTATTTCTGTTTATAATATTTTAGGTATAAGTTAGTTTTAAAGAATTGTGTTTATATTATGCTTAATTACATTTTTTAAAGGTATTTCCGTGTCTTTCTAGTATGAAGATATAAAGACATAACTATCTTCTTTGTACAGACATCGACCAGTTAGAATTATATTATAGGAACAGATCTGGCCTTTATGACCCGTAGTTTTATAACCAAGAAGATTGTTCACACACAAGTACGTCTACATAGTTTGTTGAGATTTTGACTAGTTTCGTGTGGGAATCGGAGACGCTTTGGGCGAAACAATTGAGAAGATCTACTTACGTCTAGAACAGATTAAAAAGATTAAATTGGAGGTAAAACCGTGAAATTAATGTACACTTGTTTAACTCTTCAATACTATTTTAAACTCCATTGTTCTTGACGTAGAATTCTGACTATATTCACAATTATTTTGGCATTGAATCTTAAACAAACTTCAAACTAACGTTCATGATAAAGTAAGTTTTGTCAAAAGCAAGCGTGTAAAAATAGTCGCTAAAATGAGCGGCGAGTTATATTAGCTTACCGTGACTTGAGAAAATATTAAAACTGATCTTGATATACCCAATTAGCTTGATTCATTATAGATCTGCTCTCTATAAGATTATAAATGAAAATGAAACATTTAAATATTTTTGTTCTTAAAATACACACATAGGTATATACATAAGTCTCACGCCTAAATCTTCGAGCTAGCTGGAGCTAGAGGGTATATTACCTACACACACATTTTGGACAACTATATTTTTAGTTTCCACATTATAGGGGACTAGGATATTGCTGTTTTTATAAACTCTGGCTGCTATCATAATTTTCGTCCTTATCATTTTGCTCGACTCGGCACTTGAAGCCGAGACCTCATACTGAAAATAGACGCATACATACTATCGCGCCGCTACCCAGTTCTTAAAACACATTTGCTTTGATATACCTAAGATTCTTGTTCCTTTTTCATGTGGAGTTTTATTATCCTATAAATACATGTTGATTTGGTCGTCACAGTACGAATTGCTTGTACAGTTTATAGATAGAATGGTAGCTCAAACAGTACTCATGTGATTGCAAATAGAGTTGATTGGCCATTTGTGAGACATTGGATTAATATCCAAGTCTCACAGGGCAATTATTCAAATCACGTGTTCGGAACATAGCTTGCTACATATATTCTAGATGCGTGTTCGCTAATGTTACTGTGAATTACGACCTCTTACTATACGTTATTTTAAAACAAAGGTTATTTACACCAATATTATAAAAAGAAAAGCGACTAAAATATACATATATACTGTTTTAAATGGTTATTTAGTTGAAAGTCAGTTCAATAAGTCTATATCTACAAGTATAATAATACCAACCCTGTATTAAACTATCCCTTGCTAGACCTCTTCCCAGTGCGAGAAGGTTTAGGCCATAGTCCACCATTCTGGCCTAGTGCGGGTAACTTCACAAATCTTCGAGAACGTTATGGAAAACTCTCACACATGCAGGTTTCTTCACAATGTTTTCCTTCATCATTAAAGTGAGCGATAATTAACTATTTAATATGCACATAACTTTGAAGTCAGTCACGGGAACGGAGAAGTAATCATAAACATATTTTAAACCGCAGGGGACAGCTCATAAGTTATAAATTGTCAACAATTTTGTTTGATTGGATTTCAGTTTTGTGTTATGCAAATGCTACGCATTGGAATAAAACTGTTTTATACAGATTTTATTGCGGTCCATTTTGTTTACAATTTTAATTGTTTCATTGTTCAACCGGATATGTGCACACGCAGAGTGTGTCGTGGCGTAATGGTAGCGAATGCAACTGCTTTGCATGTAGTTTCGGATTCGATTTTCGATTTAGGCAAAGCGTCAATAGGATTCTCTGTCATGAAATTCTTAGGAGCCGCATGGAGTTTGAAATTGTGCCCAGTAGACGGCAATTGCCTCGCCCCCTATGACGTGGGAATTATAAAGAAAATAGTACCAACATAAATATTTTTTTAATTCACGTTTAGGGCAAAAATAATCTTCTGTCTACCTCACGATATAAAAGTCATTCAGTTGATTTAGTGTTTGTCCGTATTCGTTTCTAATTGTCATTTTACGTACACAATGCATATAACTACCCATTCCAATTGCAATAGTTTGTTTTTACTTTATACTAACATTTCTATGCACAATGTGGATCCATATGCAACGGATGTGCTGAATGCGTTTCATCAACATCCATTAGGTTTATTACTTATGGTTAATTCATGACAGTTTTTATTTAAACATATATTCGCAGTATCACCCAAATTTCATGTGTATTTCATCAATTATGGAACGCTTGCATATTAAAACCATTAAAGTAATGTGATTTTTGTATAAATTTTGTGCATAGAGTCAATATTATATCTCAAAATAATAGAAAAGATGTTTTATACTAGCAGAGCTCGTAGCTCCGCTTACATATACTATGTATCTAATGTATCTATGTACCCAGTGACGTAACATATCCGCGGCGAGGCATAATTTCTTGTTCGTAGCACTAAAACTTTACTGATACCGATGTAACCTATTATGAATAAATGTTGACTAAAATCAGCACGTACCGTTTCATACATGCGTATGTACACGCGTTAATATAGATTCACGAACGACAAATATATAAATAGACGTTGTGTTTTGTAACCTGTAAAGATCCTATATAATAAAGTAAGAGGAAAAGCAGGTTATACGTAATTTTATTACGCGAATAGTCACAAAGCGTTAGGCACTTCCTTTGAGTGAATAAAATTCTTATGTAAAGTTTGAAGAAGGTGGATATTTAAATTAACACAAGTTTCCAACTCGCTTTTTTGTTTGACGTACAATATCGAAGTTTAAAGAAAGTGGGCGGAAACTTCAGCTGGCACATACTTAAGTTGGACGTTTTGTGAAGAAGAGCGAATAGTGTAAACGGGCGCGGTGGCGGGCGCGGGCGCGGGCGCGGTAACGGTGGCGATGGCGCGGTCACTTGCAACCTCCTCGGATGCTTCTTGTCGCAACTAAGTATGATTTAGCGTTAAACTTCGCATCTCCTTTCCTGAAATAACACAACTTAGTTTTGAAAACTGTGCCATGTAGACTCAACTCAACGTTTCTCTGATTTGTGGAGCGCCGACCCAATTTAGTGCAATAACGGCGCGATAGTTTATGCCGCACAAACAAATAAAGTTACCGATTCTTCGTTTTTCGTTGAATATTTGTTTTAGAAACAGGGCTATCCGCTTTTCAATATTTGAATAACTGGAACATAGGTAACGTATAATACGTCGCTACATTTATCTACACCAGAATATAAATATTTCCTGTGGCGCCTGGTCTATAGCGTTAGTTATATCCTTGGACTGTCTTCTTGTAATATCTTGTAGGCAATGTGAGTTCCTTAAGCAGAAGCTTGAAGATTGATAATCTTACTAATTATATAGCATTTGTACAATTGTATTCAATTCTTTTATATTTTAGATAGGCTCGCCAATTTCGGACCCAGTTCAAACTAGTTGGTTTTGATCAACGTTTATTGGGTCCGAAGTTGAGTTAAATCGAAATATTGACGTGAGTGCAACCGTGTAGAAATAATAAAAAACCAGAAGCGCTTTGCTAAAACAAGGCTTTGAACCGAGAACTTACGATCGTTAGCGGCAAAGCGGTGTATGCAGTCATGCTTTTTTATGATTACTAGCAATTTGGTTTAAAAATTACTAGTACTCTTGTTAACCCTTCCCGTTGAACTAATCTGCTTGTGCCAGGAGTGAATTCAAGTCGGTAGAGCAATGATCGCAATTTCAATACCACCGCTTTGAATTACAAAAGCAGTCTATATAACGTTTATATGGCGCAATGTGTAAATACACCTACTGCCTAATCGGTGAGCAATGTTTGTGACGTCATATAATAGCATTGTTATTATAGTGTTGCTTTGTATGTGTTAAGTGTAAGGCGTGTAACGTAATGGCTATGAAGTGCGGAGCGGTCGTAGCGCTTCGCGGATCTAATAACTATTTAATAGCGGCGATATCAATTCAGTAACAGATACAATAAAATCCCTAAGCACGTAATAACGCACTTTTGGCGGAACGTTTCCGACTCAATATTTTAGTCCATAGCTAAGCACTTTTATATGATTGCGCCCTATACTTTTAGTACTCAAGAAAATTACATCTTTCAGTTTATTACAACGATCTATCGCTGGCTTATCGTGTTATTGGATAAATCTTTATTTGTAAGTATATTGCAGATGGAGCAGTTATTATACTGACAGATAGCCAGAGGAAACCAACGGGTATAATATCCACTTACTATCAAAACTTTGGATGTCGTAAAACTAGTAAAGTCTGTTGGTTATTAGATATTAAGTTTATAGATAGTCACCCTTTTATCCCAAGTTACTTAGTTACGTAAATATTTTGATTAATCAATTTTACCTTATTTCAGGTAAAGTGAATATAAAAGTAGCTTTGGAACAGTGAAAACAGTCATTACTTTTCAGGTTTATGTGAGTATTAGTAAAATTATTGATTAAACATACTTTGCCTATATAGAGCGTCTTAAGAAAAAGGCTTGCTTTTTTTATGGCGTTTTTATTTTGAACTTTTGGCCGAAGGGCATGGAGTTCCGTCATCGTTTCCGAGGCAATTGAACATGAACGCGGAACAGAGTGCAAGCGAAGCATTATTAACATAATTAAAAAGTTATACAAATATTAACACAAATTGTATGTATGTTAGTCTATAACGTATTTATCTATGCATCTATGCCAAAAAAAAACGTTATTATCGTTATTATATTATTTGTGAGAAATGTTGTGTTATACACAAATAGTTATGCCGTCTGAGTACTATTCGTAGTTTTTGATTAATTGTTTCTAATGTCTACCGCGATACAGATATTAATTCAAGTGCAAAAGCAGTCCTCTAAAAGACAAAGAAAGAAAATAATGAGACGTATGAACCTCAAATAACGTATGAAGCTACTGTGTAGCTTCGGCCAATCGATAGAGTCATTAGTAGAAAAACAACGTTTTAAAACCTTTATTTTATAATTTTTTTATCTATCTGACCCTATAAACATTACTAACCTATTTCAGGAGAACAAATATTATACTCTTTTATTTGTTTTAAGAATTATTGTGAATTGTGTTCATTTTTTAATTTTATATGTCTCTGGCATTTTCTGGTTTGTTTTATGTCCATTTACTTTTAAAGTAATCACATGGTATAATTAATGAAACCATATAATTTATTTTGAAATGCCATATTAGGCACATTAAATAAAACCGTTTAGGATTCACCAATAAAATTTATAATTCATAAAAAAGCGATTATTACGTATACCTTATATCGTCATCTATATTCGCAATTAATTTAATTAATAATACTTGGTATTTGTACTTAAAATAATATGTATTAAGCAATAGGATTAAGCCAACTATAACAGACTGCTGCCCGTGGATTCACTTGCGTGATATGGCATTAAAACAAAGCCTATGTTGCTAAGGGATAGTCTAATATTCTATGAATGTAAATAAGTTCTTTTATTCAGTTAGAGATAAACCCTACATGCAAATAAACAAACAATTGTTACCTATTTATTATATTTGAGTTAGGTATTCGAGTCTCCTCGCTAGTATGAAGTGTATACGATCGATTGTGTCAACCACAGATAGCTTAGCTAGTCCGCGTATTCTTTGTTAACATTATTTTTATTTTTGTGACGTCCCACGCGTGACAAGAATTATTCAAAAGATAATGTGATTGTATGCCCATTAAAATATTAGCTTAGTAGCAATCATTGACATATATCTCATTCGTTGAAATGCCGCGCCAAATGAAAACTGCCGGCACATACTTTATTTGAATATTTGCAGAGATGCAGGCAGATACAAACACCTATTTATTTTTAATAACCTAAAAACAATGTTTGAGATAATGTATTAAAGGCTAAACAACCGTTAAATACGACTTAATTATCTACAAGCTACCATTAAAGCAAGTAAGTGTTTGATAGAACGTAGCGATTATTGAAACCTTTGTATACGTTAACATACCGAGACAAATAGCAGAGATAAATTCACATTCATTAGCTTAATCGACGATCGTCAATTACTACAAACAGACTGCGAGAATAATACATACATAAAGGCCCACCAACACACCATACATACATTTTGCCATAGTACCTAAGTTGCACCTGCCACTATCGATATTAATTTTACTTTTTCAGGAATAAAGCGGTTGTACGTAAAAGTGCAGTGTAGCTACGTAGCTAGTTTAATAAAGGGTTTCGGGCATCCCTTTGTCGAATTAAAACTGCGCCATAGCAACAGGGCTTACTTCTAAAACATAAAAGTACATATGACCGGTTCACTGAATACAAACGCGCCAGCTACATGCTGTACTGTGTGACGGGATTTCACTGAAACTGACGTCCATCACTATTCGACATTATTGCACATCGATGATATTACCATTCATTCGATTTCGCTTTGATCACTCTGCGCTTTAGAGCTGGATCTGTCATGTGTGCATACATGTTTCGAGCACACATGCTTCAATCACACTTAAGGTTTTTACATATTGTTATGTGTGGTGTGTATGTGTGCGTATTTATAATACCATGGCAATAATCTCTCAAGTTGAGTTTGCAAGGGGCGCTGTCGTGGCAACAACATTTCTTAAGACGTTGTCGTAAAGTTTTGCGTCCTTAGTTTTGCCGTAGTTTGGATTGGATAAAAAGCTGATGTTGGCGTCTTATATTGATTCGGTTCCTGTTCTTACAACACCTTTTATGCTTGCTTGACGATAAGCTCTTGCCTTGGCATAACTGATGCTAGTAACACTTGGTATATGAATATATATGGTAACACTTTTTATGCCCTTTCTAAGAAGATGGAGCTATACTTTCTAGAGAAAATCCAAGTAAGTGATTTTGCAACTTCAGATTCCGTGGGAGAAAATTTATTTCGTTTGGTGTGTAGCTAATGTAGTATTAAGATGTCAGCCTGATTTCCGTGAGACGAGCGGTTCGATAATAAAAAGTCCATGTAGGCATCATTGTAAAACAATTTAAAACCCTTTATAGATTGTCAATCTGTATACTTTTGTTTTACTTCTTACTTTAAAGAAATATGAATACAAAATCGATGGCGTAGTGGTTAGTGTAACACTGCCACGCCTGCGGTCGCGGGTTCGATTCTCGCTCAAGTCAAACATTTGTGTGCATGAACATAGATGTTTGTCTTGGTCTGGGTGTTTCTATGTATAATATGTAGATATGTATTTACAAAAAAATAAGTGTATATGTGATGTTTATCTATTGTCTAGTACCCATAGTACAAGCTCTGCTTAGTTGGTGCTAGATGGTGTTGGGAGTAGGTAAACAAAAAACTTTATTTCAGACAGTCGTATTTTTCTGAAATTACTTACCTGAGTTTACTTACCTCTCATCTTTTTCCTTTTAAAAAAGATAACGCTTACAATGGGAATAATTCATGTGTCGCGGGGGACTTTACAAACATTCATATAACGGACACAAAGAACATCCAACTCGGAACAATCCTTTGTGAATCACACAATTTTTTGTCTCGTTTGGGATTCGAACCCACAACACTCGGCGCAGTGGCAGCAGCGAGGCGACCACTTAAACGACTACGCCATCCGTGGAGTTATCGCAGTTGCAATTTGTTTTATTATAACTGAGTCTTAGTTTACTTTTAATGATATAATTTAAAGGCTGCAACTCGTAAATGAATATCCAAGACGTTATTACAATTTCCTTCCTTTTCATCTTAATCTGATGATTCCCAACTGTATTAAGTTGACTTTACAGATTAACCAGATTAAACTATATATCAGTTGCCCAATCATAGCGCAGGTAAGGTGACTGACCTCTGCAATATGCATGATTACACTGATATCAGAATATGTTTATTGACTCCTCATATCACCTGACGTAGATCTTTGTAACAGCTAGGACCGCAAATTTGATTACTAAAAATATCACATAGCTTATGCTATACTAGAAGTCTTAATATGATCGCTCGAAATACTACATCTTATAGAGCCATATTTCATAGTACGGTGAAATCAGTCGGTCTATAAATCACATACGATTGTTCTTCTACCAACTAGTATATAAGTCCAAGTTTCACTCGCCTTCAATTTTAAAGAAAGGAAGGAGTTACCTGAAGATATTTAGGGGGAAGTTTCGAAAACAACGTCGTTATAGAGCAATTGATATTACAGTTTGTAGTTGTTGACTATTTTATTATGCAATCACGTACTACTGTTATAATTGAATCGACTGACGTGATGCGGCAACACGTCTAACGTATAGTGTTCTATACCAATTATTGACAATTGTAGTTTCACACACTGAGTTAGTAGAATGCCGTTGCATTTTACGGCGATTTAAAAGGCCATAAAGATGCATCGTAAGTTTCTTGCCAGTTTTTTTCACATAAAGGCTTTACCTCTTCGAGTCTAGCAAATTAGTTAATGGAACTGTTGACAATAATTAATGTTACTTTGTTATCTAAACGAATAAATTATTGGAGTCTAGAATTATCATGCTCGTAGCTAAATTAGACGGCAAGAATGTCTTTGCTATTAAAAACTAATTTTGTTACTTTATAGTTCTTAAAAGAGAATTACTTAATTACTTACGGCCTTAAGTAGGTACTTTACTTCAATGATCGATTATTGGCCATTTAGTTTTGAAAGCTGAATACAGCGAACGCTACACAAACCACTGCAACTGATGAGCTGAAATGCTTCGTATATTTAGTCGCTGCATTCAGCTTTCAACCCGCACTGCAAACGAACATCAATTTAATATACAATAGACCCTTTTTCGAGAAATAAGACGATACGGATGAAAGCTATAAAAACTGAACCGGAAAACTAGTTAGTTTTATTTGTCACATAATTATTATTTAAGCTTATGAAAGTCTTAATATTACCGTACACGGATCTTGACTTTAATAGTAGGACCCAGAAAAACGACAAACATCTTGCAGAGAATATTGAAATACCATATCGTACATAAAAGCCACGATTTCAATTATTGTAGTGTTATTAAAGGATTGAGTGTTTAGGTGTTAAGGTCAGGATGACTATGACATATCATATATCACCCAAATTTGTTTAATTATTGCTGATATTAAGGCACTTTCTAGCACTATTGCGGGTTCATTATATTAATGAGAATCTTATTTTAATTATCCATCTTCTCTAACTAGAGCTTGTTAACCGACGAAGCCATATACAAAATCCCTATTGCCTTTCCTCCAAATAATTCCTTAGAAATTGGTAAGTCAACTTCTGGCAAAATTTTATAAATAAAATTTGTAGGCGGGTGATGTTTTTCATAATTGTTATTTTATATTTACTGGTCCATTAACCTTAAGTACTCCAAACTCTTGGCTTTTATTTCGAGTTGATTAATTTTTACTGCTACTCGGTCACGGGACTTGCCTTTACTTTATACAAAATGTTAGCAGTAGGAAACTCACCAGTCTTAGGAGACAATATTGTTGTATAGTTGTGTAAACCTAGGTGTACAGAACTATCGTAAATGTAAGTTGTGTTCGCTTCCCTCGGAGGCACGGAGTGTATTGACTGTAATAACTTCCACTGTTTATGTACCAAACATAAATACGGAGTTAGGAAATCAATAAATATCTCGAAGCTCGTCTTATCATTACTTAGCAATATCTGCAGGTCTCGTGAGATGCGTCGCTGCTACCTCAGACGAGGTACTTACATCGATGGAGACGTTACCAGACCACTTTCTTTAATATTGCTTGAGACGCTTAGTTGGTATTATATCAAACTATTTTCTCTCTAGTTTAAGTCCACGGTTTCCCTAGTGTAGTGGAAATATCAATCATACCTGACGAATAGCCAATGTTATTATTCGTTCTTTCGGTTCTCTCAGTTTTTAAAGACTTTTTTATCTATATTGACGTAAAGAAAGTACTAACAAACTTTCACTTTTATAATATTATTTAAGTCATATTAAACGTAATAAGGCATACGGTGAATTTTTTATTAAATTTATCAGCTTAACGAATTACGGTGTCTATATTTTGTTGATGTTGGCTATATTTAGTTAAAGCCAAAAATCCGTTTCATTCAGAATTAATTTCTTCCTTCGTCGGCCTGAATCTGCAGTTATATTTACAAATTGCAACGAAGCTTGAAAGCTCTTTTCGGAGAGATACGAATACGAATACACCAACTGCCGTACGTATCTACGTGTTACGTGTACGTGTAGTCGTGTACGTATGTCCGTACTTTTCATAGCGACGCGGCGCGCACGTAGCCAGTTCTTTCTAGCCGGCTTGTACTACAGGATTTGTACAGATTCCTCTCGTTCTAATCTTGCCAAAGGTAAAGCTAGAAAATAGAATTTTATAGTGAGTACATCTCTGGACATAAAAATAAAGACGAATTGTTTTTGAAACATTTTGTTTTATCTATGCAGCGTAATATCAAACGACCGTATACGTTGATAACGTTAACTATAAAGCAAAAAATATCGCCGCAGCGCCGCAGCCTTTTAACTGTATGAAAATATTTAGAGCACATTTTATCTTAATTTTACGACCCAATTTTATCAGCTTTTCATTCAAATATTTAGCGCGACGTGTTTGGTTTGAAACGAAGCGGTTTACTGTTACGGTTGATATAAATAAATGCGTGGTTTCATATTAACCTCTCAACCAATCCAGTTATCAAAAAAGCAAAAATACAAAAAAGTTATTCAAACAAAAGAAGACAATCATAACAAAATTCACGTTTCAAATAGTGTGCTTCAGCTCGTATGTCAACGTCTTAGCGTTGGTTAAAAGGTTAATTATTAAAGGTTATAAAGAAACGAATGATGCAATTTGAGGCAATAAACATAAAATAATTTAAATAATAAGAGATACTTTTATGTATATTAGATTACGCATTTTAAACAAACATGAAATCATGCCTTGTATACAGATAGGCGGAGCTGTATTACTCATGACCGGTCGTAAACGTAAACTCAAACTTATGCTGCGAGATCACCGACATGGTCTATAATAGTATATTTACTAGAAATTTAATACGTTTACCTGTGTATCAGATATTGTTTGCTTAAGTACTTTGTTGTACCCGTAAATATATGTAAATATAATACTATCCATTGGTAGTTACGTACATATCAATAGTCAATATCAATTCATAATTGAATACGTGTATTTACTTTAGCAATGTCAGTAGTAATAAATACCTGGTATGTTTCTAATTAATTGTAGCCAACCCGTTAATAGATGAACGAATTGAAACTGTGTAGGTTTCAATTCATCGAATGACCACGCTTTGCTAGTCAATAAGGATGGTTAGTGAAGCGGTAATTGCAAAAACTAGGTAAGAAATATCTTTGACATTTTATGGGAATAAGTTGCCTATAATTCACTTACATTCGACATCACACGCTCTTTATATCCTTTAGAGTACTGAAAAGACTGTTTAACTACTTAGTTAGAACATACATAGTCTCACGGCTATATCTCCACAGTTGTAGGCAAATGTGTATTACATTCACATTTAATAAAATTATTGGGAAGAGAGCAACCCGCCACGCACCCTCGGATTGCCCAAACCAACTATTGCAATAGAAAAGGTTGACAATAAAAATCCGCTTCTGTGCAGAATACTGCAAGTTGAAGGACGCCCGGGTCCCACATCGTGGCTGTCTCTATCCAGAGGAGTTCGGTATTGTCAAACTTTTTCTATTGCAATAGTTGGGATGAGTAATCCGAAGGTGCGTGGCGGGTTCCTCTCTTCCCAATATTTTTTTTACAATGGACTGCCGCAAAGTAACGCCTACTTCGATTCAATACATTCCCATTTCGCAAACTATGTTTATAGGTGACCGCACGAATTGCGGAGTGGATTAAGTGGTCGCCTCGAGTGTTGTGGGTCGATCCCCACACGGGACAAAAATTTGTGACATCCACAAATGCTTGTTCCGAGACTGGGTATTATTTGTGTCCGTTATTTGAATGTGACCGCGACACAGACATTATTCCTAGTAACGTAATATGGGTGAGCCTATTGCCGTCTATCGGATAGATGCAGACTCCATACTGCTATTGAAGATTTTTTGACAGAATAATCGAGTAACCTTTTTTTTGTCTCGGTAATGGAACCCGAGATGTTATGTACAGCAGTCGCATTCACTACAGCTGCGCCACTGGGACAGAAATTTCAGATAATAAGTACAAAGTTTATCCAGAATTAATACCTAATGTCAGCAGCTGTGCGCCGTCTGAACTTTTGTCACTTGACTTTTGGAAATCATATGCATATTAGGTGCACGTAAATTATGTCTCTCTCCCTCTCCCTCTCTCTTTAACAGAGAAGGACAGCATTGTATGGATCCGGTTTACTAGGGAATTAGTCGTAGTGTTCTTGAAAGTGAGGCAGACGTCTAACCCACATTTGGCCGATGAGGTTTAAGCAAAGGCTGAAGTTAGACTGTTAACTATGATCTATATGCCTTATACACGTAGTAAATGAACGGTTTACATAATATTTGGGTAGCATTTGTAGTGCATTGGCAGCACAAATGGTGTGCAGTTGCGGTGTCGACTGAATTGCCGCGATCGCGTCCACATAAAACTAATTGCCACCTCACTTGCCAAACTTTACTTACATATCACTTGCATATTCCGATGTTACTTACAGCTATCTACTAGATTCTATTGAACTAACTCAAAATGTAGTATAATCATAATGTGGATAAAACCATAATGTTTCATTGCTTTTTTTGGTGGTTCAGTTTACAATTGCAAACTAGATTAAGCTAAGTTTATCTAAAGTTTTATTAATTAAATATGTTTAGTGTTAGTCAGTAGTGGCATGGCTTAATATTGACAGAACGTGTTGAGATATTATAAATATCTATTATATTAATAACTAGTTGATCAACGCAACTTCGTCTGATTCATGAGAGAATTTTCCTTGTTTTTACAACATTTTTCATTGATGTTCCGCTCCTATTGATCGCAGCGTGATGTTATATAGTCTTCCTCGATAAATGGGCTATCCAACACTAAAAGATTTTTCGAATTCGAACCAGTAGTTTCTGAGATTAACACGTTCAACCAAACAAACAAACAAACTCTTTAGCTTTATAAAATTTGTATAGATTCTCAGCTATTCGTCCTAACTAATATTATAAACGTGAATGTAAGTTTGTATGTCACGCCCTAACTACTCGACCGATCATCATCTTTTTGGTACACGATGTCAGGAATATATAAAAATAATTTTATCCAGGAAAAAGTACTGTTCCTGAGGGATAGCTTATATATTTTTAGTTATATAATAGTAATAGTTACTTATTGTATGCCCTCAATATTGTAATGCTTGATAAAGGCTGTAAGTTATAAGCACCATTCATATTATTGTAACGTCACCTTATGTACACTTTGTTAACAATAAATGATTAATAACAAATTGTACTCATGTTGAGACAAATAAATCATACCTACTTATCTTTAAATTCGGAAAAATTAAATACATTTTACTATTATGTTTCTCTTTTTTATTATGGTATTTTCTTACCTGGCCCTTGCTTTGGAAGGCTTACACGAAGACAGGGGTCCAAAGTGATATTTAGATATATAAATAAATTTTATTATTATTGTTTTGCCATTAAAATATTTATATATATTTAAGGAATAGGCATACCTATGCCTATTTCAAAAATATATATAAATATTTTAGGTGTAATATCTCTATACACTTATATTTCGCCATCTGATTTAAAAGTGGTCAAGCCTATTGTCATTGCACCGCCCCGGTAGTGTGCTAAACTCCATGAGCTATTGAGAATTTTTTGACAGAAATCCAATGGAATTTTGTCTGACACTAGAATTAAAGCTGGGCCACAATAACTCACGGTTGATAAATATCTTAAATACTTGGTACAGACGCACCATCAGATTTCTGATTACACTTATTGTGACACTTTCAGTATTTATTAAACAATCGAAATGGGTGGCCATTGCTAAGTCGGATCTAGAAAAATTAAAAAAGCTATCTAGAAACTTAGAATTTGGATAACTGCGCAGTTTTTAATTTAAAAAAGAATATACTTTATTAATATGTGTTTCAAGTCCTTGGCTGTTCATAATGTTAGACTATTATAATTAAACATTATCATCTCGGTAAGAAATCTTTTATATCAGCCGTAACGATATCGTTGACAACTGCGAAAATGGTGTTCCCTTGTTTGAATGAGATCTTTCCCATGAGAGCTATGTATTTTTATGAAATGATGTGTCTGGCCCTAGATAATCCTTTTGTTGCAGTGAACTTTACAAACGTTGACACAATAGACACAAAGAACCAGATACGGAATATCAATCCTGTAACACATGGTTCACTAGTAGTGCTGAGGCAAAAACATAAAACACTGCAGCTTTCTTCCAATCAATTGTAAAAATAATTCCGCCATGAAACCTCCTGTAACAGCATTGACTGAATAAAATAATTAATGACTTGAAGTTCTAGAATGGTGAAGGAAACTTTTTAAAGTTCATCTTCATCTTCATAATGTTCTTGAATACATGTTATGTCTGCCAACCCACACCGGGCCAGCGTGGTGGACTATGGCAGAAGAGGCCTCTGCCACCTCTCTGTTTGGTTGATGATTTGGGCACTTCTGAGCTGGGCGTGGTTTCCACAGTGCAACAGTTTATACATATACACGGCTGTTATATTATATTGTTATTATATAATATAACAGCCGTGTTATATTATTGAAATTTTGGTCGATCATAAACTGTGTTAGTGATTGTGCATTTAGTTACTACTAGCGGTCGCCAAGTGGTCAAAATTCGACCATATTTGATTTTTTTAAGTTTCATTGTTATTAAGCTTTTATTGTCTATAACTATATCCTTATAATCATTGATAAGACACTATATAACTGATTACTGATTTATAATCACATTTTATTTAGTCTCCTACTCCACATACACATGTAAACATAGTTACGAAGAATTCTACATCAGCCAAACAATGCCGAAATACTACGAACTCGATTCGACTGTTTGTGTCAAATGTATGGTCGCGTGCGTGTAGTGCTTTTTTTATTAATTAAATGTATTTCTAAGGCATATTTTATAAACATATTAGGATTCGCCACTATTTCTCCAAATAAACTTTAACTGTGCGAAATTTTATACTCATCGGTCCGCGAAATTTTCGTAACAAGGGGTACAAAGTTTTTGTTCCACGTATTACTTATATACATAGTTTTAGTTATGTAGAAAAAATGTAACAACCACTGGATGGTTAAATAAATAAATAAGCAATACTAAGTATACATAGCGTTTATGTAATTCAGAGCTTTAAAACCCTTGAATGTAGTAACATAATTACCTTGATGAAGAATACGATATATTAGTTTTAAGGAATGCGCTCGTAAAATGTTTCCATTGTTTTAGTAGTCGTATCTACTTTGAGTTCAACACACGAATATATTTCTCAAAATGTTATTCAATACAAGGCTTTGCCTACAGGATTATACAGGTCGCTTGCTTGTTGATTAAATTATGACGAATTACACTAAGCACCGCTTTGACGATTCTACAGAACGGAATTAGGTAAAACGTGACTTAGGCTTTAAATTGACAGCCAACCTACCATACAGTAAAAATCGCACCAAAATCGGTTAAATGTTTTCATGTAATGGTGAAACAGACACAATAATTTTACAAAACTGTGTTTTGAGTTCAGACTCAATGTTATTAGTCCAAACCAATTAGGTTTTTTTTTAATATCTTATATATTTTGGGCTGTGTCAGTAGGTACTCAGCAGCTTTTCATTTATAATCACATATAATATTATAAACTCTTACTGCGAGTTATTATTCTAGTGAAACCGGTCTATCATTTGAGTTAAGCATCGTTGGAAAATTACCTCAAAACTTTTCGAATTAAGATGAAAAGATGACTTAAGAAAATACGTTATAATTTTAGATAATTAATCACAACGATCCAAGCGCCCAATCTCAATGCGTGAGATTAAACCCGTGAGTACATATTGATAATGTAGACACAAGACTTATACTTTGAATTATAATAAGAGATAATTAGTTTATGGTTGGTGGAGATTTATTACATGATAATGACTTATCATGTCATATAATAAACGTTGTATCGTCAACAACAGCAATTAAAATCAGCAGGGCATAGGAGTGTTTAGTTAAAACTGGGATTTCGTTCAAGTTAGGGCAGCCCGCTTTGGGAAGTAGGGCTTCGCCCTACAGTACATCGGAAGCAAACCAAATTGTATAATATCTTTTAGTGAGTAGTGCTGCCGGAGTTGTAGAGATTATGTGTAAAATGTGTACCTTGCGTTGACAACAAGGTAAATTTTTTTTTGGAGAGATGGCTTCATCTCTAAATATTTTCCTTTGGCGTTGCAAAGTTGCTTATAGATGATCGCTCACCTTCAAGCGTATGCTTGTTTGCCATCTTAATAATAAAAGTACAAGAAGTTAACTCAATTATTTGTAAAGTAAAAAACAGCAATACTCTATTAAAATATCCGTTGAAATTCGAAGATTAAGTGATTTAGCTATTTTCAGCACGGAATAACGGACTAAATTCTCTGTATCGCATTTGGTACGCCGGCGGTCCCTAACAGCGAGTATAATATATGTCTAGTCTTGGTTCTAAAAGTGTGATTTAGATTTATTGCTATTGAACGAGTTGAATTCAAACTGATTCCCAAGATATTTCACATTTGTGTGTGTATTAAATTGCAGAGAGTATAATACAGAGACTGTTTTACATGGTTACTTCGTTAAATGTCAATACTATTCAATATCCATACTTAAACTTAACTAATATTATAAATGCGACTGTGTGTTCGTTTGTTACGCTTTCATGCCTTAACTACTCGACAAACATCATAAAATTTCGCATATACGTTGTCAGGGGACGTTGCATAGGAAGATAGAAAGTTCCCCTATGTCCTTTACATATGGTACTTACCTTTCATTCAGGATAATGTACTGTTCCCGAGGGATCAAAAATTGACATCTATGTTAGTTATGGTTACGCGACCGGAGCCGGAAAAACCTAGTATTATATAAATGCGATTGTAAGATTGTTTGTAACGATTTTACGTATTAACTTCTCGAATGATCATGAAATTTAGCATATACGCAGTCAGGAGAACAGAAAAGGACATAGGGAGCCGTTCATTACAGAAAAAATACTGATTTCGAGCAAGCGAAGCTGCGAGCAAAAGCTAGTTTTATTTATAATCCGATAATTTAGCTACGCCATGCATTATTCTGCAAGATGATCATCTTGCAGAATAATGATCAAAATATTCTTTCCTGTTATTTTTAGGTGATCATGTTTTTAGCTGTAGAGTACGTGAAATTTCACAACTATCGTTCCAGGCTTTTATGTTCAATTGGCAGTCCTCGCGGTGTTCTCTACGTTTATGATTACTGCACCGCCCTCATGGCCCGTAGCGTGATTTTATATATCCTATAATCTACTACATTAAAATGACTATCTAATGCAAAGATAATTAAAAATCGGACGCCACCAGTCCGATTTTAGAGATTAACTCGTAAACAAACTCTTCAGCTCTATTATATTATATTATAGATTCAAGAAGTATTAAAATGTTTTTTTTTTTATGGTATAGGAGGCAAACGAGCAGACGAATCGCCTAACGGTAACCGATTACCGTCGCCCATGGACACCTGCAACACTAGAGGAGTTAGAAGTGCGTTGCCGGCCTTTTAAAAAGGAGTACGCTCTTTTTAGGACCAGTAAGAAATATACAAAGCGGTTGTATCCCAATGGTTAAAGCATTGGATTGGTAATCGACGTATAGTCACTTGTACAACACGCATTCCAGCTTAGTTGGTTTAACTAGAATACTTGTAATTTTAGCCAAAATTCCTAGAAATACAAAATAAACTATAAAAACATTAAAGCACAGTATACCGGTCATGTAAATGTGTTTTAAAAATAATAATTTGTGGTGTAACTTCCCTCACATGTGCTGCGTTGCAGGCTAATTTTCAGTGCATGACTCTATAATTGTAATTTAGGAACATAATTAGGAGCAAAATGCAAACTTTAATGTTTAATTAACAGTATTTTTGCTGAAAACTAACTCTTTAAAGCTATCTTAGGATGTGCAGAGTATAGAAAGTAGACCTAGAACAAATAAATACAACAACTGATATGATTGTAAGCACTTATATATTTATATACAACCACCTGGACTTTATATTATCCTTATCCTAATAAATATTATGAATACAATATGAGTTCATTTGTTTATTACACTTTCACGCCTTAACTACTGTACCGATCATCACAAAATTTCGCAAATACGTTGCCAGGGAAATAAAAAAGGATATGGAGTACCTTTTATCTAGATAAACGTACTGTTACTAATCCAACCTATATTTATATGAGCGAAGCCGCGGGCATAATCTAGTATCCTATACTCGAAGAGTGTTTAAGTTTAAATAAAAGAGTTTTTAAATAATAAATTGCGCTAGGTAATGGTGTATCTATGCGCTATGTTTAACGCAAATGTGTTAACGGTTTGCGCGTGATCGAATAACACACATCTAAACATCTTTACCATGTTCCCTAGATGTATATATTATCAGTAGAATAAAATCTTAAATGTATGCTAAAACTCAGATTAGACAGGAAAATATCTGTCATAATAATAAATGGTAGTATAGGAACCTGCATTTTAAATATTTCAACATACTTTGTATCTGAGAGCATTCTTTAACATTAAAATACCATTATAACTGGTTTCTGACATTGCATTCATACACGCCAAGCTCCACAATGGCTGAACCGATGTAAATGGCCTTTACAGTGATTTATCGAGACGAGCATGGTTTAAAAAAAACTTAACACAAATAAATCAGTTGAGAGTTAAAAAAAGAAACTTTACGTATATTTTAAAGTTTGCTAGCATACATAAATGATACATAGGTATTCGTCAGTTGGCGTGCATGCAAACCGCGGGAGCTTCTTGTATCACATAATATAACGATTAGATGGAGTAAATGTAATATAAAGATTAGAAGTAGTGGTTTAAGTGGTCGCCTCGCCGCTGCCACTGCGCCGAGTGTTGTGGGTTCGAATCCCACACGGGACAAAAATTTGTGTGACAAATGGTTGTTTCGAATCTGGGTGTTCTTTGTGTTCGTTGTTTAAATGTTTGTAAAATCCCCCGCGACACAGGAATTATAATAATAATAATAATAAACCCCTCTGGGACAGTCGTTATCTCATCATGAGACAAACGCGATATTGGAGGGCACAGTACACTAGCTTTTAAACTATCACCTTCGCCTTGTGATATAAACAAAAAATGTATCACCAGGTTAAATTAAAGCGCATAAACCGCAGGGCAGCTTGTGGCGGGCTGAATGTGAGTGGCGACACTGCGGTCCTGAATGCCTCAGAGAGTCGGTTAGGGCCTCGTCCCCGGCTTGCCGTTACTGGTTGGCTGGGGTGGAACTTCAAGAGCGCCCGTAGGACTCTCAACTCTGGCTTGCCTTGGTCGGCTGGTCAGAGGGGGGCCGCTAGAGCTATATGCTTGGGGGTGGAAGTGTCATTTTCAAGGGTATAACTACGGGGAAACCCGCTCCGGGTCTCCGTTGTCACGAGACCCTTGATGGTGAAACCGGCGCCGCACTGCTCGACACCGCTAGCCACTCGCACCGGTGTTGCCCTCTGCTGCTGGCTTGTATGCCTATAGTGGCTATTCAGAGGGCCCATCTAGTGAGTTGGCGAGTCACCGTCTGCCCATTGCAATGATGCTATTAGAGTATTCAGGGCAGATGCCGTTTTTCATCCATAGTTAGCAATATATACCGGTCCATCAAACACCCATACCCATAGCCCATATATTAGAATCCATACGTAGCAATAGTTCTACGCCTGCTGCGGCTAGTGCCGCTGTTGGTGTTCTATCCCACCTTTGATTAAAACTCTCGAAGGGCCTCTTCACGTTGGACCCATGTCTCCGTGAAGGCTCCCAAAGGGCCAGGTATTTTCGAATATAATATGTTAGCAAGTACCTGTGATAAGAGAAACATAATAATAATAATAATTTTTATTTTCAAAATAACATTCCATGGTAGGTTAGTAACAGTTGAACTTACATCTAGTGTTAGTAGTACCTACATCTAATACCTGACCGGTTCGGACTGTCCGACCCAAAGAACTCATCTACTTGACTGCATGCAGTCGTATCCAGCGTTCCAGGTTCGGAGAGTTCCACCGGTCAGTCAGCTTTTCAGGATGACGTTGGGGCTGGCGCGTACCCGACGCAGTAAAAAGGTACATTGCTTGCGCATGATAGCAGAAAAGCTATCGACGTTTGCCTCCGCAAACATTCCAGACGCACTGCAAAAAGGGGCCTATTGCGGGAGTTGTATAATTCAATATTTTGGACACCCATCTACATGGATAATGATTTTATATAGAGTTAAAATTAAAGTGACACACTACACGTTTCAAATGTTACATCCTTTACTCCACAGAGCGAGAAATAAAGCGTATTTCTCATTCTGTGGAGGATATTCAGTTCTTTACTTCATATTTTAATTTCACGTTTGCGAATGTTACTGAATGTACCGAAATATATCCATTACAATTAATTTTGCTAAAAGTATTTACATCTCTCATATACATTGGCATGTAGGTAAACGTTTCGTTCCATTGTACTCTAGTTCAATTTATATCTGATTTCAACTGTGTTGAACTAGGTGTAGAAATATAGGAACTTCGAAATAACTGCATTTCAAGATATCGAGACAAGTCTTAGTCGCCCCGTGATCATGGCTGCTAAAAAGCAATCGAAACGTCGTTGAAAGTATAATCGAAGTGTTTCAATAATTGAAATAGCCTAAAAAATCAGTAAACTTTAATTAAAATTATGTAAAAGTAGTTTTATTATTCAAATGGACATGCGATAAATCCGTATAAACTAGGTGTAGTGACAATGACTGGTATATTATATAATTATATAACGAGTTTGGGTGGTTCTCCTATCGCGAGCTCAGTCCATTTGACGCGTATGTGGGTCGACTTTAAAGTAATAAATTCTTAGCGAGTGTAGGATAGAATAATTTTTAGCAATTGTTAAAGTTTTGAAGACGATATTATATATGGGTTATGAAACTCCTTTCCTTACAACCCAGACAATAATAATGGATTGCTGGAACAAAAGTTTTGGTTTTAATTATAGGTATAAGTTGTAGTCTATGCTTATAAGGTATATGTAACAATAGATAAATATAAACTTGTATGTGTAACATAACAAAAAGTGAATAAAATATATAAGTATTGATTGACTTACAGCAAACCAAAAAACAGTATTTTATATACCACGCAATCATTAAATTTTTTATTTTCATGTAATGTTAATCGAATATTTTGCCGAGATAAAGAGTAGCTTACGTGGCTACCCGTTCAGTTTCAGACATCACTCTTAAAAACACATCATTCCAATATTTTCCTTTGACGGGCTAAATAAACAAATATATTTTCGATATCATTTATACGACGAGATATCTATATTTTTATATTGAATATATTTGATAAACAGCAAAATTATCAAACTCATCACTTTTCATTTTCAAATTTTCAGGTTAAACTACATATAAACGTATGATCCATAGTAACATAACCATTTACCACATCATCTAAGAATGTTATGATAAAAGCACTTCACTGCACACACGATCGCTTTGCTTTTTTAATGTGCGGTTTTAAAGGTGATAATAGCTATAGTAAATGTCATTAGACAATCTTCTATAGAAGATAGACTAATTATCAGTCAATCAAGTAAACATTATAATCGTTAAATATAAACCTAACTGTTACGTATTGACAATCAAACAATTCAACATTAATAAGAAGTGGGTCGTACATTTTTATAATCATATTTCATCAATTGGTCGGAAATCAGACATAATGAATAGGTATTGTGCCTGTTCCACAAGGCCCGAGCTATGACCAAGAATTTAAATATATAAATAAAGAGTAAAGATAATCTAATAATATTTCAACCATAAGTTGACATCATATTTATTGTTACGTAAAAGAGCCAAGACCGTTGGAGATAAATACTAGTATCACATGCATATATTTATGAGCATAATCAAAGTCAGATCGCAACTATCGCCCTATCAGGGTGTTAGCCGCTATACAGCGGTGCCTCCATTGTTATAAAGTTTCAGTGAAAGCCCCTTTCAATCCGTTTTACTACGAGTAAGTGAGATTACAATATTCAACGGGAAATACATTTTTGACAACAAATGACGGCGGTATAGAAACGCGTTCGTGGAAACGGCCTATATGATGAATTTTTATTACCGTCACTTGTAAAGCTTGTATGCAATTGCGCCATCATACCGTTATTGCGATTTAATGTCTTTTTCTATTACGTTCAACGAATATTATAGCAGGTGGCCGTTCAGCTTCGTCGCCTTTTGTGTCTACATTACATTAAGATTACCTGGGAGCTTTACAAAAGTGCTTTAACTTTTTCTTGCTCAGTGAATTCAGCAGCTGTCAACGAGACAAGCAGTCCGATCTTATTAAAACGTATGTAAGATCTTTTTATCGTACGCAGTCATTGCGTTCAAGCTGATTTGCTATATCTTCGCAATTACATTTGGCCGAATTCTACTCGATATTTTGTGAAGGTTGTGTGTGTATCGAAGTCGATGAATTTCTAAACAGACTGTTTGAACCTAAATATAAATACGAAGTTTAAGGTTTTTTGAACCGAATACAATTTCTCAGGATTTTTATTTTTGGGTTGAAGATAACCGCAATGAAACAAAATTGACGCTCGCAATTTGGCCGTCCGACGGAACGATTTATCGAAATTCATTTGATAATGTAATTATTTGCGTTCGCCCGACTGTTAATTTTAAGTGGTTACAGAGGTTCGGACTTTTATAATAATATAATCCGAATGTATGATGGGACGCAAAATTCGATTGTGGAAACCGCACAGTAAAATATATGAAATATATAATCGGAACTTTATTGATAACTAATTACTACGGAATAAATTTAATGATTTACCTACGTTTTAATTATTTGCAGTAAAATGTTAATTATTAACAAGAACAGCTTTAGGCATTTTATAGCTTAAATAATAAATTAATCTCTAAGACCTAACATTACAAAGGCCATTTTTGGGGTTGTAGAGAATTTGGTTAGTTGTAGAGATGATGCTTCAGGCCTCAAACTACATACTAGTCCATGCTTCATTTATATGAAAACATGCCCTAGTTCTCTATAATATTCGTTTAGTCTAAGCTAGGATGTTCATAGTGTATAAGAATATTAGTTCTGAATTTAATCTAACTTACCGTCAGAATTAAGAACGTGAAATAGCTTTTAAAATTTAGTTTGTTCCTAATACGACTTAATATAATATTCTACACATTGTTTCATGATAAAATCGGGGCCAAATGGCTGTTATTGAATCTATTACAACATAAAGTAGGAGTTACGGATATTAAGTTTATAAACCAACTTAAAAGCACAAAACGAGAATGCTTTTCAAGGACATTACTTAATATTCATTTTAGTCACCAGAAAGTTTACAACGTTACTTATGGCATTAGCGAGTAAAGAGACACACATACCATAAACTACGATTGATAAGAACATAGAAAATATTAAATTAACATTTTATTGGTTTATCCTTCAACCATCTGGCAAAATAGGACCATTCACTTACATTTAAATAAATAAATAAAGCAACTGGCGACCAGATGCAAATGCAAAGGTAAAATCTCTACCCTTCTCATCTCACTGTCTGATCAGATAGAAAGGGTAAGTTGTTCTAATAAGAGTGATATATTACCTGCAACATCTTTTGTTCTTAAGTGGTCCTATATTTCTTATACGCGGTGGTTGGATTATGAAAACGTTATAATCAGGCCAAGCTACTTTTTCATTTCAATCCATCCATTCAATCTGTATTCAGCCTTCTAATCCAGCCACTTTTGTCAGGTCATTATTTCACCTGGCCAGGGAGCTACCTTACTGAGCCAATTCGCGGTTTTCACTCTTAAACTCAAAATACTCGATTGCGCCAAGTAAACGAGTTATAGAGATGTTCAATAAGCGAATTGAAAGCAACGTATTGACAATCCAAAATACAATTTATTACAGTAGTATTTGTCATATTATTATCATAATACTCATATGGCAATGGATCTACCGTATAGAGTATTAGTCTGTAAAGTCTTAGAGTCGGGACCGCAAATCGGCCATCTGTCCTTCGTTAGATATGATTAGTCCATTTTCACTTGACTGTACCTATTCTGTTAGCTATATCAGTAACTTTTGTTCTTTGACTAACTACCTCCTCTCTGAGTTTGGCCTTAAAGACAGTCCAAATATACCTCGTTATATATAATATTAATATGGGGAATCAACTTCACAATACTAAACATAAGATTCACGGTCATCATACATAGCACTAAATACCATACATAATAATTTAATATTAAAACAAGGCAAGTATGTTAATAGTATTTTGTAGTAGGTACACGGCTAATGGCTGTGTGAATTGGGAATGTGTGAAAGTGTTTTTACTTATTCACGATAAAAGGATGCCCGTGGGGCCAGAGATAAGTGTTAATGTTAACATTCGAATAATCGACTCAACTATCGGAGCTTACGTAATACTGTATCTAGTTTCAGTTGTAATTTAAGGTAGCTAGGTAATGCCTTCTGCTTTATTTTAATGCTAGCTTTTGTCCACCGCTTCACTCGCATAAAAGTAGGTGATAATATATGTACCTAGCTATTTAAAGGAGAAATAATTTTTGAAATCCGACTTGTAGTTTTTGAGTTAAACCCTGACAAATAGACGTAAAAACAAATCTTTTCTCTTTATAATATTAGTATAGATTGAATGGCAATAAGTGCACGACGATTTTGGCACATTATTATTTTATACTAGATGTGCCCACGATTTCACTCGCGTTTATGATTACTGCACCGCCCCCGTGGGTAGTACCTAGCGTGATTTTATGTAGCCTATAACCTTCCTCGGTAAAAAGGCTATCTAACACTAAAAGAATTTTCAAATCGAACCATAAGTTCTTGAGATTAGCGCGTTCAACCAAACAAACAAACAAACTCTTCAGCTTTATCATATTAGTATAGATTTTATTAACTTTCTATTGTCAGTTAATTTTACATTAGATACAATAAGATAATATACCACCATCACAAAATTATAAAATTATAATAACCTTTATAATTTTGTAATGGTGCCCAAGACACAGGCTCAGCCTAGTTTGGGACCAACGGAATGGCAGGTACTAGTTATGTACATTGTGGAAAAAAGATTGCGGAGATAGCCATCATATCATATCCATAAATCTGAAAATATAAGTAATAACGTAAAATATGCAATGAAACCAGCAAAGGTACCCTTTAATTTTTAAAAGATTAATTTTATTAGGCTCAAACTCATTGGTTTAAAAAAGAAACACTATTATTGCACCGTCTGACAGAGCATCAAACGCATACAAAATTTAAGATAATGGAATTAAAGTATTATTGATAAATCGATTTATATTTCGAAGTATTTAAATTACTCGTTCCATAAGAACTCAAATTGTTAACTATACACATGTCTAGACTCGATTATCCAGCCAGCATGACAATCATTTCTTATGTTTTTTTTTGGCCACCACAGGTATATAATAAAAGAAAAGTCTTGTAAACTACCGCAACAGTCCCAAGACTACTTTGTCTTGGGTTTGTCTATGGTTGTGAACAGAATATTCTTCTTTTTCATTGTGTTGAAAAATTACACAGTTAGCACTGGCTTGATCCGAATATCGAACCTGGGATTTCATGATCAACTGCAACGTAAAGCTTCACTGATGTGACACTACACCAACGTCAAGTCAGTTGGTTGTCTCATATTATTATAAAAAATTTGGCGTTGATGTTCATATTCCTGATTTATTTATCAAACTACCATTTTTCTTTTAGCCGGAATCTCAACTTTCCTTAGCGATTGCCAAAACTTTTCATCGTTCAGTTTGTGGACTTTCGGAATATTCACAAGTATTAAAAAAAGTCGCAGTCCGTCACGAAACCACATTTTATGTAAAAGTTTTATAATTATAAACTACAACTTGTTGGATATAAAATAAACCAGTTCACTCAAAGGTTTTGCAAATAATATATATGTGCCATCTTAGTTTTGTTTTTATTAATCTGTTAGTAACCGACTGAATTTGTATTATTAATAATTGAAGGCAAACATGGTCCTAATTACATTTAAGTAAGGTCCGCAGAGGACCTCAGACCGTCAAATCGAATTTATTAAAATTTGGTTTGAACTCATTAGTTTTGAAATGAATAAATATAAATTAGTAAGGTTTATATTTTGTAATATTAGTTAGCTAACTAGTATATTAAGGCACAGCATAAAACACTGACTAAAAGCTATTTGTCACGTTTCACAGATACAAAAATCAGGTAGACCTAGAAACTTTGTCTATGGTTCATACTCGTACATACATATTAGTTAGTCATAGTTTGTCTTGTGCGGCAATTGCACTAGTAACACAGAGCACATAGGCAGAAATTGGCGACGCAACTAATTAAACCACTGCGCTGTTTGTGCAGTCTAATTTATAATGAAGTCATTAGCATACGAAGCTAATGTATCTACTTAATCACAAACAAATAAATTAAATAAAGCCAGATGTATACAAGGAAAAATTTTGCACAGATTTTCCCGGACAATCTAGCGTGCGTCATATGCATGCATCGCAAGACACATGTTTTTAATTAAAAATACCACACATTGTTAGTTAGAACTTACTCCTATATCTTGTAAAACTTAGTATGATTTGATAATAAATCTAAGTTACAAACATGTCGAGTAAGTTCATACTATTTGTAACGTATGAATCATGACAGACCGCATTACTTCAAAGTTGTATATTTATTAAACTGTCGACAAAAAGTACAACATAAAAATTGGTTTATAAAGAAAATTAGATGATCATCATTCTGGCAACGCACAAGAATATTGATCAGCATCTTTACGTACCTACACATAAACTATCGAATATTTACCAAATGAGGGTAGCACTAAATATTCAACACACGATTTCTAACAAAAGAAAGTACATAGAGTACTCTTGAACGAAAATAACATGTTATTAGAATAACGTATTTAATTTAATGGCTAGGGTATATGCGCGTTTCCATCTAAATAATTATGTACAATTAGGCTGATATGTTCGGTGACTGTGATGTATGTATATGTTGTAGGAGTCACGTAATAGTGTCGAGACCATTGTTCTGTACTGGACACTATTACAGACTGCATGCTAACACTGAACTGCTTGGCGCTAACATTCAATAATAATTTGCAATTTAGGAGAATCGTGCTATGGACCTTATTATTAGCATTACTTGTAAGTATAGAGATGGTTGGTGTTTGAATTTAGATTATCTTGCTTGGCTTGCGGTTTACTACAAGACAGCGATAATGGCTATATATGCTTTCTAGCTGGTTAAACTTGTGTCACTCATGATCTGTGTGTCTAGTTTATGTATATGAACCATTATATAAGGTTAGCAGAAACATGTTTCTTAACAGAGCTAGATTGACTAGTAAACTATACAAATGATCCTCTTTATTTTTGGATATGCTTTGAAATTAAACTACTATATACGAATTTTATCGCGTTGTTTATTTAACACTGTATTACATAATTTTGAAACTGTTACACTACTACTATTATTAAATTTTACTAATTTATAAGCTAATAAAATTATTAAAACTATTTGTATTTAGGTTTACACTTTCCCCGACGTTTCGGTTGCTTTTCAGCAGCCATGGTCACGGTTGCTTTTGATTTAGGATTAGTTTTAACATATTTTATTCCTTGTATACCGTAATTTTAAGACCCTTGTTAAGTATACTAAGAAAGGCCTATCACAGCTTCGGAACATATGTGAGAATTGTTATACCTCTTTGTCGGGGCTCAATGCCGTGTAAAAAGCTATTTAAAATTTGGCTCGTTGTACGGCCACAAGGACTTATGGGTGGGATCTTCGGCTGGCATGCGGTTTAGATAGTCTGGTATATAAACGTTATACTGTGTATACCGCTATGCGTCTTATATACATATATAACAATTTAATTATTACATATAGTTGCATAGTGTTAGTAAGTTTTCATCGTAACAGGCAAGAAAAACGATTAGGACGCTGGTGTCTAATTCTATAAAGTTTTAGTTTAAAGATTAGGTACTAAACAAAAACTAATTAAAACATTAACGTACTTAATGCAAAATAATGTTATGGGGTCATGTAAACATTAGTGTTATTAGACCTAGCTTGTGACAGGGATGGTCGTCCAACTAAGTGCCATCCACTTAGCGAGATCTTTCGCGTCCCCAGGGGTCAATTCAGTGGCCTTCTCAACAACTACGTATCTAGCGGATGTTTGGCATACAGGATCTGCATTCTCAACTGAGCCTCAATAACAACAGACCATGTTCAACAAAGTACTTTCATTGTTAAAGTGAGTAGGTACTTCATTCATTCACACATCAGGTTCACACTCATTTTCATAATAACATTCTGAAGAAGCACTTAAATTAAGTTTAATCTGAAATACAGTAACTAAAATAGTAATAAACAATGTTCTAGCTTTTAATCGAGGCTAATTATGGAATGCAATAATCAAATAGTAATTATTGATTGGTGCTCGCCGTTTTCAATTATTTGGTGATAGTGACTAGCCCGTATCGCTCAGGGAAGAGCCACATTTCACAGAAAATGGCCAAGTATTTTTGAGTATTATCGGCTTTCATGGTCAGACTTCTATCAAATATATTATTATAGTCGTCTATTAACTGCCAATCCGCAACCGCAGTGAAGTTACCACATAAACTAAAGACACCTGCATTATTAACATTGACTCAATTTTAGTGAATCGCATTTTATTTTTTTGTTGCACTCACTCACTGAAAAAAACAGTCCTTAATTTTAGGGAATGCTCTAGTCAGCCTGCAACATGATATCATGTTAAAATTGTTGGCGGGAAGACGTCTAACGTTACTGAAATCTTGCGATATTAATCTTACATTTAATATAAATTTGTATATTAGGTATTTGCACGAAATTTCTCTATCCTCACATTACTTGGCTGCCGGTGTCAGTTTCCAAAACAGCCTTGAGGTATTCATTGTTAAATTATATATAGGTATCCTAGTACCTATAATCTATTGGTATTATGATATTCATATTAACTTAGGAAGCTTGTTTCTACGTATAAATGCTATTGTCCAAGTTATTAACTTGCCATGTTAAATTAGTTCACACAACTGCTGGGACTGTATATTTATGGTTTCAAAGGGGTATATTCCTGCACAAAGTAAATTTGCTCCTTTTGCTGATATAGAAAGGCGCTAAACCTATTTACAATGGCTTGTGTAATCATTTAAGTGCTATCGAGTCCGGCTTATTAGTCCAGGGGCATAAATATCTCCGTAGGCGTGGCTTTTGATTACGAATTCGATTCTTAACTGTTAAATGTGTACTGAGTTTTATATAAGAAAATATTTTTTATAATTTAGCTGACCTTATAATGAAAGTTTTGACATCAGGTGTCTCAAAATGTTAGTTAGAAAACGAATAGTGGATACAACGGTTCTGGAAACATTCTCTTATTAATGCAACACCAGTACATTTTACAAGTTAAAAATATAAGCAAGTCTTAACGGAAACTTATTTCTTCGTCATGTTTTTTTGACGCTGTTGATAATTTTGCGTCCTTTATAAAACGTAGTTACTATAGACTGAAGAGACACATAGACCTAGGTAATTTTAGCAGAGTCACAAAGAAACACATTAATTTTACAATAAATGTGTAGTTGACAACAAAGTATGCGTACTCGCTTATTTCAAAATTGGGTTTATTTGCTTTTCTTCTCAGATTTGAAAGACTTCTCGGATCAATCTAGTCGCTTAGATATAGGCAACCTAGCGAGTATGCATTGTTTATTTTCCTACACATATGACATTTTACTTTATTAAATTTGTAAAAAATAACAGCTCAGGGCGGATTAACCATTAGGCAGACTAGGCAATTGCCTAAGGGCGCCGCATTATCTAGGTGCCCCGCGCGTGCACCAAAGCAATGGAAAATGTTTCATACAGCGAAAATTTAGAAAATTTGTATCCATTTCAGAAATTTTATCCTCAATGACAGTAGGTATTATTGCCTTTTTAGAGTTCGAAAAACTCTTATACAACAGCTTTGTCCGTCCGTCTATCTGTTATACAACTTTCAACTCAAGGGCGGTAAGCTAGCTCTTAGACACGCGGTCAACGCCATTTGAATATAGCATAGTCGATATACCCCCGAAATGACTATGACCTTTGACCTCTGACCTCAAGGTCACGTGGTATCACGTGACCTTTGCATATTACTTGAACCATTTTTTCGAACTCTAAGGTTTACGGCACTAAGGTTTCGCATTTGTTTTGGACGCATGGTGTCAGTTGATGAAATACCTTATATTTACTTTCAGAACAGAACCATCTAGTATTGAGTAATAAACTAATAATATGTAATAGCGAATCGAGACTTTTGCGATCGTGAATTAATTTAATGTTAAAAGTTTTACTGTGCTCTTTGTTTCAAAACTTACGAATTGGGATAAGAGTGCTAGAATTTTTCTATTAGGCCTTAATTAATTCGGCGAGACGACAAGCGACTGTCACTAGATAAGTTTGATAATTAATTTAATGCGAGATTTTATTTTAAATAATTACATAATATTGTCTTACGTTTACGCGCATGTTATACATTGAAATTAACCTTAAATTATACGGACTTGTGTAGATAGGTATCATAGAAATGATTACTATTTCTCTCACGCCGTTTTTCATTCACACGATTGTTTATAGAGAATATAAATATAAAATAAATAAATATTCTACCACATACACACAACACCATCTAGCCCAAACTAAGCAGAGCTTGTACTATGGGTACTAGACAATGGATAAACATACATAGATACTTTTTTTTTTTTGTATTTGTTTTTTTTTTGTTTTGTTTTTTTTGTAAATACATACATATTATACATACAAACACCCAGACCAAGACAAACATCCATGTTCATGCACACAAATGTTTGACTTGTGCGGGAATCGAACCCGCGACCTCAGGCGTAGCAGTCGGTTACACTAACCATTACGCCATCGAGGCCGACTAATATAAAGAACAAAATGTCGGAGAAATCCGTAAAGAAAAACACCTAAGTGGTTTAGAAAAAGTGAAAAGCGGCTTGAACAACAAAACAAGCGTAATAAACTATTAAGAAAGACACAAGATCTTTTCCAACTCGGATTTGGTCGCCAATCGACAGAAAATCAACCTTCTCCAAGTACGTCAGCTAGCCAAACTATGACGGCGGACTCAGTAGAGATTCTTTCCAAGTGTTCTGAACAGACTCAACCCAGGATCAAGAAACGGCAACTTCAGCCAGTGTAGAGGAAAGTGAGGCCGAGGTCGTTTTCCAATTACTACACCAAAATGTAGTCCACCTAGAAGTAGAATACCAGAATAACATTGGCTTATGGCAAAATACAAGTTTTTTAGTGTACTAGAGATCCTAAAGAATTTCAAAACTTTGAGTGTGATTTTCCTGCTTCAAGCCAATATGACGATAGTAAAAGAGAAATCGTATAAATTATTATTTAATAATATGGTACAATTTACTTTTCCTAATGCCTTATATACATTATATATAATCTGTATATTGGCAATAGCATTGCAAATAAGTATAAAGAAGTCTGATGATATTAAACGCAACGGGTGAACGTAACTTTTCAAAATTAAAACTAATAAAAATCTGTCTCCGTTCGTCAATGTTTAAAAACCATTTCAATTCATTGTCAATGATGGCGATTGAAAATTATGTATTGGCAAAGGCCCACTTACAAGTTTTGATGAATGATTTTGTATCCAAAAAGTTAGAAAAGTTAATATTTACACTAAATGCACCTACTTGACAAAACTATTTTCTTTTGATTATTGTTTTATTGCATTTCACAAGAATAAAGGTAAAATTAAAACATCGGCGTCTTACTTTTCTTTTCTGCTCCATATGAAACCGTGAGACGGTGTCATTATGACAATTTCAATAAGCCCAAATATATATATTTTACTGTAAGTTCATAAGGAGTTAAGCAACAGTTCGGTGATGCTGCTGATGTTATTTCTCACATCCCTTATTCAACTTCAAAAGAGCTGATGATCTTTAAACGGCTGAAATACTGCCTCGATACTTTATTTTTCTAAGGGCCCCAACATAGTTAATCCGGACCTGTCTGTGCTAAAAAGACGTAGACGGCCCTGGGATTTTGTATTACATTATTATATTATTGTAGAAGTAATTAAAGAGTCGAGGCAATCTAACGTTGCCTATATTCCAAATATATGAATAATTCCCGCTTTGTAATTAACAACACTAATAACTTAAGGTATGTGATATTTAGGTTAATAATATTTTATGTTCAAATATGTGTGAAAGACTAGCTATCGCCCTTAGGTTCGCTTGTATTGGATGTCATTAAAGCATAGCCTTACTATTGCTAAAAGAATTTTAGAATCGGTCAGTTATTCCAGAGGTTACAACCTACGTCATAAAAAGTTTCATCTTTATAATATTCATATTTATAATATTTGTTGTCATTTTGTTCAGTGCAGGCACCTTTTCTTTATCGTAGTATTACAGTCTATTTAATATATCCTAGGATATTTAAAAACATTATGTTTGCTTACGAGAGGAAACTTGAAAGCTGATGGGATTTATAAAATAGATGTTCTGGTGAGCGGCGATAGCAGAAAATTTAGTAGGTATAATAATAATATCAAGTTTATTTATAAACGGCACACTTCCAAGGCATGGTAGGTATAATACAGAGCAACTATATTTTTATAATTTTTAAAAAACTATTTCAGATCATATTCAAGGACACTGATTACCATCATACCGCTCGCCATCGGAGAAATATTTACGCATACGTCTAATATCAAAACTGGCCACTTATAAGTGGTTTAAAAAAAGTTTTCTCACGAGCGCTAATATTGTGGAATAACCTCCTTTCGTAGGTTTCCTAAGAATTAAAAACACGTTTCGCATCGTCGTTTGTACATATTATGCTATGTAAACCGCTTACAATTATGTAGCATGTGAGATTGTTTGGTTAATAAAAATAAAAATTTATCATTGTCCAATAACTACATTTAAGAAATGGCACATCGAAATCCTTATTAAAACATGGAAAACCGCTTGAACATAAAACTGCTCAATAGGAAAGTATGTCCTCTCCATAAAAACTCGGAGTGATTAATCTTGTGTTAAGATCTAACGGTAAATATGATTTCTGAATGAAACGGTATGATCGTTGTCTAAGAGCGCAATAACTCCATTTTAGCAGGAATTTCAGAAATTATCGGGTATAGCAACGCGTAAATGAGTTCTTGAAATTATTTATAGGTAAAATAGTTAACAGTATTTGTTTTCAAACCAAAATACCTGTTAATTCTTCGAATGCTAGACATATTTGAAAACCTATTGTATCTTATCGCCGGTATACCGTGGCAACTCAATAGGTTAAAACATTATTTTCATATTAACTAAAAATTAAATATCTATCAGTTATATTCAATTGAGACTTTATTGTACAGTCGAGTACATTGTTCTCTAAATAATATATGTATTCATTGCAAATTATGAGCTGGTAAATGAATCATTTAACGATTAGTCATAATTTATGAATACGTTTAAAATATGCATACTCGCTCATAATTATTGATGTAACATTAAAATAATTAATTAGGTTTGTCAGACTAGTAATTTGACATACGTATAATATCAAATAAGATACTGTTTATCTAACCGACTAATTAATTATATACAAATATTTGAATATAATACTTGTATCTACATGTAAACATTGGGTCAGCGTTAGGGCACGTGAATAAGGAGAGTATGATGGGATCTATGGTAATTCCTCTAATCATATGAAAATTTGGGCTATTTTCGCAGAAAATCCTTTTATAGATTGACAATATGGACTTGCTGTTTATTCAACTCATGGGATATGTTTTCAGAAATAACAACTCATTAAAATCACTCAAAAGTCGCGTCTATGTATGTAGATTTTGTTAATAAACTAGATACTATCCCTAAGGAACTGTACTTTTTTGAATGGATACTTGATTGGATGAAAGGAACTCTATGACATTTTCTGGTTCCATGACAACGTGCATGCGAAATTTCATTATGATCGATTGAGTAGTTAAGCCATGAAAACGTAATAAACAAACTCACACTCGCATTTATAATATTAGGATGCATTGTAAATCTTAGGTTATCACCGGAATATCTCAAATAAAAACCAAAAGGATGTCGTTGTGATGTCCAGAATCGTATAAAACATCGTGCGGAACAGTATATACGAATGTTAGGCATTGTTTATCTTATCTAATATTATCAATGCGAATGTAAGTTTGTATATTACAATTTCACGCATTTAGTAATCGACCGATCATCACAACATTTTTCATACGCGTTGTCAGTGGTATAGAAAAGGACTCGGGACAGAAAAAGTATTGTTCCCGAGCTAACCCGCACGGAAAATCTCGTGTTTATATAATAATAGGACACAAACAAATATTAAAGTTACTTTTTACGTTTTTGGAGTCCCAATGACATACATATATACACATGACTATTTCATGTAACCGGCCTTTAACATGACACCACACATGTAGGTTGTATAAATCTTTTTTATCCCAAGTTTTTCATATCACGTCCACATGGCGTCAACAAGTTCAAGCAAACTTGTAAAGGGGACAGAAATATTTCTTGGTGTATGTACATTAGCCCAATAGCGTAATAAACATCCTGCTAATCGAGAGCAATTAATGTTAAGTGGTTCAGCGGTTTACCTGCTCACCTCGGCCGACCAATACGACGAGTGTTGCGGTTAGGATTACACTGGACAATTGCTTTTTATGATTCTTTGTATAAGTCTAATAAATTATGTCTTTAGACTCGCATGCCAGCGATGGCCAATATGGTCTTAGGCTATCACTGAAGCCATTTATTAAGTCACAATATATGGGTAAATGGTTTCAATAGACTAATTATATGATATACAGATAGTCTGCGAGTCTGGATAATTTTTGTATCCCTTAGTATAATATTTTTAAACATACAGAAACAATTTTATTAATAGAGTGGGAGTAGTTCATTACAAAAAAATGGTTAGATAAAGAAACTTGATGTATTTTATACTGATTGTTTGACCGTCAGTTAGTAGGAAAAGATCCCAATTAGCTTTTATAATTAATTAATTGTCGAATTATGAAATCTTGTTGGCATGAAAACTGAGGTATTTACATATTTTATTTTATAACAAACAGTATTAACAACTTAAAGACAGGAACAAATAATATAGTTATATTATTTGTAGTTTGCGTTAAAGCTACCAATTACATGTGTATCTCAAGTCTATTTGTACATCTATATGTACTTTATAATATGTATATCTCGAACAAGTATTGAACCGTTTCTATATCTTGTTAAATAATTGGTATCCAGTAGATAATTATAATTCAAGTTGACACGGCCTGAATGACAGTCTCGTCCAAAGTCTAAAGGTTTTGTCTAATATGCCTTCTGGGAAGCTGTAAATGCTGTAATATTTATTGGTATTCTCAATAGATTAGGCAGGCCTGTAGACTGTCCCAAACAGCGTATTGTAATTAGTTCAGTTAGATATATCTCGAGTGAGTGCCGTTCGATGAACGTAATTGTTCCAATAATTTATTGCTCAAGGTCTAACAAGGTATTAATATCTCTAACATTCATAATTTACAATTGTCGTTGTCACAGAAACTTTATACCCATTTTGCTATTATATATTTGTGCCCGTAGGTATTTCATTTCGTCGCCGTACTATTTCTCAGCGCAGACAGAAATTGAAGAGAATTTCAAATTAGCTATTTGTACATGCATTGAAGCTAGAAGTCACCTTAAAAGTGGCTGCCGCCTTCGAGAAAACAAGATACTGATTGAAGTTTTATCTTAGTAACAAAACTGGGTTAAGTAATCACAAAAATAACTTAATGAATATAGAAATCATGATAAGTTCTTACTGATATTGAAAAAGACCACCGAGAACCTTTTCAGTTCCAAGAAAACCGTTCTGAATGGTTTTGCTGTATTATTCTATAATTTGAGAATAGTAAATCATAAAACAATATTGTGTAACAAAACTGAACAGTTTAAATCTAGCTGTGTTTACGTGACTGACTTCCCTCCATGCTACTCAATTAATTGACAAAACAGTTATTTTCGATATCAATTGGGTCAATATTAATGTATCGTACCTACGTATTTAATTTTAGTGTTTATTTAGTTATTAGCAGCCGTAGCTAGTACGTCATTGGTGAAAACAATATTAGACCGTTTCTCATAATTGACTATCCATTCGAGCATATGCCCCGTAAACTGCGATTACAACATACAATAGGTGAGTGACCCGGGTGAGTGATGAGCCAAGACCTGTCACATACGTCGTCTAACTATCTACCGCCGCATACATATACATTTGTCAGGTTAATAAAACATGCATGCATATGGAGGAGTGCGTCAGCCTGCCAGCTCTAACACATAAGTTGCATTGTTTATTTTTTGCGTGAGCATCGTGATTGAAATGTTTCGAGGAAACAAATATTTGCCGAACGGTGTTTCATTTTGAAAGTTTACAATTGCTCGTTAAATTTTGATTTTATTACTTGGAAAACGTCTATATCGTGAGACATATTGTATCACACAGCGATTTGTTATCTTTAGCGAGGAGGCAGGAGTCCAAGCAGTGCCAAATTCTGCCATTTACATGTGCCAAGAACATGTTATAACATTTGTAGAGGAATGGGCCTTCACAACAGTACGTATATACAATAGGAATATACTTTTATCAGTGAAAGTCACGTTTATGTGCGTATTATATCGTTCTGTCTACTTAAAAGCAGAATGCATGATATTTGTTGGCTATCTAGCGTTTGCATTCATATCTGTAATATAATAGTAATGCGAACAATAGTGGTCTATAAGAGGTGTACCATAATGTTCATGGTTGATTCAACGCATAAGTTTCGGGCTCCATAAGTAAGCCTTTATAAAGGCGGTGTAAATCTATCTAGCCGTAACAATGGGCAGGACATAAACGTCGTGGTCTAGCGGGCTGCGTCCCAATTGTCTCGGAGCAGCTGACAATAACTACACACATCATAGCTGCAGGTTAGTGTGTACTAGCTCGCGTACATACAATACAAACTACATTACTCTGGCTCGTGTAGTCTATTGACACCTACTACGCCCGAAGGCCGCACATGATAATTGCTTAGGTTGTTAGGTTGGGGTTAAATAGGTTAGGCATGATCGTAATGGGGGACCCCCCACAGTGCTTGCGTCCTCGTCGCGTCCCCTGGTAACGACCCGGTTCTGTCACCGTAACGGAGTGTCAGACCGGTGTTCGGCTAAAGAGCACTTGTGTGCCGGTTCATATTGTTTTGAGGGTATTACTGTTACTCGAGTCTGTGTGCTTGTTTGTTTGTCCCTGTCTGTTCGCTTGCGGCCATGTCCAAGCAACAGTTTGAAAAAGGCCCTTCTCAGGGCCACCAAAAAGGCCCTTCTCAGGGCCCCTCCGAGCAGGAGAGTGCTCCTGAGGATGTTTTGGACGTGGAGTCTTTTAACTCGCGTGCCGACATGGTGGCGGTGGCCACCTCTGGGGAGGTAGGCAGCCGAAAGCGGTCGTCCGCTCCGTTCTCCGTGCCTGGGTATTCAGGCTCGGACACGGAGACTGAGTGGACGGCGGCCGCCAAGGTGCCCACTACTAGAAGAGGGCGGGGGAGAGTGGTGAAGGGGGCACCCTCCAGGGAGGAGTTCCTCAGGCCCGCTTCGGTGCAGCAGAATGCGGAGTTTGAGGCGGCGCTGCACAAGAGGCGCCTTAGGAAGGGGCCGGCTGCTGTCGCTGCCGACCTGGGGATGGAGATCGGCAATGAGTCGGATTCCACCCCATTGGTCGGTGACTTGAGCGACCTAAATGCCCAAGAACTGAGGGCGCGGGCGGGCGAGAAGCTCGCCTGCATCCTGGAGGTGGCCCGAAAGTCGGGCAACTTAAAGGGCGAGTTTGTTGGTCGCCTGAAGCGGTCGGCGTCACTGCTAAGGGAGGTGGTGGACACCCTGGCAGGCCGCAGCGAGGCGGAGGAGACGCGGCGACTGAGGGCCGAAAACTCCCGCCTGCGTTTAGACGGGGAGGCGCTTAAGGCGGAGGTAAAGGCGCTCCGTCGGGGCTTCGCTGAGGCGAAGACGGAGGCCGCCGCGGCGACGACTGCCGCCGCTGCTGCCGCCGCTGCCGCCGCCGCTACCGCCACTGCGGAGACGCGGGCAGCCCCTGCCGCCACCGTTACCACCACTGCGGAGACGCGGGCGGCCCTTGCCACCCCCCAGTTGGGTCCCGAGCTGGTGGAGGAGCTTAAGCGCTCCCTTACCGTCACGCTCGGGACGATGTTGAGCGCCCGGCTTGCGGGGCTTGAGGACCGGCTTCTGCCGGCCCCGACGGTCCGCCCGCCGCTGAAAGCGGATGCCAGGAGGACGAGGGCAGACGCCACGTCACCCATACTGACGTCACAGCCGGTTGCCCTCAAGGTGGGCAAGGGGGCCAAGCAGGCCCCCAGAGCTGCCACCGCTCCTGCAGTGGCACCGACCGCGGGTCCCTCTGGCTCTAAAGGGACCCAAAACATCAGCGGGATTGCCCCTGCCACCACCACCGTCCCTCAGGAAACCTGGGTGACGGTGGTAGGGAAGGGAAAGGGGAAGGGCAAGGGGAAAGGCCATGGGAAGGAAAAGTCCTCCTTCCCATCTACTGCAACTGAGCCTGTCCAGGTGGCCCGTGCCCCCGCCGCCAAAGCCCGGCCTGCTGCCCCTGTTGCCTCCAAGAATGTGGTGACAGCACTGAGGTCCCCGAAATCCGCGGCAGTCGTGCTATCGTTGCAACCCGACGCAGCGGCAAAGGGGATTACTTACGCTACCGCCATCAGGGCGGCACAGGAAAAGGTCGACCTGAAGGAGCTGGGTATCGACCAGCTCCGCTTCCGCCAGACGGCTACGGGAGCCAGGATCTTAGAGATTCCTGGCTCACAAAGCGGAGAAAAGGCGGATAGGCTCGCGGAGAAACTCCGTGATGCCCTATCCGCAGTGGCCAGCGTCACCAGGCCCGTAAAGTCCACAGACTTGTGGATTGCGGGCTTGGACGATGCTGCCACAAAGGAGAAGGTGGCGGCGGCGGTCGCAGCGGCGGGCGAGTGCGAGGTGCGGCTCGTCAAGGTCGGGGAGATCCGCCCCGGCTTTGATGGCGCCGGCTCCGCCCTTGTGTCCTGCCCTGTCTCGGCAGCCAAAGTGCTGCTGAGCAGGGGCAGGCTTCTCATCGGGTGGAGCTCGGTGAAGGTGGTGGCGTTGGGGGAGCGCCCCATGCGCTGCTTCAGGTGTATGGGGCTGGGGCACACGCGCCCTCAGTGTCCCGCCGCGGCCGACAGGGGTGACCTGTGCTTCCGTTGTGGAGACGCAGGTCACCGGGCGGCCAACTGTGGCAAGGCCGGGCTGCGCTGCGCTATTTGCGCAGAGGCGGGAAAGCCCTCGGGGCACGTTATGGGGGGGCGTAGCTGCATCCCTCCGAAGACGAAGGGAAAGGCCCCTGGGACTCGGGCCACCCCTGCGGCTACCAGTCAGGCCGCCCCTGAGGTAGCGCGCCGCGGAGCACTGTGCGGGGGGGTTGTGATGTCTGATTAGTATGGATCAAGTCAGACATCACAACTTCCTCCAGGCGAACCTGAACCACTGCGCCAGGGCCCAAGACCTGCTCATGCAGAGCCTGGCGCAGTGGGAAATCGGTGTGGCCGTCGCCGCGGAGCCATATTTTGTCCCCCTCAGTCCCTATTGGGCTGGGGACTTGAACGGCTCCGTGGCCATCATTGGGAGGGTTGGCGGCCCCCTCCTCTCAGTCAAAGAGAGAGGAGCGGGGTACGTGGTGGCCAGGTGGGAGAGGTATGCGATCGTCGGCGCATACTTCTCCCCTAACAGAACCGCCGCGGAGCTGGAGGTCTTCATGGACCTCCTGGCCGCGGTGGTGAGAAGGCAGGCGCCACATCAGGTCCTCCTAATGGGGGACCTGAATGCCAAGGCCCGGGAATGGGGCAACCGCTCCACTGACACTCGAGGGGAGATTGTTAGGGAGTGGGCGGTTGCCACAGGACTGACCCTCCTCAATAGAGGGTCGGTCCACACGTGCGTGCGATGGTGTGGGGGGTCCGTGGTGGACCTAACGTTCACCAGCCCCGCTGTAGCGGCACGTGCTCGGGCCTGGAGGGTGATGTCGGAGGTAGAGACGCTCTCGGATCACAAATATATAAGGTTCGAGATCTCCGCCTCCGACAATCAGGGAGGGTCCCGGTGCGTGGTGCGGGCGGATTTTCCGCGCTGGTCGGTGAGTCGCCTCGACGCCGAGCTGGCGGAAGAGGCGGCCATCGTCCAGGCGTGGCTTGCCGCCCCCACGCACTCGGTGGAGAGGGGGACGGCGGTGGTAGACGTCGCGGCCGGCCGTTTTCGCGAAGCGGTCGCAGCCGTCTGCGACGCGGCCATGCCGAGGGCCCGCCACCGCCCCGGCCGCCGAGAAGTGTACTGGTGGAGCTCGGAGATCGAAGATCTCCGAGCCGCCTGCTCGGCGGCGCGACGGCCCTACACGCGGTGTAGGCGGCGACGGCATGGCCGAACGAATGACCAGCTGTCGGCCGATGAATTACAGGCCGAGCTCCGGCTGTACGATGGGTACCGTGCAGCCAAAAAGGAGCTGCAGCTGGCCGTCGGCCAGGCCAAGTCCCGGGCCTGGGGTGAGGCCTTGGAGGGCCTGGATAGGGACCCATGGGGGCGCCCGTATAGGGCTGCCCGGAACAAGTTCCGGGGCCTGACGCCCCCCGTTGCGGAGTCTCTGGAGCCGGAGCTCTTGGGCAGGGTGCTGGTGGGGCTCTTTCCCGAACGGGACCCCTACCACACCCCTCTGATGATGGCGCCGTCCTTCCCGGAGGAATTAGATCCGGCCTCCATCCCGCTTGTATCAGAGGCGGAGATGGATGCAGCCGTCAGCCGCGTATGTGGCAAGAGGACGGCACCGGGTCCTGACGGAATCCCGGGGCGGGTCCTCCGGATCGCCCTCAGAGAGATGGGCGATCCGCTTCGGGAGCTGTTCGACGCATGCCTCACGTCTGGACGGTTCCCGAAGCTGTGGAAGGACGGCCGGTTATGCCTGTTGCGGAAGGAGGGGCGAGACACAACCTCGCCTTCCGCATACAGACCAATCGTGTTGCTGGATGACACGGGAAAGCTGCTAGAGAGAGTGGTGGCTTCCCGTGTCATCCAGCACTTGGAGGGGACTGGGCCGGCTTTATCGCAGGCCCAGTATGGGTTCAGAGCGGGGCGGTCCACAATAGACGCCCTGCTCTGGCTAAAAGATTGGACGCAGGAAGCGGTCGGTGGGGGGAACAAGGCGTTGGCTGTCTCGCTGGACATTGCCAACGCCTTCAACAGCCTCCCGCATGGAACAGTACAGGAGGCGCTCCGGTATCACGGAGTGCCCCTGTATTTGCGGAGGCTGTTGGCCGACTACCTCCAGGACCGTGAGGTCCTGGTGGAGGGACGCGACGGTCTGAGGCGCCGTCGCGTATCCTGCGGGGTTCCACAGGGGTCGGTACTGGGACCGCTCCTGTGGAACGTTGGCTACGACTGGGTGCTTCGGGGCACGCTTCCCGCGAGTATGCGGGTGGCGTGTTACGCCGATGACACCCTGGTCGTAGTCAAGGGGAGGAACCTCGGGGAGACGGTGCGGTTGGCTGAGGTGGGAGCTGCCCTAGTAGTTGACCGTATCCGCGCCCTGGGATTGGAGGTTGCCCTCTCCAAGACTGAGGCCCTATTGTTTCATGGGCCTCGGGGGGGACCTCCTCCAGGTACGCGAGTAGCCCTGGACGGGGTCCTGGTCCGGCTTGGGACCCAAATGAGGTACTTGGGTCTCATCCTGGACGGGAGATGGACTTTTGGGGCACACTTCACCCAGCTGGCCCCAAAAGTCCTAGGAGCGGCGGCCGCCCTGGGGAGGCTGCTGCCCAACGTGGGTGGCCCGAGCGCCACTTGTCGCCGACTGTACTCCGGAGTGATCCGGAGTATGGCCCTGTACGGGGCACCGGTCTGGGCGGACGCCCTCAGTCGCGACAATAAGACCCTGCTGCGACGTCCGCAGCGGGTCGTCGCGACGAGGGCCATACGCGGTTACCGGACGGTGTCCTGGACGGCTGCGTGCGTGCTGGCCAGTGACCCCCCCTGGGAGCTGCAAGCGGAGATCCTCGCCGAAGTTTACCACTTCGTGGCGGCGAGGAGGTCCCGCGGGGAGCCCCCGGGGTGGGAGGAGATCGCACGCATGCGGCGACAGGCGCGGGCCGCCCTGCTGAGGCGGTGGACGGAGGACCTGGCTCCACCGGTCCCGGGCCAGTGGACGGTGGAGGCCATTCGCCCGGTCCTTCGGGGGTGGATAGGGCGGCGATTCGGGTCGCTGACCTTCCGACTGGTGCAGGTGCTTTCCGGGCACGGATGCTTCGGAAAGTATTTGCACCAGATCGCGAGACGGGAGGCGACCCCGCTTTGCCACGAGTGTGGGGCGCCAGAAGATACGGCGCTCCATACGCTGGAGGTGTGTGCCGCGTGGGGGCCGCAGCGGCACACGCTTTCGGCCATAATAGGCGGGGATCTCTCCCTGCCGAGCGTGATCAACGCCATGCTCGGCGGCGAGAGGTCGTGGCAGGCAGTGGTCTCCTTCTGTGAGGCTGTCATGGCGCAGAAGGAGGCCGCGGAGAGAGTCAGGGAGAACAATCCCCTCGCTGACCCTCTCCGGCGCAGACGGACGGGAGCGAGGAGGAGGCGATTTGCCCGCCTTCTCGCTCCTGTATAGTGGGGTCACTGGTACAGAGTCGGGGGACTCTCTACCGGCTTGCACGGCCCCACACGTCTGGGGGGTGGCCTTGGTGAGCAAGGCCTCCCCTCCACAGGTGCTGAGGCCCGGTTACAATCAGCCGGGCCAACCGCCGGGACGGGATGGTGATTGCTAACGCGACCCCATCTCGTCCCACCCCGTCGGCGGTGGGACTGCTCACCCCAGGTTTTTAGTGTGTATACCGACCCCCTTCAGGGGCGGAGAGTCTCACATAACTTCCCTCCCCCCCCCGGGGGAGGGGGTATCCATCAAGGATTTTCCTGGGTCAAAAAAAAAAAAAAAAAAAAAAAAAAAAAAGGCATGATCGTAATCCCCGAGATCATAAAAGTGAGCGGGACTCTGTACTTGTTTATATCAAGGTTGGGTTTGATATTTGTAGGTTTATGGCTGTTACGTTTCTACCCTCGCATAAAACTAGGTGTGTATTTACATAATTCTGTAAATCTCGTTATAATAATACGTTTCAGTAATTTTGCGGCATGGTCCTGCTGGTAGTTATTTATTTACTTTTATGTTTAAATCTCATCAGTCCATGTATGTACGAGTATATTTTAACTACACGAGTTTGTGGAACGTTCACGTTTCTGATAGTAACTTTCGTTCATGGCAAGTCATTGAAATTAATTTCGGGTGTGGACGGGCTTAGAGCAAACAAAGCGCTAGTTTTGTGGTCAAGTCAACACCGCGGTGCGGTGTGCTCTGCCGTCAAGATGCGGCGGCGGCTGACGCCAGCAGCGTTATACATTTATGTTTAGGAACCTATTTAATGCAAATTCTGTCTTATGGAAATGTAAAACTACCTTTACACTCCGTGCCAGGGATGAGACGTGAAAACTCAAATAGAAAATCCAACGACGAAGAAAATGTTCTAACGAACATATCTGGGCTTGTGTGCGTAGGTAGATTCTCAGTATAGGCAATGTTTAATTTAGATTACTAGGTATTAGTTTGGGTTGCGTTGGGTTTGGGTAAGATTATTGTTTGAACTGTGAACGTACATATGTACTGGGTATATGTAATCTAATTTGATGCTATCGCCGAGATAGTATCGTTTCTGATGTTGGGATCGGGACTGTGAATGAAATGATAATTGTTTGTAGGCTGACGTAGTAGATGAACTGTATGGTTACATCTCATACTTTGTGCTCTCTCAAATAAATTTCTCCACTTTGTATTATTGTTGTGAACTATTTAAGCACACTGTATTAAGAGTTTCTTCGAATAAGCATATTCGTGCACTCGTAGTTCGTATGTTTATATCTCATGCACCGATTGCTGGCGGTTTCAGCGTGCCGTACTGTAACTCACCCATACCTCGGTCACTAAAGCAACTTAACGCTCTCTTGGACTTAAACCAGAAGTTGATATTTTTGCGGATGAATGGAAAGTATTATTATAAGAATGTTTGAGGTGCTGTAAGCAGAATAAGTGAATGCTAAATTTTAAATTTAAATTATATTTTTAAATAAAAATGATTAAATAGTATAATTGGCGCAAGTCGTTCTATTTGATGTAAATAAATAAATAAATAGTTATGTCCTTTAGTAGAAAACATTAAAAATATTATTTCATAAATATCACACTTTTATCATATCATTGGCTTAGGCAGATATCTTTCATTTACATTTCTTAATCAAGTGCAAGTATTAGTCTGCCAAGACTGAGCTCCAACTAAATCAGAGGTCATTTAAAATGCACCCGTGCCATGCACTCTTAACTTTTAGAAGTTAAGTAGGTACATATTAACGAAATACTTAATTATTAGTCGTATTAGCGATAAATGAAACCATAGTTAGAAAACCTGGCTGAAAGCCAGTTTTTTATAATGTGCTCGAATATGTATGAAGTATTCAATCCCGCAAAGGAGAGACAGAAATAAGAATATGTACCCTACAATACAACACAAATATGTAACCTACAATACAAATATGTAACCTACAATGCGTAGCGAAATAGTCTCGTGCTGGGCTTTAGTGGTGACCATCCACCTAAGCATCCAGGGTTTTAAAAGGAATAGCAAAGTCGTGTCGTCGCCCGCGGTCGTTAAGCCTGTACTGGGTACTGGGTGCATCGCTGAAGTAGTTGCAGTTCCAGCTATCCACCCACTGTTCAAGGCAGCGAGTTGGTATGTATAGTGAGTAGGACTATGGTTAAACCCAACATAACCTCTCCGCTGCCTTATTCCCGCGGAAAAATATGTGTAAATGACATTTAAACAAGTCAAAAATACAAGGTTATACCACCAACTGCTTGATGTGATTGCAATGCGTTTATGGCATGGTTGATATCCTTTGAACACACAGTAATAAGCTAGCTAGCTTCGTGAGTGTTCGAGGGTGATTCATCGTATACTTGCCAGTCAACTTAGCAATATATAAATTGGCTGTGAGATATACTGTTCTTTAAGTCATCTCATACTAAGAATAGTATAGTAGCCCAGACCGTACTCAATGTTGAAACTATTTATAAACACTGTTTATATTATCTGACTTATCTATCAAAATGAACATGATATTATTATCAGCCCGTATGTAAACTGTCCTACTGCTGGACACGGACCTCTTCTCAATGTGAGAAGGTTTAGGTCATAGTCCATCACACTGGCCTACTGTGGGTTGGCAGACTTCACATATCTTCAAGAATATTATGGAGAACTCTCAGACATGCAGGCTTCTTCACAAAGTTTTCCTTCGTTGTCAAAGCATGTGATAATTAACTATTCGTTAAACGTACATAATTTTAAACCTACATATCTGTGTAAATCTCTACAGGTAAATAAAGATTTGATGCAAAAGATAATATGTGAGAAGTTACCTAGTATGGAAGTCCCGATATAAATTTCAATATTAACTTGACAAAAGGCAATTAACTTAATAAAGCTAGGTATTACACTTACCTCTATGAAACACTCAACGTTTCAGCTAAGTTGCACTGGCCGGGGTAACAAGTAAACTGGCATGACGATGCCAGGTTTCCGTTTGTGAGGTAGATCCTATCAAGCCCGGACCGAGTGATATATAGCTCGCTCCGGGTCAGTATAACTGCTGATCGATCAATTAGGACATACAGAAGCTAGCTCTAGTGCTGTAATAAGAACGTATAATATTAAGCTTTTTGTATAACGTATCCTAATTCGTTAATAAAGCTGACCGAACAAATTTAATTATTAACACACAGCGTGGTAACGCTTATTAAACGATTAATACATTAATAATCTAATGCGTTTTAGCCGTAATGTAAGTTCTAATGATTTAATAAATGGGCTCCTTGAAAGTAGCCAAATATAAATACTGTAACTGTTAGATGATATTTAGAACATGTTATTGAGTCTGATAATAAACATAGATTACTAAAAATATATAATCACGAGCTGCCACCTGCTGTTTCACCTGCATGTAAGATTACTGCTCCGCTTCTGTGGTTCGTAGCATGATTCTATAGAGCCCATATAAGTAGCTTAGAAAAAATGAGAATCTTTTTTATAAATATGTTCAGAATTGTTTGAGTTTATTCACCTCTTTATTTTTTAATCATCTATCTATAATTAATATTCGTAATTATGCATTTTTGTAGGTACATATCTTTCGACTTGAAATATAAATATAATAAGGTCAACAATACAAACATAAGGTGGGTGGAACATGAAAGGCCATCCTCCTTTGAAGGCCAATTATTAAAAAGTCGTAGTTATTGCCATGTGATGACAAATGTACTACTCACACTAACACATTAGTGCAATGGGTGTTAGTGTGAGTCGAAGGCATGTGTCATTACTCTTCCGCCCATATGCCTGAAGTGGTAGGCAGAAGGATTCTACCCATATTTCGTCGTTTGTGGTCTTAGGTTCCACGTAATCCAAATAAAACTACCCGATTCGGTAATTGAATTAAGCCCCCGCCAAGACAACCGTTCTCACTACCGTTTCGCTACCGAGTGGCACTACATATATGTATACATACATATAACAATGACCAAATGTGCTAAACAAATGCAGCTACAACCTCATTCTATTGTGGCAGATAAGTTAAGACTCGCCTTTACACATGAGAACGTATGAAGGTGTGCCAATTTGCATCAATCGCACACACTTACCAACCTCAATCCATTCCTTGACAAATAAAACCAATAATATCCTTGTAGCAACTAGAGAGTCCGTGATTGATAGTTTCTTACATCAACAAGATACCCTAGGCGTTCTTGAAATAAATGTCCTGAAAATACTTAAATAATACCAACAGGTGTCTTTTATAGGCAGACGTTTTTCGTGGAACAAGAACGCCCTTGTTTTGTTGAAAATTAATACATGTATACACCTGATGAATATCTTCAAGTGGCAGTCATAACTAATATTATAAACTAGACCCAATGTCCTTTTTTGTTCCCCCGACAAACAAACTTACATTCATACGAGTGTATTAGTTCGTTTGTTACGCTTGCACGCCTTATCTACTCGATCGACAATCATGAAATGTCGCATACATATTGTCAACGGTACAAAACAGGATAATGGATGCCTTTCATACAGGAAAAAGTACTGTGCCTAAAGAATACAAATTTATTGAGAAAATCTACATTGAAGCGAGCGAAGCCATGGGCAAAATCTAGTTAAATATAACATCAGCCAAGTGCGAGTTGGCCTCGCTTCATGAGGGTTCTGTACCTAAGAGGAAAAAGTATAGAAAGTTTTATATATGCATAGTCCCTCGCCCGTATCTCCAACGAGGCTATAAAAAGTAATTTAGTTTGAATACCGACCGAAAAACTAAGTTTATTTATATTTCATATTTGCTAATAATAAAATATATATTTTAATGTGCAAGCCCATTCATATGACATTATTTTGGGCTAGTAATTTTACTTAAATAATTCAGTAGACGATTTTATCATTAGTAGAAAAGTTGGACAAGCATAATTTACAACTATTTTAAATGTCAACTCAATAGCATTAGTTATTGCTAAAATCACCTGTGACAGACAGATAGACGGACGGACTGACAGACAAAGTGACATCATACCATTTTTACCATTTTAGTACGGCACCCTAAAATAAGCAATTAGTATTAATTTGTTATATAAGTATAATATGTTATTACTTAAGTCTGGGCAAATCAGAAACTTCTATTAACCGTTTATAACTTCATAGTTATTTAATAGTATCGACTAAGTTACAAGTTCCATTAAGTACCTATCCAATTAATAAATAGCACTTAGCTCCTACATCTGTAGATTACAAGTATCTAATCTTTTAGGACCACTTTGATATTTTTGACCTCTGTACCCATCTTAAAAAATCCCTATAGGTACCATGAAGAAGATTTTGGGTAGAAATTAGAGATGTGCAGTGTATGACTTTGGCCGACTAGCCGATTAGTCGGTTGTACTTAGGTACAGAGGCCGACTAGTCGGCTAAGCCGATTACGATATCGGAGGTATTCGGCAATTTGAATTGAAGGTATTATGTAGTTTTATTTATTGATTAAGATACTAATATAGTTTAATAAATGCCACAGATTTTCTTTACAGGTAAGTTATGTTAGAGACCGATTAGTCATTACCAAAGGAAAGGTTGCTTTACATTTCAAAATGTGTAAGACTGATTCTAAAATATAAATATTAATTAACAACCAAGGTTTTTATTTAATGTGATTCCTCATATATACATTTTATTAAGAAATACATGTAAAGTACTTACATTTTGCATGTATTTCTCAATAAAATGTATCTATATTATAGTCGGCGATTTTTGTAGAATAGTCGCCGACTAGTTACCGACTACGAAAGTGACCGGATAGTCGGCTTTATCAACTAGTCGGTACATATTTAGTAGATATGAATAATACAATTTAATTTTATAATAATGTTTAATTAATCTAAAAAATTATCTAAAAGCTATGTAATTAAATACAAGTTTCCAAAATTATTGCCCTCCACAACCACATAATTCGCATAAACTGACGGTTCATCATAATCTCTAGAATACTTTCTGTTGACTTAGAATATTAATAACTGTCAGAGATAGGTCTCACGGCAGAGGTAACGAAACAATGTTTATTGAAGACCGTCTTGTAGAACCAACGTTGGCGTGAAACCGTCTTAACTGTATTTGAAGATAATTAAATGTAACCAACATTTAATTATCTTCAAATACAGTGAAAAGCCAAGTCTTTACTACCTAGCGTCTCGTCTTTCTGAGTATAAAAATCACTTAAGTGTTAATTAGTATGATTGCTTTGAATTCTTTTTAATATTTATTTTCTGACATTTTTCCTTTTGCTACCTGAGTTATTTATTGAAATTAAACTACTATATACGGATTTTATCGCGTTGTTTATTTAACACTCTATTACATAATTTAGAAACTGTTACACTACTATACTGTACTATTAAACTTTACTAATTTTAAGCTAATTAAATTATTAAAACTATCAAATCTATTTGTTTTTAAGTTTACACTTTCCCCGACGTTTCGGTTGCTTTTCAGCAGCCATGGTCACGGGGAGACTAAGATGGTAGTTGTCTCAATGTTCCAGTGTAGTTATTTCAAAGTACCCGAACATAATTTAGTTATTGGTGTTTCTATTTACGCAGAATGAGCTCAAAGTATCATGAAGTCTAGCTGTGGTTTGTTTCTTCTTGGGTTTGACTATTTGAAGTACTGGATCCCAAGCTGGTGGTACATTCCAACCATCTTCTCTATTGAAATTTGGATGTTTTTTGATCTCAATAGCCTCGCGAAGCATCCTTGGTAGGAATCGGTGTTCTTTAGCGAGAATCTGTGGTTTGTCAAATCTCAGGTAGTGGTTGGTCCCCTGTTGTACATGTTCACACACAGCAGACTTCAACGAGCGTTTGTGTTTAACGTCAGCTATGTGTTCTTTTATGCGGGTGCCTATGCTTCTCTTGGTTTGACCAATGTATGAGAGTCCGCAGTCACAATCTATTTTATAGACCCCTGCATCTTGTAAAGGTAATTGGCACTTGACGGATGGTAAAAATTGACTTATCTTCGTTGGCGGCTTGAAGTATGTGTTGATTGAAGCTCGCTTCAAGATGTAGCCAATCTTGTCAGTGACACCCCTTACATAAGGCAGTATAGCAGGCTGGCGCTCGACTGTGGCTGGCTTTTCTCGGGATCTGTGACAGCGGCGCGGCTGTTGGAGCTTGTTGTCTTGCAGTACTTGCTTGACATGTTGAAGCTCGGCGTCCAGGTGTCTCTTGTCACAGAGTTATTATATCAGAAACCAATTGCAGTTGGACTGCTAAGTGGCATAAGATATCCACCTAAAATTTACATACATAATATTTTCGGCCTAGCGTGAAGCTATAGAGCGTATAGCTAAACTTCGTTAATATAAACGTTCATTCATATATATATATATATATATATATTATACGGCATCAGATTTGCATATTTCCAAAGAATATTAGATTTTTTGAGCATAGTCACAAGCTCCGTGCTGTCATTGAGAGTAGCTCTTCTAATGTCTCGGTGTTTCCCAACTCAAAACCACTACCTGATCGAGCAGACGATCGCCATAGCAGTGCAGTATATGGCTGCAATTATCTCAGCTCAAAACATTTAAATGCATCGTCCAATCCAAAAATTTTTTTTTGTTTGTTTATAGTAATAGCAGACATATCAACTCGGAAAGGGATCGTCACCGTATCGCCTTTGGTCTCGCCGTCAACCTAACGTAAACATGTAACCAAAGCGGATCAGCAGCTCCGGTACTTCGACTCGGCTACGGCTCGGTGACGCCGCACTCACTTAAATCATATTAATAATATGGATATTTTCTCTCTTCTTTAATGACTTCATAATTTTTCATCGTTATTTTTTGTTTATTATCTAACTTACAAATTCAATAAAACACGCGCGCAATACGACTGTTAGTTGTCTTTTGAATGACAGCACGTTCAGCAACAGTAATGCACGGAGAGACGTAAGCGCGGGGACGACGAGCCGTAAGCGCGGGAACTGCAAGTTGACCACGCACCGCACCGCGATTTGTTAGCTTGTCCCGAGGCAAGCCGATTATGTTACGATTCCGATTAGTGTGCGTTGCAATAGGGAGATTCATACAAAGAATACTGCACGGCTCGAGTTGATACGGTGACGATCCGTTTCCGAGTTGATATATGTCCTTTAAGCAATATATTGACGTCTATTCTGTTTTGTAAAGCTGTTTGTCGACCAGTATATTGCAGCAAGATTTAGAAAGTCTGCCATATGTTGGAATGTCAGCCATTATTGTCTGGCCGCCAGTGTGCTGCTGCGACTCAATAGGTTAATGGATTGTCAACTTGTATTGCGAATAAGATCATACTTACTCCACAATGAGGCATGTTAAACTTACTTTAATTCGTACCAGAATCATAGAGACAAGCCATATGCATTAATCGCATGTGTAGTTACGTAAATCCTCGTTTATCTTCCCGTGATCGTTAATTGAAGCGGTCTTTAGCAGCGTCCTCTGTTCGGCGGTAGGTAATTGCGGCCTGTTGATTGATGCGCACCTAATTTAATTTAGATATTATATAAATGGACCAATATGGCGACACAATATTCTATAGAAATGTAGGTCCCAAAATAGGCTTATTAATATGAAATTATCTTTACCTACGTAATACGCCAATAATTACAATTTATGCTGTGTATGGCGATCACGGTAATTATCTCGATTGATTGAGTATTTTCCATAGCAACGGTGATGTGAGGCGCGTATTCAGATAATTAATTCACCAAAGTATGTAAATATACCGAGAATTATTGCGCCGAGAACAATTTTCCAAGGACTCTAATAAATGCTGTGATCAAACTTATCAAGAAAACTGAGGACTTAACTATTATTAGTACGTACGCTCCGGTATTATTCATAATTCATTCCATCATTTACACGATTCTTTATCCATGGATTGATAGGAATGACTAAAATCTGCTACTATAATGTCTTTTCCTAATAAACATACAATGTACTTAGCGCTTCACTACTGGTACTCTTATAACAATCACTCGCAAAAAGTATAGTGAATACGGCTATTTACCCCAGCATTGTTTATCTTGGCTTATACAGAAGGTTCATGTTAGGAAGTGGACATTTACAGGCTGTTATTGCGGTAATCACACCCATGCCATTATAAAAATGGTACAGAGAACATTTTTTATGTTCTCACGGCTTTTAAGCTAAGTTGCTGTAATTGCCATAGTAAACATATGTATAACCCTTATTTACAGTTCTCTTTAGCTTTTAATAGCGATATTAAAGTGTATTGGCTAGCCAGTAAGTATATAGGTGTACGGTAAAGTAAATAATAACATCGTTTAATATTTTTCGTATAATTTTATTCATTCTTTTATAATTGTCAGAGTTGTACAACTAAATAATCACAGTTGAAACAAAACATACTATATATTATGTAGGTACAATATAATTAATGTCTAAATAAATACAAAACTGGTGTTTGCCGGGCGAGAAGAGTCCCGCACCGTTAGTATTTTGTACTGGGGATGTGTGCTCTGCCGTCTATATAAGTGTACGTGCAAGTGGAGTTTTGTAGGCTTCGTAACAAACATTCAGCGTGAATACATCGCTCCGAGACCAGAGTTATCATCGACAGTGACGTATTAATCCTACTATAAGGAATTTATATCTGCACCAGTAGGCAAGTTTTACTTTTACGCGATTAAAACTAAAACTTAACCACTTTTAAGATAAGCACCGTGTTCACAGGTTGTTCTGCTGACAAACATCTCGCGAATATCGTTGTGGTTTTAAGATGAGTTGGAAGATGAAGTACCTGTAGTTAGGCCATTCGACAACCTGGTAACGCAGTGAGTCAGTCAACAACAAACACAGTCAGTCCAATGAACAACAAAGAGTATAAAGTACACGCCTAGAGACAGCGCAGAGCTTCAGTCGAAAATTAGAAGGAACCGAGAGTATGTGCCTGCCATACCACTGTCGTGGAAAATGAAATTATTGCTTTATAAAATAGTTCAAAAACTTACAATATACGGTTGTATAAGACAGAAATATAAAATCGGACCCAAATCACTATCGTAATTCGTCTATATGTATGATACTGGCAGTGTAATGATATCGATAAAATAATAATAACTATGAACTCCTACTTACATGAATAGTAATTAACGAGAATTGCTTTAATATTGATGTAGGTACTTGAATATAAATTATTTATTTGTCATTAGTGCAAACTAGAGGGTGAACTTACATTAGGTAAGTTATTAGAAGTCTATTTAAACCGAGTCTACAAAATCTTAGGCTCCAAACACATAATAAAATCAGTCATTTTAACATAATTCAGTATTATTCTAAAATTTACACTGATTATAACTCGACGTCGAAGTGAGACAGTTCCCAGAACCGTTTAATTATTATATTTTACTATAAAATCTTAAAATTAATTTATAAATTAATGACTTCTACAGGTTGCCGCAGCTATCTCACGTCAAGGTCGATGGAAATAGTATTCTAGCACAACACTCTTAATAAGTTATTGATATTTTCCTAGGTGCGACTAAATTTATATGTAAACATACGAATAAATAAAGTGCAAACACTTAATACTACCATCATAGCTGCATCGATTATGCTAAGAAATTGGCACAGTCCCACTCATAACGGCGCGCCGCCGGCGCCGGCGCGGCGCGGCGCGTTGCGAGTCCAGCCAGTCGGCGCGGCACGTTCGCGGCGCGGTGCGCGGCCGGCGCGACACGGCGCGAAACTGCGAGCTCAGCCGGCCGGCGCGGCACGCTCGCGGCGCGGTGCACGGCCGGCGCGGCGCGGCGGCGCGCGGCTCGCATATCGACGCACACACGCTCGCACTCACTCTCGACAAACGTCGCTACTCGCTCGCCCGCACTCGCATTCTCTCCTACGGCTCGCTCTCGCTCTCACACAGACACTCCGTCTCGCTCACATACGCGAACTGAAACCTCTCACGACCATGACTACTATTAGTTACCTAATGTTACGAGTAGACCGTAGTCGTTCCAAATATTCTATTTAACTAGCACTACACGGAGACATTAGGAGAGGAACACCGGTTACTGTACAGTTCGCTTACACGTTAAAGTTAAATTAATAGTTTCACGTTTAATTAAAATCAGGGGCAGTTGTTTCTAGTGTGTTAGTGTATTTACAACCCCTTCGTTTAAATTTCACATAATATCAAATGAGCATTATGGAACTCGACGTCCGAGTGGACCACCTCAAATATTATGTTATCTACCATTATTAAAATATAACATATTCTTTTATTCTATAACGATTTCTGCGATAGGGCCGCCATATTAAGTGATATCACGTAAAGCTGGGGACTTACAAAATACTCGTATAAATTATTCACATTTATAGCACACTATCTACAAACACCCACTGTTCAGATTCACGTCCGGCTCTGTCGCAGAAATCTCTTTACTCAGTAACTTCCAATAAAATACTGACTCATAATATGGCTAAATCGAATAAAAACTTATATCAAATATTTGGTGAAGATGTACCTAGTTAAACTTTGTAAAAATGACGCAATTAAATAGGTATCTTAAACGAGTACTTAAGCTAAACATGTCTACCACAATAAATAAAGTTGTATAAAATTGATAAGATACAAGTCGCACAGTGGGCCCGTCACCGCGGGTGACGAGGCGCCGCTTGTTTATTTACAAAATGAAATCCGAGGGTAGGTGAACGAGTGTCGCTCCCGAGATAGCGGGTTTAAGTGGCTTACTGGGTACGATAGTGGGAGACAATTGACTAAATTAGCGGCGGGGGTGTGTCGGTGCGAGCGCCTACAGCTGTTCGTCCAGGTCGGGCCCGTACAGGTCGGCCAGCTTGTTGAACCGCGGCCCCCACGCGCCCAGGTAGTCGTACTCGTGCGTCTCGTCGTCGGTACCTAACACAAGCGCACCGCATTAGGATTATATATGAATAATTTATTCGAATACGAAGACTGGATCGAGGTTCCTAAATTTTTCGCTTCATACATTGTGAATGAATCGCCTTTAGGTGCCGTCATACATTTTAAAGCGATTCGACAGGGGCTAATTTTGTGATGTGGGAATGATGATTTGTGGCGTATGTGCCAAACTGGATAGATGGTGCCGTTTAGCAGGCAGTTACCGACATTATTGACTTCTACTTGAATTTCATATTTTATATTTTCCTTCCGCATGGTAAGTTACGATGGATCTAGTTATCTATTACTCGTAGATTAGGCTACGTCGCACAGAAGAAAATGTTCTGCGCTTTTATTCTGATAGTCTTTGTTGCTAGAATTGTGGTACTCACCAGAAGCGAGTGACGAGAGCGAGCCGGCGGTGCTGCCACCGCCCTCGTACGCGTAGTTGCGCAGATCGTCGAAGGGTGGCGCATTGGGATCGCTGTCCGCACGGCGCTTGTGCTCCTCGATGAACATGCCCACGTTAGTCTCGCCGGCCAGCGGCACACCCACACCCACGCCTGGTGGAACTCCCACAGCCACGCCCATCGGTCCCACGCCGATGCCCACACCCATCAGAGGATCTATTACGTGTTTTAAAATCAGTAGTATATATCTTACACCCGGTTTTGAAAACGCACGATGTGTCAAAATTAAACTCATGTCAACTGAATTAATGGGCTATTGGTAATTTAGCCAAGCAATACCAAAAGTTGAAATGCGATTGACAGCCTATTTTATTTTCTGATAATTTGCTTTTAGAAACTGAGCATAATTTTAATTTAATATTATACTTTATTAAATCTTCAGTGACGTTAAAACGACGACAGTAACTTCATTATGAGAGAATACCTATACGCAGCGGCATTAATGATATATTTATTAAATTCGTTGCAGATTACCAACAATTAAATTTACTGGATTTTTCTAACATTACTTAATGTTTTGTATTTACCTAGGTACAAGCACAAACTAATAAAAATCTTATAAGCTGTACGCTTAGTTAAGTAAATAAGTAATTGAATGCTATATATCGATTAAATACGGTTGCTGCGATTATTGTTGACAAGATGTTCCGCAAAATAAGTCTTAAATAAGTAAGTATGAATCTTATTATTCAGAATTCGGGGAGACGACAAACGTGTGCCGAGTTGAGTCCCAATAAGAAGAAAATAATGTTATTAATTTCACATTTCCATGAACAAAATATTCAAGTCCCGTATATCGCATATAACTCATTATCATTTTGGCCTTAGACGAGTATAAAAGTTAAATCGAAATATTTGAATATAATCATGTTTATTCAGTGGCAGATGGAAATAGGAGTTCACGAGTTTAAATATTTGTATTAGGTTATTACTGTATAACGCCCAAAAACATTTGTGATCTTTTGTACAATGTTTTAAGTTGAATAAAACCTTTTGTATCCGGCACTAACATATTTTATTATTTAAAGACAATATACTACATTATCAACCACACAATATTCGTACTGGCAATAGTTTTTCGTCATAAGCTATTTATTTATTTATATGCATATAGAGCGTGTAACATGAGGTAAAGTTGTATTTAAGGGTCGAATATCACTGTATCTGCGGACTCCAGCTCATGAATACGGGAAATCCCGATAATCACATGGTAATTAAGGGTTTTTGACTTTGAAGATCCTTATACTAATTGATTATATCTACTTGAAATTATGTTGATATTACAAATATTATTTCGGAACGAACAACTGACTTGCACTACAGGTAATCAATCTTGTCATGTAGCAAAATATGTGTAAAATAAAAACGTCAGATAAGCAGTTTCAAAACAATTTGTTGAATTTCGGTACTATGTTCAAATTAATTATTATCTTAGTATTATGAAAGGTTTATATAAAAGTTAAACATTTTAAATATAGCAAGTTCTGTAACCAGCTCATGATGAATACTATAAGGATATTAATATAATCATTGTTCCTTAAATATCCAACACTATTATCACCTTTCTCTTAAGAATGATTACGCCTTGTGGCCTATTCCGTCGCAAAAAAGTGTCATATTTTGAGGTTTATGTATTAATAAATTATTTAAACTCTATAAATTGCATATAGGGTTTAATTCACTTACATGGTAGCTTCGTTGGAGCATGGTCCGGAAGAGGTCCTCCAATAGGAATCTGCAACGGTGTGATGTCGAAAGCCGTCATGTCATCTTCACCACCACCTTCATCGTCGTAATTGATGATGTTCTCGCGGACATCGTCGTCAGGGCCAGGGTACTTGATGTGTGCCTCTCGTCGGCGGTTGTATACCACGAATACTAACACCAGAACTGGTGGATATACAATAAAATTAAAAAGAGATCAATTTTCAGTATAATATGAATAGTGTAAAGTAAATCTGTACGCTTACCATTAAATGTAAATGCCGAAGTTTTGGGCCAACTATTCGTACCGTGAAAGACATTTATTTTGAATTTCGCTACGAAACCTCTTGATTGTCCTAAACCCTTTCATGAAGAAGTCCGAATAACGAAGTAAAGTCATTTTAAAAGATAGAAATCGTTTGACCCATAGATTCGGATATACATTACATGGTTGACCTACAGAATTAGAAGCGTATGTTTAATGCGAGCAAATGGATGGCAGAGCACGATTAGAAATAAATATATAATTTTTATTATACCAGTTTTAAATTGCATTTGTTATCCACAAGTCGAGTGACCTGGCGCTGCGCTCGTTTCTAACGCTGTAGTCGTTTTGTAAACGTGTTACTCTACTTTCTTATTATTTGTTCTAGATATACTTTGCTTTTTGTCGACAAATAATATCTACTTTTTATAATCCTTCCTATATTCCTATTTTATCCCCTGACGTGAAAGAAGAATAGAAAGTTCGACGCCTATTTCTGTATGTTTATTATATGTATGTGTGTGTGGCTTTGTACTCTTCAACAACTATACTAATTTAAATGCTTTTTAATTTTATATTGAAAGTTTCATCACAGTGTTTCTTAGCTGTATAAGGTGAAAATTGTACAGCATTTTAAAACTTTTACCAGTGTGATTTTCTGTTGATTCGAATATCATAGACATATTTTTTCATACCACTGACAAAAAAACTTATGGTTGGCCTTAAATTGAGCGGTTACCGTAGTGTATGGACGCCAAGGGAAATACTTTCACGTTGCCAACGTTGTAAAATCTATTCTTCGATGGAAAGTTTGGGTTACTGCTAAGTAAACAAAACAGTTAAGTAAAATTATCATAAAAGGAAATTAGTAACTGCGAAATTATGCAAAAGGTTAGCTTGACTTCAATTCCAGTTAAATATGTACAATTTTTGAATTTATATGCCATTACGTTTACTTAGCGATCCCTCGGCTCGTTTAAAGATCAACAATATTTTATTATTTTTATTGGATCGTTTCGAAAGAAGGATTTATTTGAATAATTCCAAATTTAAAAATTAAAGTTGTCTTCAATCCTCTATAACGCTGGAATTATTTCTACTCGCCTTGAATATCTCAAAGAGGATACTTAAGAACGGAGTTTGTGAGTTCTTAAAACATTAGTTCTAGTTTCGTATTCACAAAATAATCTGGGATTCAGACAAGTTTCATATTATACAAGTTAAATCAAAATTGGATTTCTATTTCAAAACGAGACGTCAGCAAAATACAAAATCGATCTCGAAATAAATGGCTCTCTTCAATGCAATATTTCTAGCTGTTGCGTTATTTTCTCCATAACAAAAGTTTTGGGTATTTAATTTAACTATATAATTAAGTATTTAACTATATATTAGTTAATTTAAGTTATCCAAGTGGAATATTACTTATAAAGTTGCAGACGGTCAAACTAATTAAAATCAGCTACTACCATCCATTGTTTTATATCAATTTAATAAAGTAGGTACCATCATAAACTAAAAGTTAATGAGTCAAGAAATAAGTACTTATGTGTATTTTGTTAGTTTCAATAATTACTTCTATAATAATAATTGCTTCTTTATTTTTAACTGGCTTTTGCCCGCGTCTTCGCTTGCGTTAGGTTATGTAAGTAACCGTACTTTAAAAAAATAACTATCGGTACTAGTTACTCGGTAATTATATAGCTTTCTAAAGGTGTAATCATTTTTGAAATGGCTTAAGTAGTTTTTTTAGTTAAATCCTTAGAAATAAAATAAACAATCAAAGAAATCGTGTCTCTTTGTAATATTATATAAGTAGGTATAGATAAGACAAATAATAGTATAGTGTAGTGTTACATATCCGTCGTAGCTATTTGTAACGAGGAAATTGATAATAATAGAACAAACATTAGCAACTATATTGTTTCAGTCATTTCAATTTCCGTTACGTAAGTAGTTAATAAAGGAAGGGACATTGGAGCGTTTATTTTACACCGGAGTAGTCTATGGCGCAAGCTACATAAACCAATTATGTTTGATTCCACTCAGTCGTATTATAGAATCTAATTTAAATCAGCATCACAACATTTAAGCATAAATATGGTAACTGGAAATTTAGAAACTACTCAATCATTAATTTAGTCAAATATATACATAAATTGTCGATGAACAGTATGTAACTAAAAGGTCTGGTCATATTAAAGGATTATGATACGTTTACATATATATAATTTGTAGTAATATTTACTCAAGAGGTTTCAAATAAATGCGGTTATAAAGATTTCGTTTTTAAAATATCCTTTTATGACTATGGATCAAAACGAATTCTAACAGACTTAAATTTATCAGCTAATTTTAAATATAATTTATTATTATTGTATATGGTATTTTACTAAAAATATGCACATCTCAGTTACATCCTCGCAGATGGCCTTGTCTTGGCCAAGTTCGGTTGGATTTTGTGTGATTTCTTATTATTGTTATTTATGTTTTTAATGCGCTTTACAAAGTGCACAATCATTAATATGACCACACCTAAATTACACCCTGTCTAGACCAATGGCATATTTATGAAATGTTAGTGAGCCAAAAACACGATTGACTATGAAAATAAACTCATTTTTTGTTATTAATGGTTTTCGTTTGCGCATTGCTCGGACAGATTGAAAACCATTATGAAAGTCAATAGAATACTGAATCCAATTTGAACGCAATAATAAAAATAGATAGGCACACAATCTCAACGCACGCCCTGGATGAACAAAATAGACACAGGTACTTATTTATATTTATAGATAAGAGCTTAGTGATATACAAGGAGCGGATTGCTAAACAAATGTTCACATTAATTAAGTGTTATAAGTTAACATGTGAGCTATTGATGAATGACACAAATACTTAGGCGGTAATCACATGCAAATAAACGGTATGTGGTGCTCACCTAAAAGCATGAACAAACAAACAATGATAGCTATAATGAAATCCCTGGAGGGCGTGATGATGCCGGAGGCGAGGAGCTCGAGTTCGCAGTCGTGGCCGGCGTAGCCGAATGCGCACACACAGTCGTAGCGGCGCGCCGGCTCCCGGTCCACGCACGTACCGCCGTGTCGACACGGGCTGTCCACGCACTCGTTCACGTTGGCGCAGGTGGCGCCGGCGCGCACCGAGCCCCCAGGACACCTACACATCGTGCGCTTTACCTCACCGTAATCCTCGGCAAAGCCGCGCGCACTGAGCCCCGCAGTACCACCCCATATAAAGCATGCACTACTGTAATACGATTCGCTAATACGACTACAGATATACACAGATAGATCTATATGATGAGGGTGCGTTAGTGTTGGTGCGTCGGGATGAGCGGCTAGTGGGACACGCGTGAGCGTGACTAAGGAAGTGCTCACTCATTATAATGAGGAGGCAGACGAGGATGGCCGCGAGCGCGCCCATGCTGAGCTTGAGCGTGCGGCCTTCCTGCACGAGCTCGCAGTTCTCGCCCCAGAATCCTTCGGGACAGTGGCAGCGGTAGCCAGGTTCGCGGTTCACGCACGACCCACCATTGCGGCACGGGAAGTAGAGACATTCGTTCTTGTCTACGCACCCCTTGCCGTCCGGTGACAAAACCAAACCCTCACCGCAACTGAACACCATTTAGATTTAAAAGCTTTATTATTGCATATATAAACAATTTATATTATTCAAATCAGATCATTAAAATATAATAAACAACATTAATATCTTATGTAAATATAAGTGACCAAAACCATATCAGAAATAATATTAAATGTGATATATTATATATGTACGTATACATAAACATAAATATATAAATAAATAAACCGTATAAGTTGAAACTCAGTGCGCGCTTAAAAATAAATATTACAAAAAAGAAAACATTAAATTTGGTCAGATGGCGATTTTAAATTTATTGTTTCCAAAATTTATTGTTACACCAGGGCAGAATAGGGCAGAATATATCGCATATATTGACGTGAGCTCACTGAAATTCTCAATCACTCAATTCGTTAAAATATAGAATTGAACAAGAATTTATGGAATGCAATAATTTTTAGCAACATTCACCAAAACAACTTGTATTTTAAGAACCCTTATAAAAGCATAGTTTCAAAATGCTTTTGGGGTTAAAGCGCTTGTAATTTAAGATATACAATCACAATGTGCTGATTTAAATCATCAATTAATTCTTTTAATATGAGGTTTGTTGAACAATCGCAACTGTCAGTCGTGGTCACATAGAAATTCGTCTATTTTCTAGCGACAATTAGAAAAAAATCAGAGGACATGTAAATCATTTACAAAATTCGTGGATGGGTTCTTAGCAGGACACCTCAATTACCACCGGAGTCATTAAAAACTCGTTCCAAATCGAAAACGGTCTATAAGTTGCCAAAAATAAGTAAATATTTTACAATAACATACAAACATCTTAATGAATGTGACGCACTTCAGTAAAAACGACATTCCAGAAATTAGCTATTCAAAGCAGGAAACCTATCAAATTTCGACAGGAAAAGGCGTTGATGAGAAATAATTTTAACTACAGTTCTCTAAAACGGGTCACGTGTTTCCTGTACCATACAAAATTAAATAAATGTTTTGTGTTTAAGAAAATGTAACCATTTTGTTGGTGGAATTCTTTTTATTTTGCATGTGCGGCTTTGTTGCTGTCTGCTTATATAAATTTGAACACGAGGAGCACATTTGTATAAACAAAAGAAGTGATGGATTTAATCAACATAGTGAAATGAATGAATCAGTATGAAATAATTTGCGCGATTAAAAAGGTTTACAAAATGGAATCGAGAATAAGTTTAGTATAATTACAAAAGTCTTGCTAGAACTAGTTTTATTTTTAATAAGGCAAACCTTTCAGTGTAGCCCACGTCTGGGGGTCAGTAAATTATCAATCAATTATTAATTACATAACAAGTATACAATAAATGAAAAAATAACTTACGTGCATTCATATTCATTCCATAGATCAACGCAGACGAAAGGTTCTGTGCAGTGGACGTTGATGCACGGGCTGTTTGACGGACAGTTCCGATCCAAGTTTCTGGCCATTGTCGCTTGTCCCCACTGGGTCCCATTCATTGCTGGTGGTAAAGGCAAATGCTTGCCTTCTAATCTGATATCATCTAAACATCCTTTCTGAAAGTCAGCATACACTTCAAAAGTTCTTACTCCCGTATACTCGGCCTTGCCTCCTGCGTAAACACCTTCCTGTTTATCCACCAGCAACCATTGATGTCCTTCAAAGCTAAAAGTTTCGTTGTATCGCCGACCCTCACCGCCATCTATTTCAAGCATCGCCGCGCTACCGTATCGGCTAACACGAGCAATATGCCACTGGCCATCATCTACTGCGACCGAGTTTAACCAAACATCACGTTCTTCAGTACGCAGCGAATTTAGATTATACCGGAAATGTAATCGCGACTCTTTCACTTCTAGTATACCATACTCTCGATTGTGTTGATCGCTTACTCTGAAAAGTTCTCCGTGTGGTTCGCGTGTCCTAAATCTTAGCTGAATTTGAGTGCTAAACCTATCTGGTTCAAAACTTAAAGCAAATTTAACGTAGCTCTGTGGGCGAAAACTAGTTGGCGTAGTTGGCAAATTACACGAAGGACCAGTCCAACCGGGTTGGCACTGACATCTAGCCTCTGAGAAACTGCCAACGCAGGTGCCATGTTCCCAACACCTTGATGTGGTATCTGCTTGATTACATATTTCGTCAGTTTGTGGGCAACCCGCTACAGAATTTCTAGATAAGCCTGGGTGAGCTAGGTCGTATAATTTGCTATTATGGATCAAGTTTCGTATGCAGCCGTCAAATCCTTTACCAATTGGCATGTATTGCCAATGGTAATGAGTTGGATCAAAGTGCTCGATATAAAGGCCTCCAATTTGTAGCGGTGCATTTACATTTAAGTATTCATTAAAAGGTGGAATGGTTCCACTAGCTTGACAAGTCGAATCATCGAACTCTGGTGGTGTTCCGTCTTCCATTTCTTGAATATCAGCAGATCTACAGTAGTCCACTATCATTCTTACATTTTCTGTATCCCAGAAAATGTCTATACGATGCCATTCACCATCATCTAAAGATTTCTTCGTCTTAACCCTCAGTTCTAATGTACCTGAGCCGAAATCTATAAGGAGTCGAGGGTTGCCTCTTTCTAATTCAACAGATATAAAATCTGATACCATTATTTCTTCTGGCTCCGGTGGTACTATAGGTCCATTGTATAGTAATACTCCTTCTGACTTTCTCGTAATAAACTCAAAACTTAAATGAGAGCTGTCACACATCTCCAAAGCTGGATACCATGCCCATCCCGTGCCTCTGAAGCTCCTCGATGTTTGTTGACATCTTGGCCCAGTGTACCCAGGAGGACATGAACATGTCAAACCATATTTGCCTTCTATACATCTACCTCCGTTATAGCACGGAGAGTTGCGACAGGTTTCCGCTTGAGTAAAGTTACGGGCGCCACAAGTACATTCAGCAATAACATCTACTCGAACGCCAACAAGAGCTGTTTTATTAGCATTAACCATGTAAGGCAAGTTACTAATATCCAAAACGTTAGTACACGATCCCTCGCACATCTGATTTTCGTATAAACATTCATCTATGCCCACCATTGTAATATTAATTCCAACAGTCCTTTCTATTTCTTCCCGATGCATGAGTACAATTCCATTTAATCTTATAGGTTTATAATAATGGGCTCCATGAGCAGAAAATCGAATATCTGTGACAGGGGGGTGTTTCTTTCTAAGTTGTACACTAAATACGTCAATATTTTCACGCTCAGTGTTCAATAAATCAGCCAATTTATCTTTAAAGATATCCAATTTACTCCGTGAAACACTAAGAGTTTTGTAATTCCAAACTCTTATAAAATCTTCGTCTGATATACCAGATATTCGAATTGAACCTGAATTTATTATAGCTTCATGCGATATTTCTTTGACATACACGGTAACATTAGCGGGTACATCCGTTTGTGTGTGTTTTCGATCATAAACTTTGAATTTTAGATGATATCTGCCTTCTCTTGTTTTATGTCTCATCTGAATCATTCCAGTTTCTTCGTTCAGTGTAAAGTTCGGATGTTCTGAACTTTCCCAGAAGAACTTTTTATCCGGCAAATCCCAGTCATCAAGATCATATACATACACTCGACCGATTTCTGTATCAGGTGCTTGACCTTGATAGCTATATACAAGTATTTCTTTAGAGCCTGGCTGCATTTTGTTGTCATTAACGTCTCCAATAACTACCGTCAAAGTACTTGTTCCAGTCATAGCAGGGTTGCCATGATCTTTGATGATAATTGGTATAAGATACTCCTTTTGCTGCTCTCTATCAAAAGATCGTAAAGAAGACACAATCGCCATTCCATCTCCATTGGCACCCTTTTGATCTTGTTCGACTTTAAAAGAAGCTCGAATAATATCATCTGCACCTGGATCAAGTCTAAATTGAAATGGCGGCCCGTTACTTTTAGACCGATCATCATCATCAGTGGCTAAGATTTCAGCCACTTTTTTAGGTGTTATGTGCTCTGTTAGCACGGGTCTATAATCTTTTAAGAAAGTAGGAGCATTATCATTGATATCTTGCACTATTACTGTTAACGTGGCTGTCGCAGTTCTTGGTGGAACCCCATCATCAATTGCTAATATCTTTACTTGATGTCTGGGAGTGTCTTCTCTATCCAATGACCTTTGAATACTGACCGTACCTTCTTGATTTATCGAAAACTGCCGTTTCCTGTCCGATGAACGATCAATTGCATAAGACACTTTACTCTTTCCACCTTGATCGGGATCCGTCGCTTTAAAGGTTTCTAAACTTTTTCCAACTTCAGCATTTTCATAAACTGAAACTTCTATATTGGCTCTTTCAAATTGAGGTTTATTGTCATTTATGTCTCTTAGTTTTACCACTACCCATGAATAAGCTACGTGATATTTGTCGTTGTCATTATCTTCTCCTTTATCATTAACTTGTATTCTAAATCTGAAGCCATTACTTTGTAATTGGTCTTCATAATCTAAAGGCTGTACAATTTTTAACGAACCTGTGCCGTCATTATTTCTAACCATAGTAAACTTATCAGCACCATATCCACTATTTTCAATAACTTTATATTGAAATTTATTTGTTTCATCCTCATCATGAACAGTAACTGTTAAAATGGGCATTTCAGGTAAATTTGTTCCATCTGTTTCGTCTACCTCAGTAAACCATTCGTCTTTAGTGAATTGCGGGGGCATATCGTTAATGTCTTTCACTCTAATAGATGCTGTCCCAGTCCCCTTTAACCCTCCTCCATCAGATGCTACTATCTGAATAGAATAATCAGGGGTTCTTTCGCGATCAAGACAGCACACTGCAGTTTTTATCACACCCGTTTCAGGTTCAATTTCAAAAATAGGAGAGCCAGTTTCTTCTTCGATCACGTTTTTCTCTATGGAATACCATAACTTTGCGTTATTGCTTTCTGCTGGGTCATCATAATCGATTGCGGTCATAGTCATAACGACCATGCCAGCTGTGCCGTTTTCTGTGACATTACCGAAATATACTCCTTGAGGGAAAATAGGAGCATTATCATTAATGTCTTTAAGATTGACTTGTACATCTGCGTATCCCACAAGACCCTCACCCCCTTCATCTTGGGCAAACACTGTAAACCTCCACTGTGGCCTACCATTAGGCTGGTCTCGATCCAATGGCTGTGGACAACGACATATAAAAATTGTCTGTTAATGGTTTAAATCAAAACGTAACATAAAATGTTACCGCAGCTACACCAAGAACGCTAAAACATTTATATAGTATTATATCGGACGAACAATTGATTTCACGACCTTTTGATGGCCAACATTTAGCCATAGGGATATTGTCCAAACGAACAAAGTACCAGAAAGAAATAGGACGCAATTATTGTACATAACAATAGTTTTTCCCAACCTACTCAATTAATCTTAGGATTGTTACAGTAATAACAATAGACTTAACCTCGCATGTTTATTAGCAATATGACATTAAATGATTTCATATTATCACCATATTATATACATAGTTTGTATAGCATGTCATATTACACGCAGTCCATATTCGCTTAATATGGTCCACGTACCTGAGTACAAATAAATAAGTGATGTTAAAAGGGTTTAGTAAATACAGAGATAAGTGTTTGCTTGGTGATTGCCAAACAAACCGATCCTAAACTAATACCAAAGTCACAAGGATCCTTTACTTTTTAGTAGAGAACCTGGTCTCTGAAAAAGTATTCCAATTTTCTAAAGAGTAGGTAATTAACATTCAGAACTCATTCGGTTTTTCTCATTTCAGGAATATCTGTGTCCAACTTACGGCACAAATGGAACGCAATAAATGTGTGATTGCATTGTGCATGCAAAGTGAGTATCCTATTGGGCGACTATCTCAACTCACAAGTTCTCTCATTCCAATACCAACGGCATCAGGTGTCTACATTTCTACGACTACATTATTAGACGCGGAGTCTTTACAAAAGTAGCTATTTTAGTTAAATCTAATACTCACTTTGAGAACGAATATCTCGCCTGTAGTGCGATTGATATCGAACTTGCTGTTTGCAGGGTTGTCAGGATCAATGCCTTGGCCAGTCAGGAAATAAACGATGTTCTGTTGTCTGTCTTTGTCGCCGTCAGTGGCTGTGACCTGTTTTAAATGGTAATATGTTATTTATGTTTCATATAACAAGTAAATATTTTAGATATTTAGTCAATACTAAACATATTTGTTTGTATAATAAATAATTTATAGAGGAATGGTCAAAGGAAAGAATGTGTGAAATATTCATGACTATGGATAGTCATCGTTGTGGTAGTTACATTAATAAAATATTTCGGGAATTAGTTAAATAAGACAATGTTTGCATATTGATCTGATTTTAAATTGCATGGCAAACCTTCTTAATTTGATATTTTATATAATGAATATTATGTAAGTGGAATCAAAATAAGTTCAATACAAGGTTAATCAAAAAACATATTGTTAGTAAACGTGAAAGTCGGTAAATAACAAGCAAGCAAATAATAAGCACAGGTACGCAGTAGTTTATGACATGTACACTTTCTGTACAAAATGCCTTCGGCTCTGTGTTGTGTTATTGAATGATATAAATATAACAAAGATAGCTAAAAAAGTTTCCTCTCAATCAAAATGTTGTCGGCGCCTGGGGACAGGTTTTTTATTTTACGTTCCCTTAAAACTCAAACATCTTTACATCAATGTAAAATTGCATACTAGTGACTGGTAAAGACGTAGTGAAAAAAAATGGTTCGGTTATAAATACAAATTTACAAATCCTTGTATGGACAGCATTAAATTCGAAATGTCCAAGATTACTAAAAAAATTTTTCATTAAAATTAAAATGTATCTATAATCGTTTGCAATAACATCCAAAACATTACAATGTTATGATAATTTGTTTTCCTTAAACTAGAACCATCAATTAATGAATTATATATTATCAATAATAATTTATAATGCATACCGTACTAAAACATACTACTCTTGATTATAACCCGGAACTTACTACCACTAAGCGACGGAAAGATATCGTTTGTACTACTCGGTCTCAATCTAAGTATATTTTTACCAATAAGATTTTCGCATTTTTAGGTCCATTTCTTTATAATAATATAAACAAAATAACTGCGATTTATGACAAAAATTATGCTAACACTAAGCAATTAGTTCAATAATATTTACAAACCTTGAACTACGATCAAACTGAAAATTTGATGACTATTGTTCAATAAGTGTTACGCAATAAAATAGCTCTTAAAGTAGTCATAGTAATCACTTACGTTTATAATGTGATTCATAAATTTTTGTTAATGTTTTATAAGTATTGTTTTAGAATTTAAATCTATATCATACAGTATGTACCCGTAGTGCCTGTGGCACAGGTTTACCCTAGTACAGGCCATCCCTTGTACATATATTACCATAACGATGTAACCTAAGCTCTGTATCCTTTTGTACCAATTTATGTCGAATAAATGATGATTATTATTATTAATAATAATAAATTCAGTCGGATAACACCTTTATAGCAATATGCTGCCTTATTCGAAATGCCAGATAGTAGTCCGAATAAGCATGCATGAACTTTTGCATAAAATCGCCAAACAACTTTGATCTACCGTTCAATGCGAATTACTCTGTAGTTTATAGTGGTGTAGGTACAGCGGAAGTGCTACGAAGTTTATGAACCCCAACACCCCAGATTGTTTGCATCGGGGCGAGCGACTAGGGTGGCCCCTGCTAGCGCACCACCGGAAGCATCGCAAACTTTGTTCTTTTTAAGGACACCGATGAGAAACTCTGGGAGTTATATAACTATTAGAGAAGCTTTACTTACTCTAAATTCTTCAGTGCAAATATTCCCACAATACAGGTATGAAAGAAAACAGAGTATGAAGAGGATGAAGCCGTATAAAATTTCGTATGAATTGCTTACTACCAGCTAGTTATCCTACTTATCGAGTGTTCAATGGAGAAATTGATCCTTGGTAAAATTGGGATACGTAAACTTATGGCAACTGGAATATCCAATTACGTCAGACTGGCGGAGCAGCTGAAATGAAGAGGGTCGACGTTTGCGTAATTACTCGGATCATTTGCGAATCTCACTCCAATTATAAAAAAGCTTGTCACTACAAGCGACTTGGGACAAGGGCTTTACTTTTAGTGAACGGTCAATTTTCGTGATGGAGAATAAAAGTCAAGGCTAGCTGACTTTGAAACAGTTTCGTAGCGTAATTTCAATTATGTTAAATGGATTATGGCTTTGAATTACAAGTGATCTGTTTTAATATAACTAAGTAAACTGCGTTGACAATTATTCCGAGGTGTGACAACTTAAAATACTGATATTCCTACAATAGTTGAAACAAATTTACAAGGGCTTTGTTAGCTGCCTGCCTACTAGCAGCATTTAGAATAATTACATTACTAACCGAATATTAAGTGAGTATATACTTTAAACACAAAGCGGAGACACAACACAGAGACAAAGTTGTCAAGAAAAAGCAATTTGAAATATTTTGTAAAATATTTTGCCGTTGTTCGTGTTCTCATATGTTATTGACAGTGTTTGAAGATGCTGTAGAGTTAGAAAAGCGTCTAGAATATATAGATACTACACATGCTATGAAACTACACTTTGGTGTACTAACTGTAATGATGCTTGTGGTTCGACTGAAAGCTTAACCTACATTAATTACTTACCGAAACCTGTGGATTCAGCGATGGTTGGTATAATATTAACATTGTCTAAAAATTAATTACATGTATTGTTTTAGATTAGAATAATTATTTAGATAAGAAGACCCTTTAGTCCCAAAAATAAAATAACGTTGAAATAATACATAAAATAATTTTAAAGGTAAACCAAAGTTAGTATAAGGATAAAAAATTTAAAATGATTGGGAAAGTTAGTATGTAAAGCTGACATTTTTATCGCTTCATTAGAATTGGAACGACCTTTCCTAATGGTCTTTGAAGTGAAGCGTGGAGGTACGCACATATTACATACTCAGTATTAACATGCCAAGTCCGCACTTCTTATCTATGAAATGGAATTATATTTTTATGTTTACGAGCGTACCCTGTGGAGGATACTGAAAACAGAGCAAGGATAAAAACGGTTTAAGTACCGTTTACTGTTTCTAGTACGGATCCTTTTAAATTTACATGTCAATATTTGAAATGTGTTTGCAGCTGCCGGCGGGCGTGAAGGATATACACGCGAGAAACAATTTAATTCTATGGGTATTGAATGAAATGTTTTGTTCAGATCGAATTTGGTTAGCACAAAGCTGTATTCGGGACAATTTAATAGAATGAAAGTGCTGCAAGGAAGGAGCTTAATGTAATAAAGGAACGTTGATGTTGAATGACATAGTACGGGGATTAAAATAAAAAAAGAACTAAAAATAAAACCTGTATAAGGGAGTGTGGGAAGGGCCCGGTCTCTTCTAGTGCTTGTGTGACATAGGCGCTGCGCGTAAACCTCGGCGGCAGATCGTTGACGTCGAGCACTCGTACCACCACACGCGTCGAGTTCTCGTTGCGCCCGTCCGATGCCACCAGCGTCAACTCGTACTGCGCACACCCACATATACACTCTCCATGCTCATGCACCACACGCCAACACAATTCATAGATCGTCGTATTGTGGCTCCATAAAATATTTCCAATATAATGTAACTATTGTATTCGGCCTTACGATTGACTTTTCAGAATTAATCTGCGCAAAATCTCGGATATTTAATTTAAAATGTATTTTCATTAGAAAAAGCCCGTTAAGAGTAAAAAAAAACTCGTTGCTTATGATTTATGACATTTGACCCCTTTCATGAAAGTCCATTTTGTAAGAGATAAGCCACGTTACAATTCCACAGCCGCAGTTTTAACGGATACCACGACTACGTGTAATATATCATATCGATACAGAATGATTTGTGTATATTGGCGCAATGCTTTTATTAGACTTTGCCTTTTATAAATATTTTTATCTGAGTAAATAAAGCCACCGCGAATTAATCGCAATGAAGAAGTTAATTTATGCCACGCGAAGAACTTTGCTTTCGGGTTTCGTGCAATAATTGAAAAGTACAAATTTCAAACGCTTTCGCGGCGAACTCGCGCCCTGCTGCCGAACTTCTCGTCATTATCGTTATAAAAATGGGAAAAGTCGAGTTAGACTCTAAATTATATTTAAAAATGCTTAGACTCTTTCTGCGGTTAGTAAATAAATATTAATAACCACAGAGTGGTTGTTTAAGTACCGATACCGTAGCGACCAAGGTATTACGCGACTCACTGAATTTTAGTCGTTTCTGCGCAAAGCTTCACTACGAACGTTGTTCAAACGGCGATTTCAATATCTATCCTCAAATGGATTAAGCGTATCACCAACTAACTATCTAGACAAATTGATATTTTTAGTATTCCATCGTAGTAAGGCTTACTAGTTAAAAAACTAGTTCAACCTATGTGGTTACGCATATAGTGAATAATAAATCAAAATTAATTATTCCATTGTCAGAATGATTCCGCTCAAGAATAAAATTGCATATCTAAAAAGTAATCCAACAAACGAAGAATCCTGTAAAATTCTGAAAGAAATGTTCAATTATAGTACGATTCGCTCGCCACTCTAGCCCGGAGCTGCAGAACACCGCAATAAAGAAGTTGGATGATGCAAATAAAACAAAACAATAACAAGGACACTAGCAACAAAACAATAACTACTACGTGGTAAAAAAGTGTCGCAAACGAAATCCCCATGCCATGCAAGCTAACAAATTATCTATAAGGGTCAATCCGGAACCGGGGAGCCTCATTCGATTCTTGTTTGAAACGATGGTCGGAGGGCGCTTGAATCTATTCAATAAAGAATCGAATTTGGCTGCAGTTGTCTCGAAGCGGACCTGTAGCACACGCTTGGGTAGGTTGCGGTCGTCTTCTTCAGTGATCTGCGTGCGGTAGGTGGGTCTCTCGAATACAGGGGGATTGTCATTCACGTCCTTCACGTGGATCACCACGGTTGTGTAGTTCTCCTTCAGATTGTCCGATGCCGCCAATTTCAGCTCGTACTGTTGCCGTTCAACATACAATTTACTTTATATTCTACTAGTCATGGTTATACATACACACCTATTTGTATAATAAGACCCTTTCTAATTAAAATTGTATTCATACCCGACGTACATAACAAATTTTGGTATTCTTTTTATGTGAATTTGGATTATCATTGGAATGAGTCATCGTTTTTTCATTCGCCGATTTACTGTAACTCCTTTGACTTCGGTAATTACTATTTAACAAATTAATTTAAAAAGTTTAATAAAATGTTGCAAAAAGTAATTTAAAACCAGCCATAATTAACTTTATTTGGGTCTTTGTGATAAAGAGAATGAAGGAAGCATTTTCTTAATGATAATATTACTGTTCTTAATATTTTGGCAGGCCCAGTTATGATGTGACAAATTGCGGTAAAGTACCGACCGAATAATGTACTGAGTTATTACAAATGGACTGATAGCGAATACCTACGGCTTTATAAATTGTTACCAAAAATTTACCAAGTCCACACTTGGCTTCAAAAATAGAGTGAACGTTGCGACCCGAGGGAGTTATTGGTGTCATCTGTCAGTGTCGTTCGGTAATTTCCTCACTCGGAAGGGAAATGTTTGTTTCAAAAGTCATATCACACACTTTATACAAGTTGGAATCGTGCTTTCTGTTGATATCGCATTCATTCCAATTTGTTAAATTCGCATGTCGTTAATTTTAATCTGTATAGATTACTACTCTATTGTGGAGCTTGCTAAATAGAGGCTATGATTTGAGGTCTACTAACAAGGGGGTTAATCTATGCGCAGGTGAACACATGGTACGTGCCGTTCTAATGCAGCCAGTATAACCCCGGTATGTATCGGTATTTCACAGACGTTACGCTGGCGGCAGATCCAGCTTACGAGCGAACCTCTAGCGATGGATTTACGCGTTTTATTTTGTTGTAACTATTGGAATCTATGTAACAGACAGCTCGGCATTTACAGTTACTTAGTAAGTAAATGGCCTCTCGTTCGCAGTAACATCATGTCATATAACGCATTATGGGGGAACGCGACTTACTGCAAATTTAATTTAGCCACGAGCCTTTCTATTGCCTTACTCAACAAAGAAGCGTTATTTCTCCTAAATACATAAGAATAAAATGTACTTTCCGAACATTAAAGCGAAGACTCTCCGGAACGTTTAAAAGCAAAAGGAGTATAGAGAGTAAACCGGTTTACATCCATAAAAGCTCCGTGAGAATCTGCAGTTTGATAGCAATACAGCCTTTGGTAACAACTACGCCGGCTCGCTTAAATGGGTATTAAAGATTAAATTATTTATCTCGTGAAAAGTTCCGCGAAACTTTGTCGAGGATGTAACAAAGACGGCCGTTCTGATAGGCGAGCGCGGCCGCGGCGCGGCGAGGCGCAAGCAACAGCCCAATGTTTTAAAATTGAAACTCGCCAGGGGGCAAAGAAAGTAAGTGAACACTGTTACCGTTTAGCGCCACCGTTTATTTTAGCGCACAATTATGTACAAAGGGCGATTCATTCTCTTTTGATACGGCTCACCTTCACTATAATTACTATACAACTTTAAATATATGATTGGCTCATAAAATGTAAATATTTCATGTTAAATTGAAAACTTTTGCTTTGAATGGTACTCATATTTATAAGCTTTCGTAGAAGTTTAGTATTTTCAGTGTTTTCTTTAATTGCTTAACATTTCGCAGGTTTACAAGTCACAGGCTCAACCCAAAGCACGATTGTGTGAGCCCGTATCGTATTTATTTGGATGTTGGTACAGAGAGTGTTCGTAGTATATTTTTGCATAAAATCCGTGGATCTGCGGCTTTATTCTTAAAACCGCCATCTACGTACCACGCGCACACGTGTTTATATATTTTACACCTTTGTGTTAGTACAAGTGGTTTATCTTTAATTATGCTGGCTTACTTTGTTATCCTCACTTGTTTAATTTAGGATTTTGTTGACATGACGTAATTGTAGATGACGAACTTAGGTCTTGTAGAAGTTCACGGCAACGTAAACTTACGCTAATTAGTTTACTATCTAGATTTACTTTACATTCAAGAGGTTGAGGAACGACCTTGTCAAAACTAGTAATTAGATGCTACTCTCAAACCAATTTGATTGTTGAATTAGATATTTATAACTGTAATTAAAATAAACATTTCTACTAAACAACGTAATTAGTTTGTACAGAGATAATCTCTATATAAATCACATTATTTATTTTAAGCTTTCAAAATATCGTGCTCAAATAAATAATGTAAATTTATATAATATTTATACTACATAATGTCAGCATACATAAAATCCACATTCGTTGTAATACAATTGTAAAAGTTAGATTGAGAGATTCCGTTCAATCAGATATCAAGCATCATATTGAATGTTTACGACTTCCACTAGCGTACTTGACCTCACTATTACGTGTAATACATTAAATAAATCTTTCGTATCACGGTCCGATAAAAATATTCTGATATAGATTTATTTACTTTCCATTTTATCGTGTTTCCAGTCTCTCCCGGGAGCTATCCGTCACTATAAAACCGAGCGATTGTTTTAAAATACTCGCATCTAAAGCTTTATTATCACCCTTTATGATTATTAATCTCGGTTATTTTTCACGATGTATTTTGTTTCTAAAAGGGTTCGTTAATCCGGAGTATTAAATTAAAATTGGAAACAGTTATGATAAATGTAATTTTGTTTAGACCGAGTTCAGCGAATAATAAAATAATTAATATTAGTCACCACCGCAATTATTTGTAGGGGCGATTAAATACGAGTAAATGAAATACCTCAATATTGTCAATAGTAAAATTTTAAAGGTGATTGCATTTTAAATTTGAGTTTAACTGTTCTGTAAACAAAAGCTATTCATAGGTTGATTACGTGTCATTCTATAAAATACGGGCCTGAAAGAAAGAGTTTTTTTTTGACTAAACAGACTTATTCGTTTAATGTGGCATGTGCGGATTGATTTTGCATATTAAAAAGGAACATGACGAATGAAACTTACCCGTTTCCTAGTCTCGTAGTCTAGCGCCCCCGCCACGTAGATGGCGCCAGTCATGTTCTTGACAGCGAACGCGCCGCCTATGTTCCCGCTCGTGATCTCGTATCGAATACGCGACGCTGCAACAAAACAAACAACATTATATATGTATGCACTCGCATTACCCACAGCAAAGGATTATGTATTTATAGATCAAAATGTTCCATATTTCTTTGGCGCGAGTTATTCGCCGCTTGTATTGTAAAAATGTTATCGAAAAAAGAAAAATAAACATTCTCGGAGAATTGCCGCGATATGTATTCGGCAGAATTTCAACCACAAAGTGAATAAGTACCGAAACATGGGCAAACTTATTCTACCAGTCGCTTCAAAGTTATAACATCAATATCAGACAATTTCTAGTGCCGACGGCTAGCTTTTTAAACATTTCAGAAGTCTTGGATATCCAACTTTGAAGTGTATGAATATATACGTGTATATATATGTATGTGTGTATTCTTATAGCGTATACATTGAAATTCAACGCTATTGAAGTGAAAACTTCTTAGGCTGTGGACTAGCTTAGACCACTATGAATAACTATTAGTTTCTATATCAATGCTTTCAATTAATTTTCTAGTCTCAGAAACTCATTTGTTTTTTTACAACATCGTTGTTTTTATGGAGTCAACGCACGAAAATTAAAATCCAATCTTATTAAAACTTTGTGGTCTAGTTTCGCGACTGCGATGTTCTGCTAAATGTTATTGGGATTTCATTTGAAAGTTATTAGTAGAAGCATGGATATAAAAGTGTGTCGGCGTAGCCTTATGGCCAAATACATAGTTGGCGAAATTTGCATATATTATAACTCTACCTATCCTTTCGAGCGATTACAGCCTTAATACCTTAATATTTTTGTGAAATGAGTTGTATTAAATACTTTTTTAGATTCAAAAACATATAACCTTTTAACTTTCAGACTTCAATTAGCTTGATATATTAATTTGAGTCATGGTTTATCAGTGAGTTATGATCTTTGTAAATCATGTTTAACAAAGAGATAATAACGTGTGAACGTGACGTGGCAAGAAGTATGTTAACTTTTAATAAAGCTGAATGTTCACGGTTCACCTCACAAGGACAGTATGAAATATCATAGCCTTTTCTTGAGGACGCGTGGCTGATTCATGGTGGATATAAAAAAAGGAATATTTGGAAAACTTAACAGATTTACGACTCTACTATATGAGGCGTTTTCTTCTATAAGGAGTCGGTCTGTTATAAATTATCTTCTTAAATTTTTACTTATATGTCTTTTTTATTTCTTAGTACAATATTTATGACATACGTATGTACACAGCTTCGCCTAGTAGGTAGAGGTATATAAGACTCCCATCTCGTTAGCAATGGATTTAAGACCCACGTAAAAGAGGCCTATTGCTATCGACTGGGCACCGTTCGAGACTCTATATTGCTACTGAGATTTATTTGAGCAATTTTTTATATTACTTTACAGCAAACCTCATTAAGAGCATTTACAACTCGTGACCAGTTCCGAGTGGGAACGTCGCAAATAAGTGTCATATTTGAGGTTTTAAATGTAGTTAACTTATATAATTAATTATTTGCTTAACGATCCGGTAGTAGAACCACCGCAGAAGTAGCAATTACTATTGCTGCGCTATCGAGATTAATTAAACAACATAATACTATGTATAAATATATGTATAATATATATGTTTTTGTAAATAAAGTTATGCAGCTATTAATTCAAAGACTTTTGTCACTTAAGCAATTACGTTCACTCGTAGAAAAGAGCACTTAGTCACGTAAGGAGTATTTTTCATGTCGCCGCTTAACCAAATTAACGTGAAGTCTCTTTCGACATTAAAAATTAGCGCACATTGAGGTCTGTGTCCAGTCCTTGTCATGCCATCCTACATTGTTTATTGGTCGTAAAGTTAAGCTTTCGTGTGTAACTTTGGAAGTTGAAACGATGACCGCTCAAACCGCACGTTTTGCGTTTATCTTGCTTAAATAGTAATTCGATTTCCATTACTGGTAATGGTCAGGGTTAATAGATAAGCGGTCGTGCAACTCGGCCCCGGTCCGGTCATGATTGTTGGAAGATTACTTTCATTTTGGGTCTGCTCGTAATCTCAGAGTATTTTTGTATGGCAGTTGGGTTAGTACGCAGTGGGCCGGCTGATGCGTATTATCTCATTACGAGCTCAAAGGCAATGTAAGTAGTCTACCTAAGTAATGTTGCTATTGGCCCAACTGCTGTTACCCGCTGAAAGTCTGCCACAAAGTTTCAGTAAGTGGCTCGAATACTTCATCGTAGTCAATCTACAATCTTACTTTGAGGAAGCTCGTTTTACTTGCACATAATGCTGTTATATAGAGTGTAATAAAAATGTGGTCATGTTTTAAGATTGTAATATATCGCCGATAAAATGCTGTATATCGTCTTCTAAAGATATTTTTTTGAAAACACCGCTAGACATTATCGGACATATTTGGTCTTGGCATCAGCATCCTTAAGCTATACTTAATTCCTGATTTTTTCTAATGAAAATTGTATTGTATTAAGTCCATATTTTGATAGCAGAAATATTTTCTATTATTTTTTTTAATAATGTATTTACACTAATCACTGGGTCCTCTAAACGACATCAATATATAAAAGGGACATTGTTACACGCAAAAAAGAAAATTATTTTGCTACTTATATGCTGCTCTACAGGCCTTAGTATAAAAATAGTAATCTGTTTTATGTTCTCATATCTGTACAAGATAATACTCGTAGAATGGCTTTAGTGTCTCATTGTCCGTCACAGGCTTAATTCACATAGACCGTATGACGTAGAAATTTGATATTTACTCCGAAGTTTTATCCAGATGTACGACGGACAAAGAAAACACAAAAATACATTTTATTGTGTTTTTAGATTCATCATCATATTAACAGAAACTAACTGTAACTTCAGAAAGTAAAAGCTTTTCTTTGTTTTATGATACAGTAGCTTTTGTCCGCAATTCCATCCGCATGATCTTTACTTGTTAAGTGCTTTTTACTCTAATCCCGAAAATACTTATTTGCTAAATTTAAAGTCTCTATTATTAATATATAACATTATAATAATAAAAAACCCTCTTTAAAGCGAACATACTATTATTTCATATCCCGTTGCGATTTCCCTTTTATATAATATGCTACATCTCTACAACTAATTGCAAAAATAAACAGCATAAGTTATAACTTATAAGTTACTATAGACCTATTTATAAATCGATTTACAAATGCTCAAAACTCAAAACTGTTACATTTTGAATAATGTGACGAACTATAAAGTCATTTTGAGGTCAATCGAACAAGTAGTATTCCAATCATAAAGTGACACATACTAATATTGATTTTGAGCACTATACTCGTATTAGTTATGAGTTTTTTATAAAAAGAATTTTATTTGATGTTCCAAGATTGTGTTATGAAATATTTTCTAGCCGAGATAATATCGCGTTTCTACCTAGATATTGAATATCGTCGTTAATCAAGAAAATGTAATTAAGTTCTCAGTTAAATCGGAAGATCGTGTATCTCTGTAACGGTTAAATATCTCACTGGGGAGATATACCGATGTCTTTTAGTAATTTTTTTGGACCATTAATCCGAAAGCGCCAGATATATTTTCCCCTTAAACATTAATAAAATGAGCCCCATTTTGTTTCCTTTCACTTGAAATACAGTGAGGTGTTTGTACCTTAATTTTATATTAATTCTAACAGGCGCCCGCGTTATGTATTTATTTATATAAACAGACAACCATTTAATACAGAATTATTAAACTTCATGCAATATTTTAGAGATTCTTTAGAATTTGCCGAGGTATACGGCCTATTTACAGCTTATAAAAGCAAAGAAACATACTCATATTTCTATAACATAGAAAGATTTGGTATCCATCTTTTTAACTTTAGCAAGGTAATGATAATCAAATGTAACATGACAATGGCATATTTATGATTAATTAGCTGTGGTGCGCGAACATGTGTGTATTATCTATATTCTAACGAACTTAAAAAAATCTCTTAATTTTATTTATATTGTTTATCTCTTTTAAATAAAACAAAAGGAAAATTAAATTTAGTTTAGTCCAAGTTTAGTCAAAAAATCACAATAAAATTTGATATTTCATTGTAATGGTCAATCGGTATATAATATAAATATAACTGTCGGCCTCGATAGCGTAGTGGTCAGTGTAACCGACTGCCACGCCTGAGGTCGCGGTTCGATTCCCGCGCAAGTCAAACATTTGTATGCATGAACATGGATGTTTGTCGTGGTCTGGGTTTCTATGTATAATATGTATGTATTTACAAAAAAAAATTATATTTGTATGGTTATCCATTGTCTAGTATCCATAGTACAAGCTCTACTTAGTTTGGGCTAGATGATGTTGTGTGTATGTGATAGAATATTATATTTCAATAGGTATCAATATTTTTAAATTCTTCTACTGAAAGAAAAATATCTTAGAGGCAGATCCAAATATAAATTGAATAATATATATTAATTCCCGTGTTCATTATACAATTTGCGGTCCCTTACATACTGCGTAAAGCTATTAATGATAAATAAAGCTTAATGGTTTATTTTAGGCGGCACATTGCTCCGACGCGCGACGCTTTATGTCTGAAAGCTAACAGTATTATTTCTTAATGAAGAGTCGTATCACAACGCAACACAAGCCATAATGTGTGCAATAAAGTTAATATAATTAGGTGTGCGTTATGGTACATGCGTACGATTAGGGAGGCGACAGCGGTCGGTGCTCAGGCGCCGCCTGCATCAATGCCGCAGCGCCCCTGTTTCCCTGCGGTACTACCCATTATGTCGGTACCTAATCGTCGGTGTACAGCGGCTAATGAACGCATACCGTATTCTCAGACTAATTGGCCTATAAAGTACCCCTTTGCCTCCTTTTACGTAGAATTTCATTTTACTTAACAACAGCATCGTACCTATGTATTAATGAGAGGCTTCTATTTTTGAATTATTTCTGTTGATTCCGTTGGTAACGAAACATGAATTGAAACATGTAATTTATTTTTACTGTGATACCGCATTTCGTTATATAACTTCAAAGTGTAAATTTTAAAATAAATGTAGCTGCTAATGTAACATACCTACCTAGTTGCAATACCGATAAAATACTGTGATTTTTCTCTGTTGATTTTATTTTATCGGAAATATCGAGGCTAAGTAAAAGATATTTTAGCTTTAGCGTTGCTCAGATATTTTAACTTAGTAAAACAGATAGCTACGGCATCAATATTTAGCCATTTTTTATAAAGTTGGTCTTGGTTTTTATAGGATCTTCATCACACCTCTATAAATAAACTGTGAAGCAAAAAATATCGAAGGTTTATAAACTTAAAAAAATATCTATCAATTTTTCTTTAGAATTTATTTTTCTTCCTCGGTTATTTTGGCTGCCCCGCTGAATGAAATTTTATCTTTGGCACTGACACTAAAGAAAATTTTAAAGTATTTATGTTCATTCAACTATTCATAGTACCATTAAAATCCGCTGTCATACTTTTAAAATAATTTAATTTATCATTAACATGCTTTCTCTTAAATGTCAAAATCAAACTCTACGAGAGCGATTAACTGATTTAAAAGTACTTATCAAGATTATTATTTAAATATGTCACTCGGTCTATTCTGAAGACTTACATAATTCTACGAATAACTTTCTAATTAATGTCATGGAATGTGAACATAATAAAAACTGCTCTGCAATAATCTCTAGAATCGTTTTAGTGATTATTGTGACAACTTGAAAAGATCTCGATGATTTATTCGAGTATTTACAAAAACATTTCTTTTAGTATAAATTGCCGTTGTTTGTTAGTAAGAATATCCTATTCGATGTTTACGTGACGATGGTTAAAAGTGTTGCATAATAATTATGAATAGCACCAATAACAATTGATGACTAAAGACGTTTGTAGTGATTATTATTCACTTGTTTAGAAATCCAGGCAGTAACCATTGGGTGTCTGGAAACACGTTGACACTAGCTCATCTATTGATCATAATAATAGAAAAAGTTAAACAACAAAATAAATAATTTAATCAACTTACAATTTCTGAAACGAATCTTGCCGTAGTTTATCAACGTCGTACATACCGTCTTATACGCGAATAAAGCAAATAAAGCTATTCTGTAACATTTGGTAACGACGAATTTCAGAAAACATTGATTTATTTGCCCAACAGAGTTTATAATTTATTTTAAATGTACACATTTACCTCAACCTAAAAGAGCTTATAAAAACTCGAAAACGCGCGTAACTTTTCAAAAAGGGACAGATTAAACTTGGACATAAAAACGTCATGGTTCGCAAACGTTCAGACGACCAGCCACTTTTAATTGTCATTTGTCACGGTGAATAAATGAAAGTCATAAATTTTGCTTGTGCCACGTCAAAATATACGATTTTTCTTTCATAGAACATAGTATTCAATAAGGCGAGTGCGGTGGTCGAGTGCGCGGTAAATCACCCACCGACGCGGACGTCCTTATATGAATTTGGGTTGAGAAAGCCACTCTTATGTTACCGTTTTATTTCCTCACATACAGTATATATTCTCTAAGAAAATAAAGGGATTCAAAGAACAAATATTTTTACCCTTACACTTATTGAAAAGTAATGATTCTAAAAATGTCTCTATAAATTGATTCCTTTTATTATATCTCAGCTAGGACAGAGCGGCAGGCCGTTTAAACATAGTTTCACTTATATTATTATTTAATAACAACGATAAATAATAGTTCGAGGACAATATGCGGTTTACAATTGATAATAAATCCATAAATTGCTGTGATCTATTACTCAGAGCGCTGCGAGTTAGTGTAGGTTTGCAAATCTCGTTGGGGGATCAACATTTAGCGTACGTACTATTGATAATATACTACAGTTTGCACGAGTTTTAAAGGCTTTCGGTTAAAATAAGGGATCGAGGAAAGTATGCTTGGATTTTCTAATAATGGTTCTGGTATGTGATGTCAAAATGATTATAGGAACAGTGTGGCTACGGTAAATTATTTCAATACTTAAAGTAATGTAGATGCCCAACATATATTTTTAATTTTCTAAGAAGATATTTTCTAATATGTATATCTTACGTGTTTTGTTAGCCTATTCGTATTTCGATATAACATAGATGTTATTCTACGAACGTTGTATATATTTTCGATGGCAAAATGGATTACATCGAACAATAAGATGATGTTATTTTTAGACTAAGCCCTCACCTTGTGTATTTCTTTTTCTTCTTGTATTAGACAAATAGTTTTGTGGTCGCCGTTTTAAATAAACAGGAATGATTTCCTTAACACTATGAAAGAGAGATTTAGCGACGACTGTATCAAAAATGGCGTGCGGCCGGCTACATTGTTATGTACCGAGATAAGCAAGGACATAAAAAAGTAAAACGTCGGGATTTCTCGGCATGTTTTCACGGACGAGGCTCAGGGGCCAAGGGTGTCATTTAGAGGGCGGAAATTGCAGGAAGACGGCCGGTGTAAGGTGTTTTACTTGAAGTGAGCCTTCGGTCAAATGTCACCGGCAATGAGCAACGTGACCTCGGCGCCTCCCCCGAGCTTCCTCATTTGTCTAAAGAAGACAGCAGCACAGTTTCATGATCAGGTTTACTGCACACGCACACAACATTCGCCTCCGTCGGCGATCATTCACTCAGACGAGGATAAAGTATTCGTGTCAGTGCTGCTGTCACACGTCTCACTTCTAATAACAATATACTCAGTTCTATTTATTTCCGAGCTATGGCCTGGTTAAAATAAATATTCTGCATAGCTTAGGCAATTAGATGCTAATGTACTGCGGTATTGGTAATTGTCTACTACCGACCACATTCAACTCTGTCATTAAGCACAGAACTAATCTGCCTGCTATTTATAGTATATTTAATAATAGACACACGTTCACGCGTTTATATTTTGCAATATATTATTTACAACGGGCTTTAGTCAGTTTTACTAGTATTATTATCGAGCAACAAGTATTGCTCAAACGATATATTACTTAGGTTATAGAACATAAATAAAACGATTCACAACAATGGCGATGTTATTGTGACTATTATGTACATTTCTATTTGGAAGCCATATCACTTAGTTAAATACGTAGCGTACAATCACAACTTGGCTCGTTCCTTTATGTGCGAGAACAGCTGTATAAATGGCAAACAAGCCACTGCATAGTACGCAGGCCTTCACTGGCTTCTTTACAAAATAGCTTCGTAATGCACACTATTTTTCATAAGCGCGACGTGAGGACACAAAAAAGAGCCTGTCGACTAAGGTTTACAATAAAAAGTTTCAGCATTCGAGCCTGATGCTCGCATTTCATTAGGCGAGAAATGAATGCGGAAAACGAGACGTTTTTCTGCAGTATGAAATGGGCCTGTTGAAATAAACACCCAATGTATGCGAAGGATAAGCGCTCTCAACCCCTCGATATAAATTGGAAGATGGATAGATCTGGCTCCAAATCTGGAAGACGCAGAACATCATCTATCACAATTTATCCTAGTCCAAACAGACAATAAAATATTGTCTTGGGCTCATTACGGAGTATCGGAGCGAGGGACGTCGGACGATGCCGCCATGTTTTGTTAACTTGCGGTGATTACAATACAACCAAGTACAGTAGGTATAGTACAGTATCAGACTTTGTTTTAGATATATAGTTTAGGTATGGTTTGGGCCGGTACCGCATATTTTATTTATTCAGCACTACACTATAAATGAATAATTCTTTATTCTTATCGTATATTCTTACTTGAACAAAGAGTATTTATAAACCAGTATTTTATTTTATATCACTTAGTTTATATTTTGTTACAGCACGCCTGATGGTAAACATTACCTACGATAATCACACCAGGGCCATCAATCTCGCGATTCTACAAAACGAGATTCGGGATAAGTCCACTGGTTAAGACCACTGGGCGCACCCTGACAGCACTGCCCCGCCTTAAGGAGCTCTACTGAACTGACTCACCGTATGGTAAGGCTCTTTGGCAACGATTTTGTTTAGAGTGGTCCTACTTTTTACTGAAAAGATTTCGCTGTGCCCTAGTTCTCGTAAATAATAGATACATGTGAAACATAATATACGTATTTCGCATGTTTGTCGTCTCAGTGTAGGCACTGAATATATAATCAATTCATTCAGCATTTATTCGGTACGCGAATATTGTACCCATAGTGAACAATATTGACAGCCCACTAATAAAGCAATATTTAATTAAGTTTTCAAGTAACTTGGTACGTGTATATTGAACACATAATTCGTTGGAAGTCGGCCAGCCGTTAAACGGTAGCCAGCGAAAAAAGCAGGATGTTTGCAGTTTTGCGCTGCGATACATATCTGAGTTATGGATTTCGTATACACTTCAGTTTTTATATAACACACAAATATTTGCTAAGCCACAACTGTAGTTGTATTATGAAATACGTTTTTTCATGTTGAGTACTCCACACGTTTTGATTACACTCTACATATTGCTTGCTGTACAAAGGAAAAAGGACGCGAAAAAAGAAATAATGTCCTTACAAGAACATACAATAAAAATGCCTTCATTTTCTCATAGGTACAATTTCGTGCGAAAAAGGCGAATTACATTTTTCATACATCACATCACAATAACAATAAAACGATAACGGCAACTTTTATTTGTCTGTGTAATATTAAGGCTGTGTGTACATACATGACCTGTTTGGTCATTGTTATCACCTTTGGATGCCATTACAGCGACAGGTAACTTTATTTTCGTGGCACCACATGTATCCATACAATTACAACGCTTATCCTTAAGTAAATGTTAGTGCGAATTTTGCTCAATACAGACCTTTCCCAACTCATTTTATTATGCTATTGTTATATAAAATGTGTCTGTAGTTTGCATTTAAACAAATATAATAGACCTATGAACTTAAATATGGTGAATTCGACAATATTTTCAACAAAAATTGCATTAAACAGCAATCTTTGTTGTATATTGTTGTCATAAAATTATGTCCAATTGTATATTTATTATGTTATAGTACGACGACAAAGAGACTTTCTAGTGACGTTGAAAGTAAATGCTACAAATGGAAGTGCGTATTTTGTTTATCAGTAAACTCTGTTTTACAAAAGCACTGAAAATGTTTTGACTGAGTAAAAGCTTCCTGGTAAAAGCTAAAATAGAGGAGTGTTTAACTTTAACTGTTTTTTTTATTAAATTTAGACATTTAAAGGTCGCGGTATCTATGTAGCCTCTATAAAAACCACGGTTCTATAATAGTAGTCATTACCCCTGCGTGATGTATGGCTCTATTTATGATACAATCTCGAACTTGGTTAACTAGATGCTTTTATCATCAAAACGATCGCAGCCGCGTTTGTTGACCTCGCAATAAGATTGAAGAGACAATATATCTTCTTAATATCGGGCAGCTTTTCAAGGCAGCCCACAAATTGACTGCGGTTCAAAACATCACTCAAATCCTGTTAAAATTCGGAAGACAAGATTAGTGAGTCCCGTGTAAACAAGGCCAATGTTATCGGATGATCAGATGGTTCGCTAGCGGGACCATTTCATACATTATTCATGAGTATTGTCTTCGCTATCCAATACAAAAGGCGTATTCTGTTTAAAGTTACTATTTTCAGGGATCAAGCATCCGATGAAAAAGATATGATAAAACAATAGATCATATACCGTATTTAAGAATATCTAGTCGATGAAGATCGCGGTCGTCGCCTCCGATGTTTGTTGTTTACTTGTCGCAAGACGATTCAGAAAAAAGACGGCTAGCTTGTAATAACAATGTCTATGTGGAGCAACTGTATCAACTAAGTAGTACCTAGATCAGTAATAAAACTATATACAAAGAAAGTACTCCAAGACAAGTCTGGTACTAAGAGATAAGCCTGGTTTTAAAGAATAATGCATACTATAAGTACCCATAATACTATGATAAAAGACGAGAAATAACAATAAGGCTAAAAGTGAACTCGAGTGTGCGTATAATTCACGTTTCCCATGTAAATCTGAGCAGGACTCCCGGCGGAGTTTTAATAGTCCTTTAAATACCTTGCAGCGGAGGTATGTAGGCGCTACGAACAGTCTTGTAATTTTACTTGCTATCTCGACTTTGGAAAATATGCCTACATCAAATAACCGTACGTATTTAATTTACATTTTAAAATAATGTACCTAAGCCGAAGCATTAGAACTCGGTTCCCGCTTATTCGTGGGAGAGGCAATGAGCAGGCGGATCTCTTTCACGGGCTTATGTTTTTATGTACGTTTATTACGTAGTTAAGATATTAAGTAATATCTATGAAAGTATATAAAATAATAATAAACATCCGGTAGCCTTACTTCTCTAGAAGTAAATATTTATTAATTTGTCCGAGTTTTCTCGGTTCGTTAATATAATGTAGTGTCCCTTCATTATGTCTCTCAAAAGATTTTACGACAAAACAACGAGGCGCCCGTAGTTCATTTAAAAGATATATAATTATCTTAAATCAGATACATGTAAAAACCAGTGGTGTCAACCTAAATCACGAAAGGTCTTATGTAGCGAGATATTTAAATTCGAGCAAGATGTGTGAAGGAAGGTTTGGGTGATTTATGTAGGCGCTGTGGCTGAGCTATTGTAAAAGTTTAAATATGTGCGGACCTAGAGGCAAGCACGGCTCGCGCGTGAGCCTTGTCTGTCGGCCCGGAGCCCCGTCTGACATCGAGCCTGTTATCAGCGCCGCCACGTTACGTTCACGCGCCACGCGCCCGCGACGTGATTCCATTTAACTTTCAGACCAAATGATACGATGAAAATATCTCGGCAACATCTATTTGTGTATCCTTTGTTAAAACTTCAAATTGGGTTGCTAAATCCACTCATTGTATTATTCATCGAGCTATGGGATCGGAATATTGTGCTGCCAAAACAATATGCTGTTCAATCGAACATACCATGCGTTATGCAGTGAAAAATCTATTAAATACGATCCACGTATCTCACGGTATGTGCGCTCGTGTAATAGTGTATTGGACAAATATTTATGGAATGTTTTACATATGAATCGCTTAGTGAGACTAGCCATTGAATTTAATTCAGGGTAATATCCAAGGTGGAATAAACAATTGGCTTTCCTGTATAAGTACCTACAGAAGAGACGATGGTCGCTAGGCGCGAGTGCCACATGGCCACTGAATAATTCAATATCAACGTAAAAATGTTAAGACGAGTGCGAAAATACCGCAATATTCTTTTAATATTTATCATATTGTTGTACTCAAAGCATAATCCTATAGTATACAGAAACATGGCTCCTCTGTTATTACACAAATACTGATTACAATACGTATTATTGAAGTGGACTGTAATAAGCGCTCGTGCGTATAAATGGAGACATACATATAAAACTCTAAAGTTTCATGAGATTATAATCGGCATTCATGTACGTTAATATATGTATGTACCTACGGCTCGGTTACCACAATAGAAGAATAACAAAACTTTGTTTTAGTTATTTATCCCGTGGTCATTGCACTTACAATTTGTTAAAGTGGTAAACAGGTTTCTTTATATGACGCAATATTTGTTTTTATGTATGATATGAAATGCACGTGTCGCCGTACGCTGGCTTACATTAATATTAGACTAAGAATTTTCCACACGTATTGGGAGTTTAGGCCTTTCGGACTCTGTCGAGGCGACTTAATGAAAACATAAAAGTTCTGTGACTACATGAGTAAAATTGAAATAAACGGTAGCGCGAAAAGGCTATACTCAAAGTACGAGTAATATGGTCCGTCGAGTTCAGAGTACGTTATAGTAGGAACCACGAACTTTTAATGTAGTTAAGATTTGATAAGTGGATTACTTTAAGTGCTGTTTCGCAAAGTTCATCGTAAATGAATTACGCTGAGAATAACAACATATTTTGAGTAAAACTTACAACTTCCTAATTAGTGAATAGGTTCTTTAAATTAGTGCTGTATTATGCAATTTTAAATGTGATTAAACAGTCACATTAATGTTTTGAAAAATGATGGAGACAACTGTACAAAGTGAACATAGTAAGCAGATTATACAGATATATAGGCTTTCTTTTCCTTTACGATCACACACACACCAAACTAAACCAAACGAAGACTTTGATAACATCACATCATTAACAGTCAATAAAAATAAAGGGTCAGCTTATACGGGTAGAGAGGAAAATCTCTATCTACTACAGTTATTTTCATACATAATTTTACTCTTTGATGATTATACACTTAGTGACTTTTAGAGTAGTTGAAATTTGTACATGTGCTTATAACTGTTAATTTTTTTAAAACTGTATTTCGCTTTGAATCTCTCAAAGTATGTACATTTTTCAGTTACTACATTCTATATTGTTCTCAGGTATACAGATTAACTACCAACAAAAGATTGAGAATGGATAATTAGAAACTTCAAAACTTAAAGATCTGATTTATAACTGTTAAACAATCAATAGACAGAAAAAGTAAAAATTCTGTTAACATAAACCAGATAAAGAAGAGTGTCGATTGTTTTACTGATAAATTAAAGGGAAAAATAGAAAGAATAAATTCAATCGAAAACAGGACAGTATTCAGTAGCTCGTACATTAGAGCCGCAGAAACGAAGTAGGCTTTCTAGAAGGTAATATTTTATGCACAAGTCCCTTCACGTTCTTATCGAGTAATCCAATTTAGTTAAACGTGTTTGTGTACTAACCACAATAGTTCAACAGAATAGGATTGGTGCGGTGTTCTCGAAACTCTTAGTCTATTGTCACTCAAGCAAACAACTGAGAGAAATATCAACACACTAGATATTGCCCGCGGCTTCGCTCGTAACAGTACTTTTCCGGATGAAAGGTACCCTGTCCTTTAATGTTCTCCTGAGAACGTGTATACGAAATCACATGATGATCGGTCGAGCAGTTAAATCGTGAAAGCGTTATAAACAAATGCACATTCGCATTAACGGTATTACTAGATTTTCTTCGCGGCATCGCTCGCGTATCGCCTCGTATCTACTAAGCAACATTTCACGCACAACACGCTGCACAACATTGTTGCTCAGCGCAACGCGGAACTTTGTTTAGCAACGTTGTCTATCCACAGTCGTCATGTCGCAACATGTCGCTAGAGGATCTAGTGTTGATTCCAGCGGCTTTTTAACGTCTCTACCTGACAACATTTGATGCTCGACTGCATGTTGCACGGAAACAAACAAGAAGCCGCGCGTCATGTTGCGCGGCAGCTGGCAACGCCGCGCGTTGTTGTGCATCGTTGCCGATCATGTTGAGCGTCACGTGTTGTGCGTCAATTGTTGCTTAGTCGATACAAGGCTTAAATGTAGGTTACGTTATGCTAGTAACAGTACTTTTTTATGAAAGGATCCTTTTCTGTTCTCCTGACCACGTGTATGTGAAATTTCATGATGATAGGTCGAATATTTAAAGCAAAAGAGCGTAATAAATAAACAAACCAAATCATATTCGCATTTATAATATTAGTTAGAATAAACGTCATGGTAAATTTCATTGATTTATCTAGTGTAGATGTATA